>VZTU01008530.1:1491-32781 GCA_013400835.1 Zapornia atra | reverse complement strand
ATTTACTTTATACTCAATGATTACATTATATCATAGCTAAACAAGTGCCATATTTTTTGAGATTCTACTAAGATACATAACCTCTACATAGCAAATAGAGTCTGTCAGATCAATGTAGGCATCAAAATAAAATCTCAAACCAAATTAAGTTTGGTAGCAGTCCATGCACTGGATTATGGGGTTCAAAGAAAATGTAATATATTGAATCTATGTATTATAATTATTTTAGAATTAAAATTAAGACCAAAATCAGGACTGCATGCTAATGAACATGGTGATGTTTTACTTTCAGCGCTGAAGGAGTGCTATTTACACATCAAAAGTTTATACACCTGCATTTTCTAGTGATAAGGGGAGGAAAACTCAACAACTAAGTTCAGATGATCAACCATTTTGCTTTGTTGACAAAGGAGCCATCTCAAAATCTTTCACAACTGCCCACATACAGCTACTTTAAAATCAATTCTTTATTAGAACTGTACAAACAGGGTTAAGTTCTTGGGCCAGTACCATAAAATCCCATGCTCATGACGGAACAATCATTCATTCAGTTTTAAAATATGGCACACAAACACAGTAGTGTCGGTCTCATCAGGTTAAAATGTCCATAAATGTTTTATTATGCTAAAAGCTAGGTCATAATGTCTCAAATTTCAAAAAAAAACAACCCCCAAACCAAACACCAAAACAAACCAAAAAAAATACCAAACAGGAAACACGTGGAAAAACTACTTGCCATAATACCTTATGACATTGTCATGTGTCCAATCCCACTTCAGGTGAGAGCAGAGTAGGTCAACAGCAAATATGTACTGCCAAGCATCTTCACTCAGATCTTCTCCGTATTGCTCACTCAGTTGAAATTCTACTTTTGAACATGACTGCATTTCTAAAAGCAGGTTTGAGACCATAATACCAGGATCTAAAGAGGAACTCTGGAATTTTAGAAGGTGATTGTCTTAATGCATGAAAAGCTACCAGTCCAGAACCAAACTCTTTACATATATATAATTCTCACTGTCCTCAGCATCTTACACCATAAATTCGACTTTGGATTTGACTTACCACAAACAAAAGAGTACATAAACTAAAATTTTCAAGCATGATTGTACTAAAGGTAGAGTTTTTTGGGGAAAAAAAGCCACCAAAATCCATAAACCCTACACATACTCTCTTCTCTCCTACAATTAGATGATTTTTGTTACTCTCAATGGAGCTGTAAGGTCAGAAGAGTGTTTTCTAACACAAAAAGATTAGACTAATCCTGCTAAACCTAAGTTGTTGGGTTTTTTTAAATAACTTTCTGATTCTGAAATTTGTTACTGTTTATTGCTCATTAGGGGCTTGTTTCCAAGCAAGTACTTTCAACAGTTAAGGTAGCAGTAACTGCGACAAGTAATGGCCTATTACAGAGAGCCCTGTGAAAGACAGACAAGCCCAAAACACACTAAAACCCCTAACAAGACAAAAAACAAAAAACATGCCAAAGAACATTGAAGTCACAGTTTTATAAAGGGGCAGGATTCCCTAGTCCAAGAACACTAGTCAAAATGTAAAAACAATGTTTACTTTTAATGTTTAACAGGCAGATTAGTATTTAATAGGGAGAATGAGAAGAGTCTTGTGCTCTATCTAGACAAGCACAGGAGAAAGGCCTGAAGCAGCATTAGCTGTGCAGCTGTGCAAACTCCATAGGGAATACACAAGGTATCTTCACAACTTTCATCAGAAGCAGGCTGTTTGACCTGATTTAACCAGTAAAGCAACCAATGCAGACAAAAGCTGAAACTGACAATGAAAGCAGACCTTACCTGTTCCCAGTTGAGATAAGCACTCAAACAGGTCAGCACCTCATTGCTTGCACTCTGCCTGACTACTAATTGCATAGCTTTGTTAATTGCACCTTGGAAGACAAATATGTCAGACCATACATTTGTGATAAATAAAATCATTTTTTCAGAGTCTGGAAAGCCTAAAGAAAAAAAAGAATAAAAGTAAGTTTTTAACATTTAAAAACAACAACAAAAATATACTCAGTAATTAAAAGCCAGTACACTTCAGTGAGGTAACTAGGAAAGAAAGCATAGAAGTCATGTAACAAATGCAGCCCATGGAAGGGGAGTCATACTAGTACATCTCAGTCCTGAGATTAAATAGAAAAAAAAAAACAACCTCAAGAAAAAAAATAAATTAAAAAACCCCACCAAACCATGAAAGAAGTGAAAGGAGAATTATGACAGACTGCATGAAGGACAGAAAAACAGAACAGAAAACTGGAATTCCAAAAAGAATCTGAGCAAAAATCTCCAAACAAAAACATCTCAACCCAACAAAGAAAGATAATTAAGAAAAAATAAAATCACAATCCATAAAAAGATTTTTAAAAAAGACAGGGATATTACATGAAAGAGAACTGCTAACTGAAGAAATCAAAAGCATTTTGCTCCTCAGTGCTCTCAAATTTCATTGTATTTTAATTTGAAACATGGATACCAGTATACTGTTTTGAGCCCTGGATGGCTTGGTATTTTCGAACTAAGTCTTTCCAGGACTAAGACAGACTCTTAGTACAGTGGCAGTATGTATGCATTACCTTTGTTACTAGGAACAAAAGGAAGGCAGGGAGAGGAAGGGAACCCCACTGAGAAAACCTCTCAACCAAAGAGATTGGATAATGGGAAGGGATAAAACTTTTAAGGAAGACACCTACAAATGCAGTGGCTTTGATCAAGTCAGTGTCCAATTCCTGACACTATTTTAAGCCAATACATGTTTTTAACTGACACTTATGAATCAGTGCTTATTCCGTTAAAGTAAGAAAATACTAATAAGCGAACAATACAAGAATCTCTGGAATCACATCATTTTGGAGATGGTGGAGCAAAAAATGAAAGCACAGAGGATCTGAAATCAAATATTTATTTCGAAAAATGAGTAGACTCTATGTCATCACCAAACTGAGACACAGATGTGGAGGAACTGTGAGAAATTTCTTCTAGAACAGTCTATACTTCTGCACTATGGAAATAACTTCTGAGGAAGTTGTCCCTTTCACAGGACTTTTGTTTTTATTTACAAACATAATCATTCCAGAACCCCAAAGCACACAGGGCATCTTTAAAACACAAGTCCACTAAGCTGTACTGTACCTTCTTTAAGCAGGCTGTAACAGAAAAGGCGGGCTCTTTCCAAATCTCCCAACTGTCGACAAATTCCTGTATAAACTCGACACAGAGCCTGACTCAAATTGTAATTTGTAGCTTTCTTCTGAGCCCTGAGCTTATTCAGAATCACATGCAGCAAGGAGTCTGCTAGATGCTATAAGGCACAAAAAATTGTTAGGCTATTATATACTTAAGAATCTTTTATAACATTATAGTAGTATGAGAAGTACAAAAAACTACCATCTTATTTGCAAGAATTAACATAACATATAAAAATGCAGAAAGGCAAATCAGAGGCAACCAGCAAAAGAAAAAAGAGGAAGAACTTTCCAGAATGCAGAATGGGACTACTATTCTTTAAATAGAAATTGTTTAGCTATGTGATTAAAAACTATATTCCTTAAACAAATACTGGAGAGAGGAATAATGACAGGCAGAGGAATTCAAATAAACTAATAAAATGGAGCACACTCCATGAGCTGCCACAGGAGGACAAACA
Source organism: Zapornia atra (assembly GCA_013400835.1). NCBI lineage: Eukaryota > Metazoa > Chordata > Aves > Gruiformes > Rallidae > Zapornia > Zapornia atra. Next base: position 29,118 of record VZTU01008530.1, on the reverse strand, counting down.
GCCAGGTGTTAAGACTTACTGGTCAACAGCAGTCTCTCCCCAGATCACTTTACACACTGCAGGAGGTGTGGAGGGGGTTTTATCATCTACAGTAACAAGGGACTCAATATAAGATGCAAAGGAGGAGAATACTGGGATTGTGCAAGCCTTACTATAGGATGTTTAGCAGGAGGGCTAAAAGTGGGGAGTAAAGGCTTAGAAGCCAGGTGCTGGAGAGGCCACATGTGTATAGACTGGGTACCTGCATAAACCAGGGAGTCCCAGTGTTGGCTTTGTGACAAATCAGAAGGTCCAAGCAAGCTACCTGAAAGACCAGAGGTCTGAGGGTAAGATGCATGCAAGGCCATAGATCTGGACCAGATACTGGAGGGATGTGTGTGTGTTTCGGTGACTGTAAATCTGTCAGTGCATGAGACAAGTGGGGAGGAGTCACCTACTGGATATACTGTCAGCTACCTGAGTGATCCATACTGTCTCTGTGTGTGCGTACACATATATACACATACATATACATACATATTTTCTGTTACCAGGTTTTCACCCTGGTCAGCCAGAGAAGCAAAGAAGTTCAGGCACATGCTGTGTGCATGGGTACCCACTAGGAGTACATACTTGGCCTTGCTCTTGGCTGGACCTGGAAACAGAAAGCTGCCACAGCCTTGCTTCTATGAAGTTACTAGATTTGGCAACTCCTAGCAAAGATGACCTGAGAACTTGGTAGCAACTTCTGTGGTGACCTTAACTACGCCCAAGAACTGAAACAGGGCAAAATGCTGCCATGCATTAGTTGGTGAACTGCTCTGCTGCAGACTACAACTAATCTGTGAGAGAGATGGCAATTAAAGCAAATTTTTTCAGCACCGATGCTAAGCAAGTTCTGAAAAACAAACTAGTGAAAGACTTTTCCAATAAAATTCATTTCAACAACCTGATGTAGAATAAAGAACAGGTGTAGAATAATAAATAGAATGGAAGGGTATGTCACTATTGTATAATCAATGTGGTTTGTCTTATTTAATTGAAAAAATAAAAAACCATAATTGAACCTCACACTTTTAGAGGAACTCCTGTAATTGTTAATGCTATCCACTACAAAAAAATGCTGCAAAGTGAAGTGCTTTATGCATACATCAGGAAAGCAAATTTATTTAGAAAGGCAGTTTTGCATTTTGGACACCACTGAGCAGTAATTTCTATAGTGAAGGTCTATATTTTCATAAGTTATACAAGTTTAGATGCCTGATAACCCTTCAAGCCTACACTGTGGCTCTGTAGATTGCCCGAACAATTGAGAATGCAAACACTACACATTTATGCTCTTTTCATCTGCTCAGAAGTCATTATTAAAACAAAATTTAAAATTATGCTACTTACCTTGTTTTTTACACCAAATTCATAGACGACTTCCTTCTCTTCATCTCTCATGATTGGAATCTTTGAGATATTGCCAACATACACGTGACCTTTAATAACTGGTAACAAGTCAAAACAGGATTCAGCAATATTCTTCAACGCCGAAGAAATCTTCTGGCAGTCAGGATCGGTAACTCCTGCTGGTAGTGATGCTTCTAAACTGGAACTGGAACTGATTTCACAGCTTTTGTCACAGAAAGCCTCCTGCATTTCAGAGACTGTATTTTTAGTATTCCTGATACCAGCAGTATCACTGGGCTCTGGCTCAGGTGCTTCACTGTCCAACCTCAGTCTCTTTGCACTTCTTGGCATAGATACTGGCAGTAGTACCTGTTTTTCAAAATTACTCGATGAGGCTGAAAACAATTGCTGACTTTTGTCTTGGTCTTTGCTACTGTCAGGTTTCAAATTGCTCCCAGTTTTAACAAAAGCAGTTGACGTAGATGCAATTGCTTTGAACCCACCTATCTGAGCCACAGGTCCTGGCAAACTTTGGCTGTCTGAAAAGGCACATCGGTTAAGCTGAATATTGCCTTTCAGAATGTTTAGCGTCCTCGCCCTTGCAGACAGCTCGGGGTACATAGTGTCCAGTATTTTCACAGAGTTCTCCTGAGGAGCACTTGGAGCAGCACTATCAGCTGCAAGCAGCGGAAACCTTCCCGGGACAGGAAGTGCATGCTTTGGAATGGAAGTACAAAATTTCAAAGGTGAGGAGCAAATCCTTCTACCTACTGCCAATTCTGAGGGCGAGGGAGGAGAAAATAAAAGAGCAGATTTTGCTGTTGGAGTATCTGTTAGCGGAGACATGAGAGGAGGAACAGGAGTTTCACGTAGTGGGGATATCAGGTCATCAAGAGGGGAAAGCAAAAAGGATCGACCGGTAGAAGACATTGCTGGAGACGCAGTACATGCAGCTTTTGGAGGAGTAGCAACTAAAGGCAGCAGCAAGGGGGGCAGAGGAGGACCCATCTCTTGCCTAATTTTATTTATAGTCTCAGGTGAGCATTCTGTTGACACAGAAGCATCAGCATTTGCCAGAACTGGCTGAGTTAGTTTAACTTTGAGAGTCTTTGTTTTTCTTCTACCTTGAAACAGCCTCTTTGATAGCTTGGTATGCATTACTTTGGCAGCTGTCTTGGTTGAAACAGTCAAGATTTCAGATGGTTCTTGCTCTTTGCACTTCAATTTATTGCTCTGTTTAAAAGCAATACCCACACAAGACTCTGATTCCAACATACATCGCTTCTCAAATACTGTTTTTTGTGCCTCTGAAGGCTGCCTAACTGTCTGACAATTGCACTCTGCATCAGAGAGGGCTGGATTTAGAAGACTGTTGTCAAGCATTTTTTTCCTACTGCTAGCATCTAGTCTATCATCAGTGCTCTTTTCTCCTATGTTGCAAGCAGTGCAAGTTTCAGCATGATTATATTCATCAAACACTGGGGCCCCTGTATCAACATCACGTAGTGGACTTTGGTCCACATTTGACTGGAGTTTTTCAGAATCACTGTCTTCTAAGAAACTGCCATGTGCTAACGCTCTTGTATTTAATTGACTGTTTTCTGCAGACAGACTACAGCTTTCTGAGGTCCTGGTTAACATTCGGCATAGTGGTAATCTATTTTTTGAAGCATTTGGCATCACAGGGCTTGCTTTTGGAGTCTCACTTTTTATAAGACTTTCCTTGCTGTCATTATTGCATCCAGCTCTGTTAGCATCTGCCATGCATTCATCAGCACCCTCAGTATTTTCAGAGGTTACTAATATACAGTCTCTTTTGCAAGAGGCTAAGTCGTTAGGATAACCGTCCCTGGCCACACTTGACAGCTCATTTACAGGAGCTGGAGAGGTATCTGTTTCCCCAGGTGTGTCCATATCCACCACAGGGTCTGGTTTTAGATGACTAACTGTCAGAGTGTTTCTTGGGTACGCTGTTGAATGTTCACATACTTGGTGATCAGCATCAACAATCACACCAGTTTCCAGAGCACCCACTGCAATTTTCCTGGAAGCTTCTGGTTCCTTTCTGAACATGAGAACACATTCAGAACATTTCACAGATCTAACTTCTTGTATAGAACAGTCTTCAGATTCATTGCTCTGCTCTAGCATATCAAAATCATTTTTAGACCTTTCACTGGCATTCTTCTCAGATGCCTCAAAACTACTCAATTCCTTGCTTTCTCCCCCAGTTGTTAGCGAACGAGGGCTAGATGGATCTGTCCTCACCTCCCACATAGAAGTCCTACATCCTGATTCTTGACAACCAAACTTTTGATCAAGAAAAGAATTCTTATTATAAGAGTTTGCATCCAGGATCTGCGATTTAACAGAGGCCTGAGAGTCTTTATCCGCTGTCTGCTCCATTTTCTCTTCGGTTTTGTGTACATACTCCCTCTGAGGGCAGTCCAGTTCTTTGCACGTGTTGCATTTCTCAGCAGACAGGATTTCATCCCCTTCTTCCAAGCTTTCTGAAGAACAGTTAAATGCACTACCTGTTACACAGTTTTTATCCTCTTTGTTTTCCCATATACAGGAAAAAGGAGCCTTTTCTGTGAAATTAGTTTCAACAAAACTGACAGCTTTCTGAAGACTGAAATTTAGATCAGGAGGCATTGTGGATTTCAAGTCAATTGTTGCTTCCAGGGGAGAATCTGTTTCTTCAATATTTATACAGCCCACCTCCAATTCCCCTTGAGTAGAAATAGCCAAGCCACTATTAAAATCCATTTCTGAAGTAGGCTTGCAGACTATCTCTGCAATATTAGTTTTCTTCTCAACATTCTCTTCCCGGTTAAATAAACTGGAACAAGTCTTGGTCACCAACTCCTCGCTTTGTTTATTTATTTCCCCTTTTATTTCATCACATTTAACATTTTCATTTACTAAGAACTGATTCAGAGGTTTTGCAAACTGTGCCAGAGAAGTAAGATTACTTTCTACTAAGACAGATTCAGTGGTATCCACTCTTTCTAACAGCTCACCGCTTTCATCTCCAAAATCTTCTGGATTAACTTTGAATTCAGTCTCTTGAGATTCAAACACTCTAAAGTTTTGAATTTTGGACAGTCCATCTTCTAGTGCACTACACAGGTTTTCAGGCTGCTTTATTTCACCTTTTAGTTCTGTAAAATCTAACACAGAGGACTCACACTTAGCTACACTGCTTTCTGCATCAATGCATGTCGTCTTTGGTAGCACAAGTGTACTTTCAAAGTCTGGCTTCCCTTGCAAGAAATCACTGCCATTTTCTTCCTGGCACGGTTTGCCTTTTAAATATGCCCCCTTCTCTGGATCTACTAATTTTACATTTTCTACACTATGGATTAGCTCTGGTGATTCAAGTATTTCTAGAACACTTTCTCCCTTCAATTTCATGGTTAGTTCACTAGTCTCAGGTCTGGTTATATTCATGTCTTCAATTTTGAGCTGTTCATCATCTTTTGTAAAGACCGACAAAGCAGTCTTCTCCACACCTACATTTTTGTCTATACCATCCACAGACAATGAATTTCCAATTCCTTCAATACCAGACACAGGTAAGTAATATCTAGGGACCTTAACAGTCACTGGCTCACATTCTTTGTCTGCTTCATCTTTTATTAGTTGCACACACTGTTTCTCCAGTATCTCTTCATTGCCAGGTTTTATTTCAGAGCACTGAGAATGTGCAGAGATCTCAGCAGCTACAGTGCCTGCCTCAGTCTCCATAATTATTCCCTCATCATTCTGTATCATTAGGTCTTTAGGAGACTCCACTTCACTGAAGGATTTTGAACTAGTGAAATCAGACAATACATTTTCAGAGACATCTCTCTGATTTCCCTCTGCACAGAGTCCTTTCGTATGCACTGCAGCTGTTACCTTCTCTTCAGTTATCACTTGTTTTATGTTTTCCCCCATATCACTTGCCATATTAGTTACTTTGATAACATTTTTTGATTCATTTTCAACAACTTCATTCTGTAACACACCAGGTTTGTCCTCAGAATCTACACTTTGAAGCACAACACATTGCTCAGGAGGAAAATGAGTCACATTTTGGGGAACAGATACTGCCCTGGGAGCTTCTCTCTTTCCTGATAATCCATCTCTTTCTGCTTTCATTAATTCACCATGCTCTTCATGTGTACTCTCATAATCAGCAGCTCTGATTAAGATTGCTTTCTCTTCTGTTTGCTCTGCATCACTACATTTTTCCATCTCATTCTGAGGCTTGAAATTCTGTAACATAAAATGGTCTGAATAACCTCCCTCTTCACTGAGTGTGTCCTTGCTATCTCTTTTCGGTTCTTTGATGACTTTAAATTCATGTGGTGTTGTTTCAGTTAGTTCTTGCTTCTCAGTTTCCATAATCTCAGAATTCTCCTCCAAAGAATCTTTGTTAATTTCAATGTTTGTAATTAAAGTAACAGATTCAGCTTTCTTTGTTTCAGCATCTCTCTCCTCCTTGCTTGGTATCTTTGGACAGATATGAACATTCTTTTCATTCCCACTGATGTTATGTGAGGTTTCTGCATCGAGGCCACGCTCACATGATTTGCTCTGTCTGTCACACTCCCTGTTGAGGCTGAATACATTACAACTCTGAGGCTGAACATGATCTTCTTGTAAGATATCCACTGCTACTGAAGCACTGCAGTCAACTTCTTCATCGCTGGAACCTGTGACTTCTCCAAACAATACATCCTTTAATGAAAAATATAGAGTTAATATTCCAAAGCCTGGTATCAGTTTTAAGATCTATTTCTCTAAACATAAACCCTGGTGGCCATGACATTCAGTGATGTTGAGAGATCTAAAGCTGATCAACAGAATTACATCCTCTTCCATTATTGTTCTTCATAGCAAATGTAAAGTACCTCTGTGAAAAATCAAGAGATTCATTACCTACCTACTCACATTCTACAATTACTGGAAAGCAACATTTCAGTAGGTTCTTCTTAACTTTCAAGCTGTGGAATTTTGCTACAAAACTATGCTTATACCCAACAGGAGTTGGGACTGTTAAGTCTAACACTAGGAAAAGAATTTCTGACAGCAGTTGAGACAAGGGCAACTTTGTTTTAAATATACTTCTGACAATTACATTTTGCCACTTTCCACAGGCAGTATACTAGAAGGTTAAAAAGTATCCATATGGATCTAAACACTCAAAGACCCTAATCAGTGCAAGAGTAACTAATACTGACACTCAAGCCAAAAAAAAAAACCCAAAAAACCCCAGGAATATAACATAATTATTTCTGCAGTAATTACACAACCAAGTTAATACCAAGTCAGACACATCCTGAAACTCACCTGTGTAGTAATTGGTGAAAGCTGTACAGGAGAAAGTAGAGCAGGGAGAGGCCTGGTCCAATTCAATATATCCATCACATTTCCACCTGGGCCCTTCTGCTCCTGATCAGAGAAGTCTGAATCTGTTTGCATTATCACATCTACAGTTTTATCCTCACCACCGTGAAGACATTCTCCAGTGGTCCTGCTGCCAGCACAGTCACCTGCAGAAGGCTCAATGCTCACTTCACGTTGCACGGCTGCTACAGAACTTTGCTTTCCACCACTTTCTAGTGAAGAATACCAAGGTAGCTTTTTGGCATCACACTTCCTGATCTTTTGATGGATTTGGACAGTTTCTAAGATACAAATATGTTATTAGGAATTTTTTCCCCTCCTATTTTTCTTTATAGAGATAATGTATCATTGTAAGAATGCATTACCATCTTTTCAAGTGATGTTCACACAGACTAATAATAAGCCCTTAATGTCACTTTCAGAAATACTCTCCTTACACAGCACAGATGTTGTTATTGAGAATTCTTTTTTTTTTCCATGAAAAAGGTATAGGCATGTGCAAAGAGTGCAAAGCAATACAAGGAATCCATTCACTACCTCCCATGGGCAGGCCCGTGTTCAGCCATCTCTGGGGAAGCAGGGCTCCATCACACATAACAGTTACTTGGAAAGACAATTTCCATCGCTCTGAACATCCCCACATTCCTCCTTCTTCCCCCAGCTTTATAAGCTGAACATGACCTCATATGGTATGGAATATCCCCAGGGTCGGTTGGGGTCAGCTGTCCCCGCTGTGTCCCTCTCAAACTACTTGTGCACCCCCAGTCTCCTCGCTGGCGGGATGGGGTGAGAAGCAGAAAAGGCCTCAGTAAATGAGTTCTTATTTATATTCCTAGGTTTATGATTTAATACTTATCTGGTTTTTATATGTTTGCTCTTTGAATTTCAATACCGAGTCTAATCATACAAAATTTTGTTTATAATGATGTGACTTACTTAAAGCTGAACCCTTAAAAAAACCTGTTGTTAGAAGTGAGGCTCTTCCTGCAACACACCTATGCACAAAGGAGTTTGAACCATTAAGAAATAATTTCTGAGTAACTAAGAGATTCCCCAGCCTTCTTTCGTTCCTCTCTAACCCTGTCCCTGACAACTTTCTTTGAATTTCTTTAGGAATGAGATGCTTTTCTCATGATTATCCCTTTTAATCTGTAGGAAGAGTCGTCATAGCAATTTTCAGAGGCTGAAGATAAAGTAAACTCTCCAGGGAACAGTCAACTCCTTGGCATCTTGGCCTGAACTTCAGGTCCAGGAAAGGCCCTACTGATGCTGAGCCCTTCTCATGGGAAGGTTCCTTTCAAAAATCGTATTTCACAGACAGATTTTCCTTTATCTAGGCAATCACACTCTTTTTCATTATGACACCAACCAAAGTGATCAAGTTTTGTCCTCAAATCTACAACCTGGAATCTAGTCCACATAACTTCAAACCCTGAGACTGCTGCCTTCTCCCACTTGAGCGGAGGTTAAGACTACTCTAATCTGGAAACACCATCAGATCTACCATCCATTACTGTAAAATACTTTTTTGATGAAGAACGGAGAAAGCAGTAGAGCAATCCAATGCTAACATCAGTTGCCTCAGTACTAAACCAATTTAATTTTACATCTCAAATCTTTCCTTCTCATTGCCCACATTGCAGGGCAATCCACTGTTGCAAAACAATGTCCCCTACTCTCTACCCTAAACAGCAGAACAATTTTCTGAAACAAGCCTTGCTTTCTGGTCTCAAAAGAGGGACCACATTAAGATGCTAAATATTTTATCAAAATAATTAATCTAGCAATAGACACTCTTCAGCACAGTGACTACAAATGCCTAGCAGTAACAACTGCACACTTCTCAGTGACAAACAGCACTGTTTCTCAGAAGAAAAATCCCTCCACAGAAAGTTTCAAATGCCCTGCCAACAACCCTTGATTTCTTAACCTGTTACCAATGTGAATTTCAGTATGTTTTATATGCCAGCTATTGTTCAGTACTCTGTTTTTTGAGACAGTAAATCCACACATCCTATCATACAAAACAAATCAGGGTAAATATTGCATACTTGAAACTAAATGTGCAACCCTACACTATTTAGACAGAGCTATGAAAGGTTTTCATATGGTCTCAAAGAGAAAAAAGAGGTCTGCTTCTTAAATCACTCTTATCATATGGACTTTAATGTCAGGATCATAAAAGGACCATATACCAGTCCTTAGGGATTTGGTCATATATATTTGTATGTTACATGTAATACCACTGCCTTGTATCTCCTTTGATCTGGTATTAAAGCAGAACACCAAGGTACCTTTCCATCCCTGCTCTTAAAATTTATTAACATTAATATGCAGCTTCTCCTCTACCCTGGATCCACACACAAAAATGAAGATAAGAAAAAAACGGTATAGCTCTGTAGCAGACCAGATTTAGCTCAGAACCCTGTTAGACAAAGTACTTGAAGAGACTTGGCTCCTCTCAGAACCGAGAGGAAAGTCTTCCTATTTTCCCTCATCTCCTCTCACCCTATGTGTCCAAGCAAACAATGCATGTTGGAGAGTCCAAATTACCAAACCTTGAAATGAAAAATTCTTCAAATGCTTCCTCAAGTGCCCGTTTACAGCACAGGTGATTTTATGCTCAAATTACATGGGAAACAATTTTCTCTAGTTTAAATTAACCTTAAATTATGGTCTAAGGTTATTGTCTGATGGTAAACTGTGGGTTCAGTCAACTTCACTACTGGCAGTTTTATAACAATACTACCAAGACCAAGCAAAAAAAAAAATTCACATTTTTTGGCAAAACCTTATTCTCCTATGATGCTTTAACAATGGCTAATTTTCTGGAAAAAGCATAAATGGAAAGCCTGATGAGTCTTCCAGTTTCTATACATGAACATGTTGTACAAGAAAGCCATTCAAAGTGGTATCAACCTCGGTGGAAAAGAGGCACTGACTGTAATACAAAGCTTTGGCTATTTTACAGCACACTTGAAGAAATCAGTCAAAGAGGTATCTTTCTCAAAGGCTGGATCCAGGCAGACAGAGGAACTGACAATTCTCTGGACAAGGTACTTCAGTAATACCACCATCAAGCTGATTTGCTCTTTGAAATGCAATCATTATAATATGGGACAAGAAATTAGGGCAAACTTATTAAGATTCTTTTGGGGTTTTCTCCTAGAAGATTCCATCTGTAAACATAAGCATTCTGCTATTATGAATCCAAGGTAATCACCACTTTCATGAGAGGCAGGAGAAGACGGATATCCTAGGCTTAAAAAGGGAAAAAAACCAAATCCAAAGCAAGAGAGAGTAAGATGTATGATAGCTAGCCACTTCAACAAAAGGAGAAGAGGGACTGACTAGAAGGGACTGTTATGGACAATGGTTTCTTTTGTGAAAGTACTGTGAAAGTTTCCTTGAGAAGCTGTGAATAGGAATGATGGGACAGGACTTGATATCCCTGAAATCAAATGTATTTCAAACTCTTCGGTTTCTTGTGCTTATTCTTTTAATTTGCTTGACCCTTGATCAATAAATCGAGGTTGGAATGTCAGGAGACTACTGTCCAGCTCCGTTTTGGAGCTGCAGCCACACATCTACTGCACTAAACTGATGTCAGTGAGGTTGATAAACTGGCTTATGAGACAGTCCTCATATTTTGACACTTTCAAAGCACACACCACTGAAACACAATTTGAAACTAGATTCACTGGCATCTACACTGCTAGCAAATTTTCAGACATAACAGGGTGGGAAAACAGTTCACCTTCAAAGCTCTTAATAAGGCAGAGCACTTATTCCAGACAGTATCTCTACAACAAACCAGGGCAGTAGAGAAGAAGAAAAGAAAAATATTTATGATATCCCAGACTAAATTAATACAATTGCATATTAATTAATTAACATTTACTGGAACCTACCTTCTGTAACAGTGAGACTTCTTTTTTCAGGCCATGCTTTATCCTGAACAGATGCTGAAAAATATGTACCAATTTTTATTTTTGGTCAGAAAAAGCTTCAAGGAAATTTCAAGACTTAGCATGCTATCTTACCCAAGAAAGGATCATTTTCCTGGTTCTCTTTTTTTCCTGTTGCACTGTCAATGCACATCCAGAGTTCTTCTAGCAAAAGCTTTATTTTTTCTGTTAAAATAAATATTTTTCATAAATTGAGGAAACATCAATTGCTCAGAGAGCTAAAAACTTATGTTTCTTTATTTTTACTCAGAACACAGACGTGCCTACAACAAAATACCAAATGCCCACAACAAAAATGACAACAAGGGACACGGGCATTTTAGCTTCAGAGAAAGAGAAATCACAGAATTGCAGGGGTTGGAAGGGACCTCAACAGATCATTGGGTCCAACCCCCCTGCCAAAGCAGGTTTCCTAGGACATGTTTGATGCCTCTGAGGAAATGAATCTGGTATTGCCCATAGCTCCACAACAGACTGAAGGAACAGCTGCAGAATGCTTTAGTTTTTCCTTTCTACAAGTGACAGTGGCAAAAAGTTGTAGCAGCCCCCAAGTGAAATGTAAAAGCAAATTTGAATGTAGCATTAGTGAAATTAAACAGCTTTCTAAAACAACTTAGGTGACATGAACATAAATGGGCAAGGAAATTTTTTAGGAAGAAAGTATTTGTATTTCATTCATTCTTCATGCTCACTCAGTAGTAACCCATCTTAGTCTTACCATGGAGTAACAGCACATTATCTGAATTAATTATCAAGGCCACAACACTAGCAGACATTGTCTAGAGACCTAGTAGCACCTTTGCTAGGTGATGCCGAGTAACTTAGGTCCCGAACCAGAAGGGCAGGTGGAAAGAGAGAAACACACCAAAGCCTCAACCAAGTGTCTCACTTACTTATGCCAAAACTATCATCAGATCCAACAATTAGGAACTGAGACCCCTGGGTTTTTGCCAATTCTGTAAGTCAAAGAGCACAGCAATCTGCTACTATTTTGTGGAAAGATATATTAACCTCAACACGTAAGAGGAAAACCTGCCAAATTTTGCATTAGTAACAGCAATTAGTATCACTAACAGCTTCTCATTGGTAATAAAGCCTTCCTGCTATCTAAGGCTTAAATTAAGAGTTCAGAGCCTAATTTTCCTATTTTGATATTGATTAAAAATTAAAGGATGAAACTTGGTGCAGTTGTACAATTTAGTACAGTCCAAAAGACAGTAAAAATATGCCAAGACACACAAAAACTGATAAGGTCTACCTTTTTCCAAAAAGTTTAATTTTGGTAACAAACTTTATATATAAATATTGCAAAGCAAGAAATAGAACAGGGAAGTTATTCTTTTGCTTGAAAATTGCCTTCAGAACTTCTAAAGTATTCAAAAGCAATACCAGTATTTAAAAATATTTCAAAAATGGAAAAAAATGCATAAAATTTGGAATATTATAAGGGGATTGATCCATTACACAGACAGATTCAGATAACTTCTGGCAGGTATTTTAGATCATTAGGGAAAAATGTCAATAAGGACAAGAACTAAACATCCTGAATTTCACGGAATCACAAGGTTGGAAAAGACCTTTAAGATCATCAAGTCCAACTGTTCCCATCCTAAGCTAAACCATAAACCTGGGCAGCCTGTTTCCACTTCATTTACAGAGCCCCACACAGGAATTGTAGCAAATTACACTCCTATCATATGCCTCTTGATTTGCATGTTTTCTTTATGACTTCATTGAACTTCAAAGACAATGGGATTGTTTGTAATTTTCTCAGTGTTTGTATTCTATTTTATAATTGCACATCTTCACACACTTATGGGGTAGACTCATCATTTTAATGAATCAAGCATTGTCCTCACTGCAAACCTGCAAACCACCATCAATTACATTAATCTTTCATCAATGTAACATATCTCTACCAACTGCATCTGTTCTTACAGCATTTCTGTCAGCATCCTCTGTTCCCAAAACTCTTCGGAAGAGTCGTAATGATTTCATAATGGTTTGCTCTGCAGAGAGCATGGTCCTGCAAAAAATCTTACCTTTGTCTATATCTGTTGCAAGATCTTCATTTGAACTCTGTGTCTCTGCATGCTTAACTGTTAAAAAGAGGAGAGAGGGGAAAGGAAATGTTTACATGGAACAATACCACACACAAATCTGAGGGCAATCAAAGGTGAACACTTACCTTTTCTGCACTTCTCTTTAAGTACTCCATCAAGTTTTCCCTGTTAAAATCAAATAATAATTTTTCATGCCATGCATAGATTATAGAGTATCTACTCTTAACTAGCATAAAATGTAAGTCAACATTTCAAAGGTCATGCTTCAATTGGAAAATTTCTATCCCTTAAGGTGAATTGCTATTTAGTTCCTCAGCATCACCATCAAATGTTATTTTACTATTTCAATATGCCTGTGACTAGTAGCTTCATTTTCTTTCCCCCCAGAAATACTAAAAGAAGCTTCATTCTAAAAACCAGGAAAGTCTTACTTGTGCCTTCTTAAGCTCCTTTTCAAGCCTTTTCTTTTCAGTTTTCAGTTGTCTGAAGTCCTGTGTGTGCTTAGTTGCAGCCTCTTCGAGAAAGAGAATCAAAATTCAAGTTAGAAACTATATTAGAAGAGATAACAATTGTAAGTAGTATTGGGCACCACTTTACAAATTAAATTACTAGAAAAAAAAAATTGATACTGTGAAATAAAAATCTACTTAAGTTACATTTTGGCTCATTAAGACAATACTACATGTTGTCTTCCAGCTGCAAAATTGCTGTTCTGAACTACAGAAACACACCTATTGCTTTTCTCACTTCCATGCAGGGATGAAGAGTGGGTCGGGGGCTACACTGTAATAGCACTGTACTGTAGAATAATACACACCAAGTAAAAAAAATGGAATAAAATGAAGAATGAGGTACAATGGGTTTTGCATGTGTTTTATTCTCTGATTTAAAAGAGTGCTATGGCTCAAATATGAAAAAAACCCAGATAAATGCATTAGAAAGACGTAGACTGCACTCAAGGCTAATGAACAAAGAAGAGAACCTTATCTTTTCATGTCCAACAGACAATGGGGAAGGGTGGGAATAAAGAGTACAGGACAGCTAAGCGAGGACTGAATGTGAGGTTCCTAGGGAAACTCTCAAGAGAGATGCTTGAGAGCGCCCTGGAAATTAGCTTGGTGACTTATACATGGACAACAGAGAAACACACATGGAACCAGCCTGCTGATCAGATCAGGTCACAGAAGACAGCATATGAAAAGAGCAAGCATTAAAACAACAGCTCAGGGGGTAAGCTGACCAAAAAAACCCCAAAGATGAGAAAATTTCAGATTCACAAAAGATACCAGGCTAAAATCTGGGGTCTGGGAATATAGAAAAGAATAAACCAGATAAACTAGTGCCTCAAATTGGACCTAATGCAGACTATCTCTCAGCACTTTGTTCTAGCTTTGCCAGAATTTGAGCTTTTGGGAGCATGGGGTTATAAAAACCTGCTGTGTAATGGAAGTCCATAATGTTTATCAAAATAAAACACCCACAATAGGATTTAGGGGTGTGTCTAACGCTAAGATCCAAGTCAGTTCACTATAATTTAAACTGTGGTAAGCAAAGCTTTAAGCGTGCCCTGAATGAAAATACTTGCCTTGCTAGCAGTACAGCAAGTTAAGTATCAGAATGCTTTATGGACATCCACCCTCTACTAGTAAAATAAGAAAAACATAGTGCCAAGAGGCAAGTCAATGCTTCATCTCTACCTGAAACCAAACCAAACAAACCAAAATCCAACTGCCAGAATATTTAAAAATCAGAAAAAATGTGTCAGCATAACTACATATTTAAATTTTATTATAAATATGAAAGAAGAATCCTGCCAAGATTATTAGAATGCTGGAGCACTTGCCTTATGATAACAGGCTCACTGAACTAGACTTAATTAGCTTGAGAGGAAAAACAAAAACCAACCCCCTCAAAAAACCAACCAACCAAAAAAAAAAAAACCCCAACAAAAAAAACCCTTAGAAGGGATAGAAGAGCAGCTTCCACATACCTAAAGAGAGGTATTGAGAAGTCTGAATGAGACTGTTTAGTGGTACATAGTGGGAGGACAAGAAACTTCAGGCATAAGTTGAAACAAGTCCAACTGACTATAACAAAAAGCTTTTTCACCATGAAGACAGTCATGCAGTGAAGAAGTTTGCCTGAACAGGCTGGGCAGACCGTTCTCTGAGGTTTTCCTGACCAGAAGCTCCCCTTCCAACTTCACCTATTGTATGTGCCAAAGATACTCAGCAGAAAATGTTGTGCAGGAAGGCTGATGTAATTCAGAGAATAAGCGCCACACATAGTATTGCCCTGCCTTGCTCTGTGGGGCCTCAGAGTTAGAAAGTTGGATAAAAAAGGAACCAAGAGATGGAGTAGAACAGCAGCACAGTAACACAATCTAGAAAGTTACCTTCAAGTTTCTTCACTTTGGTTTCCAGTTTCTTCCTCCTGTTAAAAAGGCAGCGTTAATACATAATTTTGTATAGAATTATATTGCATATAATGAAAAGACAGGGCAAAAAATAAATCTAGCTATTTCAGAGAAAACACACTTTCTAGACCCAGGACTTGTGAGACTAATGCGTTTTTAACTTCAGGGACACTTCAGTTAAATCAGTGGAATGCTGCTGACATTTGTGGAATAATTGCTGGAGGTGACTTAGAAATTAAACTTATGTTCACACTTTAAGAAAAGGTTGATTGGAACATCTCTCTTCTGAAGAGAGGCTGAGGGACTTGGGACTTTTTAGCCTACAGAAGACTGAGGTAGGGATCTTATCAGTGTTTATAAATACGTGAGGGGTGGGTGTCAGGAGGATGGGGTCAGTCTTTTTCCAGTGGTGCCCAGTGACAGGACAATGGGCATAAACTTGAATATTGGAAGTTCCACCGAAACATGAAGAGGAACTACTTTATTGTAAGGGTGGCAGAGCAATGAACAGGCTGCCCAGAGAGGTTGTAGAGTCTATCTCTGAAGACATTCAAAACCTGTCTGGAGGCTGTCCTGTGCAGCTGGTAGGTGATTCTGCTCTGGCAGGCGGGTTGGACTAGAAGATCTCCAGAGATCCCTTCTAACCCCTGTCATTCTGTGATTCTGTTCAGCATGGAAGAAAACTTCCACGGTGAAGTGCAGCTCGTATGCCAAGAGTCCATTCCACAAAAGTTCCCTAGGCAGTCTTAGAGGTTGGCAACATCAGTGCAGCTTGGTGTGCTAACCCTGAGAGAACAGTACACATAGGGTGAAGTGGAGACATCGTGGCCAGGCTCTGTGATCTATGGGAACTTGGTGTACTATGGTACCAAGATGCTGCATTGTTCCTGCTCTGAGTGAAAACTGAACCAGAACTGAGCCAGCTGTTCATCATTTTCCTGTCAAGATCATGTCCTTTGGGTGAACTTTCCTCATTGTGGTATCATAATACTAAAACACACCTCTACACAAAAGCTACCTGCCTCCAAGGTGCAACCAGCCCTCACTGAGCACGCACTCCGAATTCCTGCTAGTCTATACCTTTAAACACAAAGTGAGGAAAATTTACACCAAAGATACGCATGGCTATAGTCACTCAAGCTCCACCAGATAGGTGAAAATAGTATAAAAGTAGCCCAAGAGCAGAGGGATGTTAGGGAAGATACCACGAACCATTGCTGACTTCTGAGACCAGTCAATGGGCTGAATCTCCTCCCTCCCCATCCCCACCTCCCCACAGCAACACCTTGAGCTAGATTTGAACACTTAGTTATCAAAGGAAACTTAGAAAATCTCTGCCAAGAGCTACTGATGTTACTGTATTGCTCAAGCAGTTGTTTTATGCGTAGTTTTATGCTGTCTTATGTTGCTATATTATTTGCACCTGCTTTTGCAGACAGTGTATTCACTGAATTCAAAGAATCTGCCCCCAGTATGCTGCACCATTCACTAATCCAGCTGTGGTAGCTGAACACGACCAAACTGCTGAAGTCTGGCTGTGCCAGTTCACTGAACATGACCAGACTGGAAGGTGCCTCACACTATTTCTGCATCAGTAATCCTGACAGTTCCCTATGGAATGTGACCAGACTTCGAGTGCAGAACTGGTAATGACTCAGAACCTAAGTCCAGCCCCTCTGATAGCTGAGGACAAGCTGGAACAAAAGGAAGTTTATTTTCTGCCAAATTCTTTTACCAGTTTAATGCCACAACATGCTCACAAAAGCACTTCTATTTGTTACAGAGGTAGAGGTGGCTTTTAATCACAGAATCACTAGGTGGAAAAGACCTTTAAGATCATCGAGTCCAAACGTTCCTGTGAGTCCACTAATCCAGGTGCATAAATATACTTTCAGCTATAACTTGGAGTTATGATCTGAGAAAACTGGCTTCTGGGTTTTTTTGCA
Organism: Zapornia atra; assembly: GCA_013400835.1. Taxonomy (NCBI): domain Eukaryota; kingdom Metazoa; phylum Chordata; class Aves; order Gruiformes; family Rallidae; genus Zapornia; species Zapornia atra. The sequence goes on along the minus strand of VZTU01008530.1, from coordinate 11,954 downwards.
TTTCTATGATGTAACATGGGTTAGTTTCACTCCATAAAAAGAATTAAGCCTTGATTACAACCAATAATACCTAAGCAAAGAGATAATCAGGACCAACTTTCAAGATCACTTATGTCCCACAGCTTTTTGTTCAGAATACCCAGGTGTCGACTAAAGCCAAACCAAATCAAACAAACAAAAAATAAATTAAGCATCCTTGACTGTGGCATTTTCAACCCTACCTTATATGTACAATATATATTCAGAACTAATAAGTAAATACAGATAAAAGTAAACATATTATTTTCCTTCTGTTAGATCCCAATATTCCAGAAACAGTTTTTCAATTCTTGTAAGTAAAGGACTCTATCCTAACAGAAGCTGCCAATGCTTACTGATCACTTTCATGAAGTTCATCCATTCCCCATATTAAAACGTGCATAATGGATTGAGATTAGAGCCTGAGCCTTTCAGCATGTGCAAGCTTTAGTCGTCACTTCAGCCATTAACTGGAATACATTTAAAAATTCACTCAGAAATGGGATGATTAACCATCATATTCAGTAATCAAAGCATTTAGACTACAGATAGACTTATGCTCTTGGGATGTTCTCAGCCTGAACCAGCTCATATTTAACTTTCTCCATACTCAGATGATGGCTCTGATAGTCAAACATAGGTGAGAATTTCAGAAAAATAGCCTTATAAAACATCTCTGCAGAAAAATTTTTAAAAGATGGAATAAATGGGGGTGAACACGCTTTAAAAATAGCAGGAACTTCTGTTTCAGTAGATGATCTTCTAACCAAGGTACAGAAGTACTGCATCTATAATACACAAACATTGTAAGCAATGTAGGCAGACAACAGAGACATCATTTGCCATTGCAAGGGAGAAGTCTCACGTAGCCAAAGCTTGATGAGAGTTCAAGCTTGCCAGTACTCTGAGGGACAACAGAAAGGGCTTTTTAAAATATGTTAACAACAAAAGGAGATCAGAGATAACACTGGTCCATTATTTGATGAGGTTCACCTAACAAATAAGGACACAGACAAAGCAGAGACATTTAATGTCTTCTTCAACTCTGCCTTTAACACGGACAACAGGCCCTGGGATGTCCAGAGATCTGTGTTGAAAGACTGTGATGGGGGGGGAAGGATGGTAAACACCCAGCCAACTCTGAACTTCTTCAAGACTTGGTGTTCCAGCTAGATACACATAAGTCTATGGGGCACATTGGTATTCATCCCAGGGTACTTAAAAAGCTGGCTCATGTTATCACTGGACCTCTCTCCACTGTTTCTCAACAGGTTTGGGAGTCTCGAGAGGTCATGGTTGACTGGAAGCTGGCAAATGTCCCAGTTTTCAAGAAGGGTCAGAAATAAGATGTTGATAATTACAGGCCTGTCAGTCTCACTCTGGTGCCAGGCAAAATTATGGAGAAGGTAATTCTGGGAGTTACTGAAAAACACTTAAGTGACACCATTCATTAGTCATAGCCAGCATAGGTTCACAAAGGGAAAGTCCTGTTTAACTAATTTTAAAAGTATCAGGCAATGAACTTCTATTTCTCTGTAGATTACCCTCTGGCCATTTCCTTTTATGATAAAGTCACCCATCTATTTGGCTAATGGAAGCCAGTAAATGCAGGGGTTTTTTGAATTTTAGCAAAGCCTTTCATACTGTCTCTCACTGTATCCTTCCGGACAAAATGTCCGTCAAACAGCTAGACAAGTTCACAACATGTTGAGTGAGCAACTGGCTGAGGGTTCAGGCTCAAACAGTTTTACTAAATAGGGCTAGATCAGGCTGTCAGGCAGTCACCAGTCAGCTTTCCCAGGGCTCGGTGCTCTTTAACGTATTTATAAATGATCTGGATGCAAGAATTGCATATGTACGTTACATAAATTTGCTGATGATACAAAATGAGGAGGAGCTGTAGACTGTAGGGCCTCTCCCCTAGAGTAGGGCTACCTTACAAAGATACCTGGATAGCCTAGAGAACCAGGCAATCACCAACCATGCAAAATTTAACAAGGTGAAGTGCTGATTCTCCACCCAGGACAGGGTAATCTTGGTTATATGTTCAAACTGGGGTATGAGAGGCTGTAGAGCAGTCCTGCAGAAAGAGATCTGGTGGGTTGGGTTGATGGCAAGTTGCATACAAGTCAACAATGTTACTGGCAGCCAAAAGGGCCAACTGTGTCCTGGGATGCATCAAGCACAGCATGGCAAAGAGGGTGACTGTCCTACTCTGCACTGCGATGGTGCAGCCCCACCTTGGCTACTGTGTGCAGTTTTGGACACCTCAGTATAAGGACACTGAACTATCAGAGTGTGTCCAGAGAAGGATGATCAAAGTGGTGAAAGGTTTTGGGGGAAGACTTATCAGGAACATCTCAGGTCACTTGGCTTATTCAGCTTACAGAAGAGAAGGCTGAGGGGTGACCTCATTGCCATTTGCAGCTTCCTCAAGATGGGCAGTGGACAAGGAGGTGCTGATATCCTCTGTCTGGTGACCAGAAATAAGACACAAGGAAATGGAATGAAACTTCAGATTGGGCATTAGGAAAAGATTCTTCACTGAAAGGGTGGTTGGTCTCTGGAACAGGCTTCCCAAGGAAGTGGGGTACCAAGGAGCATCTACATGATGCTCTTAGTCATATGGTTTAGTTTTAGGTAGTCCTGCTAGGAGCAATGATTTGAACTCAATGATCCTTACAGATCCCTTTCACAAGTGAGGTAGGACTTTTATGAAACAGCTAAGAATCTGAATAACCAGACAGACACTAAATGCCAACAGTTAACACTGCAATATTTACAGACAAATTAGTTATTTACAGGTGCAGCAGTATGCTGGCTAATTTAATCACACATGCAATTACATTAAGAGAAAATAGACATCTAGTAATTACCAACAAGCAAGGGTTGTAGATAATGCATTTGGACAGAACTCCCCATGCTATGCAAATCAATTTCCTATCTGATGTTTAAGATGCATAAGCAACTTCAGCTAACAGAAAGCTATGCTAACAGAAGCTGCATGCAGATGCAGCATACATACAGTGTTACAATCTAGGCAAACTACAAAAGCCATGATGCGGTTACATCTGTAATACTGAAAAGTTGAAAAAGATAAACACAGACAACTGTGTCATTTATTTCATCCACAGAATGTGAACTTTTAATTTAAATAAGCAACCTTACTTATGGAGCAGCCTAACGTTTTGAGTACTTTTTTTTTTTTTTCAAAGCTTGTCTGTAGGGGTGATTTCATACCTAAAACCTTGTTCATAGTGGACATACACATTTCTCTCAAGTTACCATGTTTGTTATAAACTGCTATCCTTATCAATATTCAAAACTCCACTAGGCAAGGTCCTAAGCAACCAAAATTTGACACTGGCTCTGAATGGCAGATTGGAGCAAAGAACTTGAGAAAAAATTCAAGGTTGGAAGGGACCTCTGGAAATCTTCTTGTACAACCCATCTGCTCAAGCAGGGCCACGTAGAGCCAAGTTGCCCAGGATCACGTTTAGATGGTTTCTGAATATCTCCAAGGACAGAGGCCACAACTTCCCAGGGCAATCTGTGCCCTGAATTTAGTCATCCTCACAGTAATAAGACTGTTTCCCAGTGTTCAAAGGGAAACTCTTGTGTTTGTGCCTGTTGCCTCACCTTGTCATTGGGCATCACAGAAACGAGTCTGGCTCCATCTTCTTTACACACTCCCTTCAGGGGTTTATAGACATTGATAATACCAACCCTGAGCCTTCTCCAGACTGAAGAGGCACAGCTTTCTCAGCCTCTCCTTAATGGAGAGATGCTCCAGTCCATCATCTTCGTGGCCCTTCACTGGAGTCTCTCCAGCATGTCTATGTCTCTCTTGTACTGGGGTGCCCAAGTACACAGTACTCCAGGTGTGGCCTCACCAGTGCTGAGTAGAGGGGAAGATTCGCTTCCCTTAGCAATACTTTGCCTAATGCAGCCCAGAATACTAGTAGCTGCTTTTGCTGCATGGGCACACTGCTGGCACAAGTTCAACTTGGTGTCCAGCAGGACTCCAAGGTCCTTTTCTGCTGAGCTGCTTTCCAGCTGGGTTATACTGGGTTATACCAGCTTATACTGGTGCTTGGGGTTATTCTTCACCAGGTGCAGGACTCGGCATCTGTCCTTGCTGAAGCTCTTGAGGTTCCTGTCCCCATTTCTCCCGCCTGTCAAGGCTGTGCTGGATGGCAGCACACCCCTCTGGCCTGTATCAGCCACTCCTCCCAACTCTGTGTCATCAGCAAACTGAAAGGTTATGCTCTGTCCCATCATCCACATCACAAAACCCACGAAATGAAGATCATGAAGATGTGAAGCAGGACTGATCTCAGCATGCAGCCCCTCCTCCTCTCACCCCAGGGTACACTGCTAGTTACTGACCTCCAACTAGACTGCACTGCTCACCACACCTTCAGGGCCTGGTCATTCAGTAAGTTTTCAATCCACCTTGCTGTCTGCTCGTCCAGCCCCTACAGCAACAGCTTGAGGGGCTACAAGGCCCCTATGGGAGAGAGTACCAGAGGCCTTACTGAAGGCTAGGTAGACATTAGCCATTGATCTCTCCTCATCTATCAGGCACATGAGTTCTTCATCAGTTTATCAAGTCAGCCACGTATGTCTCTCCCTTGGTGAAACTGCTGCTGACTACTCCCAAGGAGTTTCTTCTCCTTCATGTGCCAGGGGAAACTGTTTCTGTGACAAGCTGCAAGGCAAGGCTGACCAACCTGTAGTACCCTGGCTCCTCCTCCTTGGAGACACGAGTGACAGACAGGAGATCAGTGATAGATCTATATTGACACACAGAGTATATTGCCAGTACAAAGGGTGGTCAGTTGCCTCTTAAGATGCACTTAGCAATGGGGTAGCTGTCCCCTGCTGCTCTTAACTAGGAAAATGTGCTAAAGATTCCTTTAAGCTCATAGGACACAGAACACCTGTATGTGACATAAATGCAGTCTGGCAGAAGTAGTGGCAACAGCAAGTGACGACAGTGCTAGTCTGCTTGCAGAGTGTTTTGTGCAACAGCAGCATGCTGCTCTGCTTGTGAGGACCGTATGTTTCACAAGCTGTGGAGGTACTAGGATGTCTCATTTGAGAGATGCTTCAGTCCCTTAATCATTTCCATGGCCCTTCATTGGACTCTCTCTGGTAAGTCCATGTTTCTTGTACAGAGGAGCCCAGAACTAGACACAGTACCCCAGGGGTGGCCTCACCAATGCTGAGTGAAATGAACACTACCCTTGACCTGTTGTTCACACCAAAATAGCTTAGGAATACCAAAGTTAAAAATTACAGCCAGTTTACAAGGGAGGAAGGAAGGAGTCACCAGTGGGAGTCCTACAGAAATAAAACCTTACTACAAAGAACAGCAGAAGGGTCTTAGAATTCCAAGTGCCTTAACAGAAATCATTGATAAATGCAGAGTGATGCACATGTAGAAAACTAACCATGACTACAAACTCACAAGACCCAGCTGTATATTAGTTGGTTCTCTTTTGAAAGAATAAGTACCTTTCCATTCAATGCTGAGAAGTCACAGTTCCCTGATAAAGGTGATTTAGAGGCTAGAAGTATAACAGCATTAAAAATCAAAGAGACAAATTCAATAGAGTCCATCAGGAGCTCTAAGGCATGATAACACACATATGCATGCATATGTTGCATATGTTGCATATGTTGACTGCAGCCAGCAGGGTGCCCAGGTGGCCAGAAAGGCCAATGGCACCCTGGCTTGTATCAAAAACTGTGTGGCCAGTAGATCTAGGGAGGTGATTGTGCCCCTGTACCTGGCATTGGTGAGGCCGCACCTCGAGTACTGTGTCCAGTTCTGGGCTCCTCACCATAAGAAGGACATGGAGGCCCTCGAGCGAGTCCAGAGAAGGGCAGCCAGGCTGGGGAAGGGGCTGGAGGGCAAATCCTATGAGGAGTGGCTGAGGGAGCTGGGGATGTTTAGCCTGGAGAAGAGGAGGCTGAGGGGAGACCTTATCACCACCTACAACTACCTGAAGGGAGGTTGTAGAGAGGTGGGCAATGGTCTCTTCAGCCAGGTGACAGGAGATAGGACAAGGGGGAATGGCACAAAGCTGTGCCAGGGCAGGGTCAGATTAGACATTAGAAAAATTTTTTTTACTGAAAGAGTTGTCAGGGTCTGAAACAGGCTGCTCAGGGAGGGGGTTGAGTCACCTTCCCTGAATGTGTTTAAAAAAGGGTAGATGAGGTACTTAGGGATATGGTTTAGCTTAGGATGGGATTGGTTGGACTTGATGATCTTCAAAGGTCTTTTCCAACCTTGTGATTCTGTGATATCTAAGTGAAGAAGCCTTGGAGTGACTGGTTACTAGAAGAACAGACTTTGGGAATTGGCAAGTCACAGCTTCAAAGTATTCTCTCCTATAGTAGCAAAAAGTGGTTTCTGCATTTTTGGTGCCAAATCTCTCCTGTCCATTTCCAAACATGGTGGACAGTTCAGGGGCTGCTGACTGATTTAAAGCACAGATCACTTTGGCAAGATCATTCATATATTAGCCTCTGAGACTTATCAGCATTAATGGAAACAGATGTCAGTAAAAAAAAGCCAGGCCTAGGAACCACTAGGAACTAGAGAAACTGCAGCTGCTTCTCCAATCTCATCCTGTTCTTAGAAACCTTTGCTAAGTAACCACCAAAAGCCAGTAAACTCATACTACCTTCCAGAGTGTTTGCCACAAAATTTAAGACCATTCTTCCATCAACTTGCTATTCTAAGAACCCGTAAGCCTAAAAATTTTAGTGGAATGGAAAGTGTAACTAGGTAAGGTACAATACCAAGAGGACAGGGATGGGGGAGGCCAAAAGGTTGGGAGAAAATGGTAAGAATCACTTACACAGCATCACCGTTTACTATTTCTTCTTTAATTTTTACGTATTCCAGTTGACTCTCCCGATAAATCTTGAGAGAACTCTGCAGAGGGAAAATGCACTGTTAAAACATGTTCTCTCTTGGGGGGGAGGGGCTGAATAAGATGCAAACACTTTACCTATTCTAATGAAAACAGTGCATAGCCAACAAAAATACATATTCAATGAGGCGACAAGTTGGAAAGTCAGGCTTTTTATTCTTCATTAAAGGCAAAAGTTACAACAGACAACTCTAGTGTGCCTCAAACACCTAGCTGGGTAGGAACTCAGAAGCTGAAGTGAAGACCACAACTGTTACACACCATACAAATACTCCTCATTTTTCTGAGAAAGAGCCATCAAGACATCAGCTACCAATGCTGGCTGAGGGAAGAGGATTTAAAACACATTTCTAACATAGAAGAAAAACTTCTGAATGATGAATGAAAAAACCTCCAAGATGGTGGGGTTTTTTTTTTGCAGAAACAATAGTTAATATCTAGAATATATGTGTGTGTATATATATATTTAAATTTTTTTAGGCAATTTGAACAGCCAAAAGCATTTCTGCTATAGAAGAAGAAAGAGATGGGAGAGAAATCAGGAATCAAATCAAGTAGCTAATAATATAAAAGTATATGTTCAAAAAAGGTAACAGAAGCAAAATCCTACTCTACAGACCCTCTTTGCACCTTTTTAGTAGTATAAGATGTAGAGAGTTCAGTGGTAACATCAGGACAGAAAACCAAAGGAATTTGAATATATCTCCTTCTTTACTGAATAAGGAAATAAAACCCAAGTAACTGGATAAAAAAAATCACAGGAACTACAAGAGTCTGGGCTATCTGAAACCAGTTGCCATTTAACTGATTTTACTTAAAACCAGAGCTGTGGGTCCCAGTGAACTGGAAATTATAACTGGGCTAATTAAACCCCGCTTCATTAAGATGAGCACTGAATACATACATTTCCTTCAACAGAAAAAGATCAAGATATTTAAGCCTTATAAGCACACCTTTTTCTCTTCCAACTCCGCTCTCAAGGAACCCAACTCTTCCTGGCACTTTTCCAGAGGCAGGATTTTCTGTAGCATCTGCTCCACTTGGCAACGAAGTGCAGAGATCTCTCTGAAATGGAAAATGCAATTGGGGATGGGGGGTGGGGGTGGGGGAGAAAGAAAAAAAAAAGAAAAAAGGTTGCAAAAAAACCATGGGTGCTTTCAAACTCCATGTTCTGATTCTTCAGGTAAGTGTCTGAGCCTTTTGCCTTCCTCTGTGGAAAACTGCCGTGAAAGATACCCAAAGGCTTCTAAGTGACTAAGCGTTCTCATTTTTCTAGCCAACATTTTACATTCAAGGACAATTAGATCTGATTTTAAAAAACATTAAACTGAGCCTAAAGCTAGATGCAAATGGATGGCATGTGCCACAGGCCATACTGCCCAAGTGCCCACCCTGAAATGCTAGGAATGTCTCCAGATATGTAGTACTACGAAATATGAGCAGAGTACAACTGTGGGATTTTCCAGCAGGTAGAACGGAGTCCTTAAAGATCATGTACTGTAAGACAAAGTGCCTCATGCAAATAGGGCTGCATCAAATATGCTTACATTTAACTACCAACAAAAGAGGACCTCCACATCTCCACTTGGTCACTTTAGACTCTTACACACCAACACAGGGCCAGGAAAGAATTTCACACAGGTACTATATATATAGGAGGACATCAAGGGTACCTTTGCTAACCATGGCCTAGGAAGCATGGTAAAAGAAAGGACCATATTAAAAGCTCAGCCTAGACCTAGTTACTGCTAGTATGACATCATACTGCTAAAACTGTCCAAGACACTAAGAACAGAGCACCCTTATTAAACTGTTTAAGTCAAACTTACCGTTCTGCAAACTGAAGCTGTAATCTCTTGTTAAGGTAGAAATTAGAAACAGTTTATCAAATGTTCCTAAGTATATTTCAATCCATTCACCACTTGCAAAGAAACATCCAATAAAGCCTTCCACCCCAGAAAACACAGGACTTGCAGAACTAAGCCTTTAATTGAAATATTTCAATACTTTTGAAGGGAGTAAACAGAGCTTCTTCTGTTACTTGAAAAAAATTTGAGTCATTCTTGGCAATGAAGGTATCAAATAGTCCATACTGAGCCATATATATGACATGGCCAGATCTTAAATGGATAGTTTTAATTCCAAAGCCCTGTTGTTTATACAAAGCCTATCCAGTCTGTTTTTCACTAGAGGCATCATCTCTTAGCTCAAGCCTTAAATAAAAGCCTCAAGCCCCCTAGTAAGAACTATATATATTGATATACTAATTCTGTAAGAACACTAACAGAAAAGTAAAGGATATCAGTACATTTCTGTTGATACTCAGTCAGCAAACGACTGCAAGAAAGAATAAAAAAATCAGGTGAGAAAATAAGTGATGTCTTGACAACTGTGTCAGTATATCTTTCCTTTTGCTTTACAGGTAATACAGAAACTGTAAGGTTGCTTAGGTTATTACAGCTACACAAGATAGCCATGCTTCTCCACCATCACACACAGATATTTTTGGGCATAAATTAAAGAAGGCTTACAGTCTATATTTAGGACATGTTCATGAAGAAGTTACTTTAATTTTAAGGAGGATTTAGTTTTGTGCATTAATGAATATCTACATTTCACAAAACATATTTGCTGCATTAAGAACTTAAGAGCAATAAACAACCAACCAGCCAACCAAGCCCACCCGCTTGCACATTGTACTTACTCTCCATCAATCATTTTCTGCTTCAGTGCAATTAATGTGGCTACATACTCATTTATGTTCTGTAAGGAAGAGTCTAGAGTTGGTTAAGAAGTTTCACCCCCAAAAAACAGTACTACACACAGTAAACAACAGTTAAACTGATTGCTAGCATTCTACGCAACACAATAACCTGTGCTCTTCTTTTTCAGTTCTCTCAGTGAACAAGTTATTCATGAAAAATACATTCGTACAAACTCACATGGAGAATACAGGCTCCACAAGAAAGTATGCACACTTAGATAAGGCTTTACTACAGAAGCTCTTCAAACTTTGCTTCTACAGTAGATTACATACCACAATCCCCATAACTTTTCCCTCTCAACATCAAATTAAGCTCTGGCAGAATATGAGCAACGAACGGCATCCAGCTCGCTTGAGAGCACAGGTTTCCCAGACTCTCAACCCGAGCCCACTGTAAGCGCATCCCAAGACCTCCTCCGCTCGCGGAACCCTCAGCGGGGCCGTCCCCGGACCAGAAGGGGAAACAAACGTTGCCCAAAGCCTTATGCTGTAAGACCGACGCTCGCTTGAGAGCGCCGAGGGAAGGCGCTGAATCACGGCACTCCCCGCACCGCACCGCTGCGGGCTCCACAGGATACACCTGGGAGCTGGCCGCCGGATCCCGCCGGGCAGGCCGCGGAGACACGACCTCCTGAAGCTCGCCGCTGCCGCCCCTTTCACGGAGCCCGCTCGCCGCACTCGCAGCGCGCACGCCGCCCGCACCGGGAGCGGCGACCCAGCGCGTCCCACCCGCC
>VZTU01008529.1:419757-532841 GCA_013400835.1 Zapornia atra | reverse complement strand
CCTTTCTCATTTACCAAGGCGGGGGGGGAGTGTGCTGAGGAGGAGGGACTCACTCGCTCCTGAGGCCAGGCATCTAGATGATGTTTCTGTAACACTGAAATAAGCAGGCATATTAGCCTTGAGGCATCATTCTAGCTCTCTAACTCAAATGAAGAAAAATTTACTATCTCTTTTCAGGTTAGGTTTTCCATGAAATGCTGGGCTTGCTGTAAATGACAGAGGGCTTTGCTTTTGATGTAGAGTTCACTGAAATTGGCAGCAAAACCCTGTAACAGCAAGACAGCAAATCAAGGGATGCAGTGTCATGATACAGTTCAGTGTGAAGAAGCCACTACACTCCGTGGTTGCTTTCCATGAGCAGTAATTTAATGGCTAAAAATTATGCAAGTTCTATCGTACCCAGTTTGGATTTCTTAACAAATTTTTTTCTTATCTAGAGTTCAAGGTAATTAGAAAGATGAATGTTAAAAAAAAAAAAAGAAAATCAAAAACCTAAAACCAAGGAAGCTCTGACTTCTTTTAAAATTATGAATTAAGAATGCAATTTAAATCAGGCTGCAGAGCCTATCACAAGGTGGACATAATTCCCTACAAATTGGGTAGCTCATTAAAGGGAAGATTTTTAGGATTAGGTAAATTTATGCCATGTTTGGTGTTGATCTGTAAAGTGACACTAGCACATATGCCCAGGTGGAGAGTATTGTACATATAGTCATACTCAACAGTATATTGAGAAACCTGACCTGTAAACACTGGAGCTGAGGTTTATCCCTTCTTGTAAGCTTGAGCATAACTGGAAATACTTTGCAAAGGAAAAGAGGAAGGAAAAAGTATAATGAGACTAATCAAGTTAGTTAATCTAATAATGAATTTCTGCATTAGTGAAAGTTCATGTTTATTGAAAATAAATAAATACACTGAAATCCATGTTATCTGAGAGTATTATCTGGCATATACTCTCTAGATTATGTTTCTCTGTGTCAAGATGACAATCTACTCCATAGTAAAGGAGGTATCTTAGAAAGCAGGTTGTTTCAGGGATTTTGGTGGCATGGAGGAGGATTTTATTTTGCATGGGTATGACTGGTAAAATTTGAAGCCCTGGTGGCTGGCTTTAAAATATTTTGCTGTACAGGTCCTCCAAGGATTTATGAGAAATACTTACATTTCAGATGTTGAAAGTATCACGGTTGCCTTATTTATTGGCCCTGTTGTCTCCATGCTTTTGGAAATATCACCTCTAATTGTTCTGAATAATTGCAGCAACACCTGCTGGCAAGCCCTGAGTTGATATACTGGAAGGCTTCCCATGGTTGACGTCAGCCAACAAACTATTTGGGTTTTTAGCAGATGTTTTTCATTTCTTTTTCACACGGGATTTGCTTTAGCTCTATTCTCTTACTCCAGTAAAGGCCAGCCAGCTCTTTCAGGCTGTTTACCATCAGAAAATGTATTGACTGGGTTACTGGCAACAAAGTTATATGGATGTTATTTATACACAGTCTTGATGTATTTTCTGTTTTATGAATGCCATTCATCTTCTCTATTTTTCTGTTTTGCAGAACTTTGACATTTTGTATTTTTAACCTTCTCATTAAAAAAAAAAAGTCTTCTACAGTCTGCCTGTAGATTATAGGTCAACCTGATGGTGGTGGCTCTGGTTCTTGGTCTTAGTCTTACTCTGTTACCATCATGAAACAGTAACTTTTGCATCCATTTCTTTTAACATCCACAGTGCTTGGTTCTTTGCTTATTTACATTCCGTACAGTCATACCAGCTTCTGATTGCTAGCTTCCAGTTCCTTTCCAGATTTTTATTTATTTTTAGGCTATGTGCAGCAAAGGCTTTGGTTCTTATAAAAAAAAAAGTAAAAGATTAGCGAACAATGAAATATACCCAAATGAATGGCCCTACAATAGAACACAGTAACCACCAAAACTATAGAAAACTACACAATCTTAATGAAATGCACTTTGAATATTTTTATGCTTGGGATGATGTGTTATCTAAGTAGGAGAAAACAATCTCTTTTTCTTTTAACAATATGGATTTGAATACGTCAAAAATTCCATTTGAGACTTTATAAGTTTAATTTTTGGTTCATTGTTCTTTGTTAGCATAGCTGCTCTAGTCCGCTGATGCTAAAATGGTATTTCCTTCGTGTACAACATGGACATATACATATAAAGTGTTTCTAAAGGTTTCAGAATGGACCGCGATATGCAGCAGCACTGTCTTCCCTCCTCTGCCAAAAAATTACTCTTTCCTCCTAGAAAAAAAAAAAGAAAAAAAAAAAGTGCTCAAAAGCAGATTTCAGCTATCATGGAATCCCAGAGGGGCCAAGCAAACTCTACTGCTTTATTAAATGTTGCAAGAAAAATGGTGTGCACTTTCTTAAGCTTTCTGCAGCTGGAGGAAGTGTACTGAAACCAGTATACAGCCCTTGTGCCCTATTCTGTGCTGGGTACTTTTTAAAAATGCAAGTCTGCAAAGTCCTGGGCATGGGCTTTTACTTACATGTCAGTGTATGTTCTGCTGTCAGTGGGACTCATCAGAGTCTCCCTACATTTTTCAGGGTATTAGCCTTGGATATCCAATGTCAGAAATCCTGGGGAAATGTCAGGGGGTTTGTGTGGGGTTTTCCTCTTTCTGATAGGCTAGTTATAACTAGTTGGGGATATTCTCTCAAACACCCCTTAAAAGTATTTATTTTTCCTCCATGAGAGCTTTCTTCATCAGTTAGATGTGTTTTGTATGTGACCTTTCTTGTAGAGGGATATTAGTATTCTGCTTTGGAATAGATAGATGGGTAAGTAAGTGTTTTAGTGACCCAGTCTATATTCTATTACTAAAACTTAAGTGTATTTGTCTTATAATTTTATGTATCGAATAATGAACTTCCTCAGATTATGGTTGTTATCATTAATTATACTAAACCTAAAATTTTGTCAAGTGACTTTTGAAGTGGTATGGCTGTCCATTCCTTGACTAATATTTAAAGTAAATTCCTTCTTGACTTTGATGGAAGAACCACTTCTGGTATGCTCAGGTCTCATATTAACAAAGAGTTAAAATTATATGCATATGATGTCCTGTACCAATATATTCCTTAATATGGTATAGTTTCAGCATGAACACATCAGGTTGTATTAGCCAACTTTAATTACGTTCTCTCCCCCCAACACCTTTTTGTCAGTTGTAAGATACCACGATGTTTGCATTGATACAGTTAACAGTTTCCAGCCAGTCTTTCTTTTGGAAGGTTCTAGTTATAATCATCTCCAGGCCCCAATTTGTGCCGTACATGGCCATCTATGTGGGTTTTTTGTACCCATTCCAACCACCTGGGTCCCATTACTCCCATTTGGTTCCCATTGCACTGACTTCCTGTCTGTATTACAGAATTTATTTTAATTTTTGAGCATTTAACATAAAAGGTCTTGTATAGTCTATACGTGCAAAAACCCCTAGCTTATAATCCAAAAGGTTCATTTAACTTCTCCATATTCCTACTTATTCATTTTAACATTGGTCCATAGGAAGAGAGTATCAACATACAAGAATGCCTCATCGGAGTTCCTCTGTAGAACAAAGAATGTTTTTAAAATGCCAGTTTTTAAAGTCCCCATAATCCTAATTCTTACAGACTCATGGAGAAATGCTGGAAGAGATCTCCAAGCATCAGCTGACCTACGTCCGTGCCCCAAGGCAGGATCCTTATAAACTTAAGCCACTGTAGAGAAAGACTTTTATGACCTTGTCTTACATGGATATTCTGCCAGCTTTACTGGTGTCTCTAGACCACATGGTATGCAGCAAGAATTTTGTGCTGTACAGTGATGGTTGATGCTGAGGCTAAATTTGCTGTTCTTTTTCCTCACTGGGGATTCATTGGAATTTGTGATGCTTTTTTTCATTTCCTTAAGCATTTTTTTTCTTTTCAAAACATGTATGTATGTGCATATATGTATGTATATGAAACATACTTGATCATCTTAGGTGTTTGCTTTATCACTTCAGAGAATAATGATAGACAGGAATAGTTTATTATATGTAATCAAGGATAGTGATGGTGCTGTCCAAAAACATGCAAAGACTTTTCTATGTGAATGTGTAAAGACAGAGATTTGTTCAAGACAGTAGAGTTCATTTGCTTTCTAATAAATTAGTTTTTAATTATATAGTAGTCCTACAAGTGACCAGAAGCTAGCTCCTGTGGCAAAACGGGAGGTGAATCGTGTCAGTGGCCACCCTTCTTGTTCCTCCTTTACTTTTCTGCCCAGACTAATGCCTGTTATCCTACCCTTACCATTTTCTTTCCCTAAATCTAATGCCAGAATCTATGGGTCAGATGCATAAAAATCCTGCACACAGGCCATCCACAGTCTGAATTTGGGATTTTCTTTGGCACTCGTGGATTCTTTTTCCTCTGGCAGTGCAAGGATATAGCAGAAGGTTCCTGGTGATCAGTACAAGGAGCTACATTATGCATGGGAAGTTACAGCACCCCAGCAGAAAAAGGGTGAAAATGCTCCTCCATGCCAGTTACCCTGTGACTTCAGACAGCTATACCGAATGACTGTCACTGGAGATTGTGGAGAAGATTGTGGAGGGGCTACACAGTGACTGTGTAACTCCAGTACTTTCCACTGGCTAAGAAAGTAATTGAGAGCTAGAGGGGAATTAATTTCCATGGCCATCTAGCTTAGAGGCAAGTCCTTAAGCAATCTGGATGTATTTATCTCTGTCATATGCCTGTTTAGGTCAAGAAAGGAAAGGAGAAATATGGCTCTTTGCTCCCATAAACTGAAGTGGCACATACATGGAAAGCTATGCCATAAATACTAGAATTCTGTGAATTTTTAACTTGGTTGGAAGGTGAAAAGACAAAGGCACAGCTGAAAATGCTAGCTGATTAGTCTTGTGTATAAAATCTATTTAAGGAGCAATAGCAAAGTTCTGTATAAAAATTAATTAGAACATAGCACAGTCAGTTGTGATCAAAGAGCATACATTTATTGTGAAATATATGGTTGCTGGAGACAATTCATTTTTAATTTATTAGATTCCATAAATTGTTTTCTGATAGGTTAGGAACAGAGATATATCAAGCTTATTCACATAATACTGGCTCTGGTAACTAGCTAAGTGAATTACAGTTTTGAAGTATATGCTTACCCTTTAATAGTAGTAGACATCAGCAGCGAAACTACATGGAAGCAGTGCTAGCATATTTCTAGGATTGCAAAGGCCCTTCTAGCATAAAAGAACCCACGGATATTAGCAAACTTAAACCCCAAGCTGGTCCTATAAAGATGGAGGGAGAAAGTACACATTGGTTTTACTTCTATTGGTGTATCTAGTGGTTTTTCTGAGACACTGATTTGAAAACATGGATTCTTGTGTCTCTAGGTTCTGAAGTGGCTGCGTCCAAGGTGCTCTCAGGTTCTGAAGTGTGTATGTGAATTTATGGTGGTGTTTTTCAGCATCGGTATTTTCTGTTGTCCTTGATCGTTTGCTGTGGCAGAACAAATCTAACCCATTCAGAGCACGACCACCACCACCCCCGGCCACACACACACACAGCTGGTTTATCTTGTGCCTTCAGAATTGCCCACATGGGTAGAAGTTGGCCCATGTCCTGCTGCTCCATCAGCTGCCCCTGGTAAAGACCCATAAGGCTTTGCTTAACTCTTTGTAGTGTTGGTTCATGGAGTACTGGTAAGAAGTATGAAAGTCAATTTTGCTCACCTTTTTCCTTATTAATTTCTGCTTTTCCTCCATAATATGATACATGCTGTGCCAAAGTCAAGGAAGGAGTAGGAGGGGAGGAAGGTGAGCAGTGCTCTCATGTTGTAAAACCTTGACTTAATAGCACACTTCCCTTTATGTTCTCCTAATGACCTTTCAGTTTGAACCTGTGCTCATCTTATTCCAGCGCAGGTTGGGATTCCTAACAAGCATTTTGTGCTGCTGTGGAAACCAAACTTACACATGTATGTTACATAAAAAAGCAACCTGCATGGCTTTTTTCCTTTTCTTGCATCTTAGTGTAATTACTTTTCAAGTACAGCCCCTTGTGAATACAAAAGATGATCTGGTAAAGCAGAACAAGATACTTTTAATTCAGAAGAATCCTAAAACATCTGCTTAGTAAAGAGACCTGATGCCTGAAGGAGGGAGCTAGTCTGTATATTCTCAGAGTTGCATTTGGGTATTCAGTACAGGACGTATGCCAAACTCCTCAGGAAAGCTGTAAGATATTTCAAAGACTATTCTGATATCTCGGCCCTTTTAAATGTCGTTAAAAATACCTGGTAGCAATTTAAATATGCTTACTCTCCTCTCTCTAATTTAGAAAAGGAATGAGTGTCTCAAAAAGAAACTGTCTTTTGGGGATGTCCAGGTGTGCACATCTAAATCCTGTGGAAGGTTGCAGAGCCCCAGACTTTTGTTTTCTGAATAAATAAGCTATTGTAAATCAGCAGGCATGAAGCCAAGTTATAATAGAAGAATTTATTATAATTTAATGTAGATGTTGGATAGAATGGATAGATTGTAATTGAAGCTAAGTGAATAATTCCAGTAAATAATTTATTCAATGAATTTATCCTGTTTTTCTACTCAGAGATTGTTTTTACTCTCCCCTTCCCCCTTCCTCCCCAGGTTTTATAGCCTGGGTTGTGGGTTGGTTTTTTTTCTCTAACCAGAAGGGTGAGGGCTGTCTTTGTTTTCTTTGTATGCTGGGCTGTGCTGGCTACTGTGGAAGCGTTGCTGTCTTGTGCCTCTGTGTCCCCAGGTATGCACAGCATGGGATCCCATGCTTGGGGGAAGTCTGGTGAAGTTGGGGGGCTCCATATGGGACATTTTCACTGCAGTAGCAATGCTTACAGAGATGTGGGTCTGTCTGCTGAGCACCAGCGCCTACAAACACTGATCTTGCCACTGCAAGCAGTCCTGTGACTGTGGCAAGTGACTCCCAGCACTGCAGTGGTCATCCCTTCACAGCAAGAATCAGTTACATTGTGGGTTTCAAACTTTAGTTTCTGGGTTAACAGCTGGGTAGGAACTACTCAACAAAGACCTACTCAAGACTGTTAAGAGACTTTCTAGAGGAGGAGAATCATGTTTCACTTGGGCTGTTGACTTCTTCAGTTTGCTTTTAGTGTGTGTGTGTGGTGCTTTAGTTTTTTGGGGCTTCAAGGAGAGGGTAGAAATATTTGTGCCATTCAAACTCATTTAAAAAAAAATTCCTTCAGTCTAGGGAATTTGTCTACTGAGTAGGGGCTATGCTGTTGGGCTGTAAGCCTTTTGGGGTTTTGCTTCTATTACCGTGTACACTAGTATCATGCCTGCTAGTCAGGCTGGCCATGCTAAGGTCTTGCCCATATTCTGTCTTGTTCTGTTCTTTCTTCTAGCTTTTGTTGGTGGGGTTTTTTTTCTTCCCCCCAGCTTTTAAAACAATGTTTCTGGACTTCAGAGGTTTCCATCAGGCCTTGTGTCTCCTCAGCAGCCCCTTCCTTCTCCATCGGGAACTTGAACGACTATTAGATGCCTACACATTGAACTGATTCACTTTTTTCCCAGTTTCCCCAAGGGCCCAAGCTAATCCTCCACACCTCAGGTAACAATAGATGCAGATTTTTATAACGTTTTCTCTCCTTATTGCTTTCTGCAGTAAAATAATTTCATGTCACAAGAATTAATGTTCTTAATTGTTTTTTGAAGTAGGAACCACTAAAACAAATTGAGCTGCTAATATCTCATAGCTATTACTATTCCAGGTGGGTTGCAAACTTAAGTAGGCATCACTTCATCAGGATTATGATGGTCACAGCTTGCTTACTGCTCAAGTAAATGGAGCACAGGCTGAGACAAAATTTGGCCAGGAGTGTGAACTTTCCATGTTTGATATTGGAGCTCTGAGCCACCAGGCTGGGATACAAAAATGAACCTTTAATGTAGCAGGAGTTCCCAAATGAATTACTCATGGAGTGTACTCTTCCTTCTGTGGGAGCAGCAGATTAATGTACAGTGGTGAGCAGGTCCTGCCCTGGATATAAACTTGATGAGTTCTTCCCTACAGTTACTAGATCAAGGTCTGCAGGTATTAGTATTATTGTTCTGTTGTATATGTTACCTCTTTGCCCTTCATGTGCATGTTTAGCATGTATTCGTAACAAAATCTACTCCAGTTTAGGATCTGCCCTTCCATTCCTCAACTCACTTCTTGCTCCGATAGCACTAAGACACACCAACCTGTACCTGTGGAAAAGGGCTTTAATCCTTGCACTGTGTACTCAGTGTGCCCTCAGTTTGGAGTGATACTTCTGGAGATCATCCATCTTCTTTGTGCTGCTGTGGGTTGGACTTTCTCACTGAGCAGAAAATTAAGTAGCAGGTTGGATTTCTTAATGAGGCTTGCAATTTTCTTTTGATAAAAGCAGAATTGCTTAGTTTTGCATAGATAATCTGTGTACCCTTTAAAGTGACACTATTGCTCTCAAACAACTTCCAAACATTTGAGTTTAATACTAATTTATAAAAAGCAAATTATTTTAATAATAGAGCATATGAACAATAGTCTAATCTGTTCAGCAGTCTGGTGCGGTTTTTTCATTGATTCTATATTAATATTGGAGCAAAGACAGTAATTTCTGGTGCTTTTACAGCTGTGAAAACATGCCTATTGCAAAAACAGACTAAACTGAACCAAAGGACTCACTGTGCCAGCAATATTTAATACTTCATTGTAGGTCCACTGTTTTAAACATCTGTCCCTCATTTAGTATATTTTTAATACAGAATTTTTAGTGTGGGTAAAAATGTGACTGTTTATAGTAAGATGCTTTCTCTGCTACTGAGAAAAAAGCAACATAGGATTCTATGAGAAAAACTATTTTTAATGATTTATAGCATTTGGGTCATGTGCCTGAAACTTCCATAAAACAGTAAGCAATTTTTATTGAAATTAACATACTTCTAAGAATAGGAATGTGGGTGATTAAAGCTTCTGTGAGGTAAATATTGGAAGGCAGAAGGATGCTTGAAAGGAAAAATGGCCATGTGGCCTGCCTTTTCTGCTACACATGGATAAAAAGGAGGTTGTGGAGTTACTCAAGGACAGGCAGGTGGGTGCAGAGGTATCATGCAGAAAAGAGGAAGAATTAGGAAATTAGTTGTGTGTGAAAGATACTGAGGTTATTGCTACCTGATGTAGTTATTAGTGTTCTGTAGGCATCATAGAATAGCTCAGGTTGGAAGGGACCTTCCAACTTCCAATTTACTAGGAAGTACTTTAATCACACTTAAGACACATTATGAGATGGTGTGTGATGTGAGCTTTGGAAAGACCTACTAGGGTCTTGCTGTGAGTTACAGTCCATAAGCTTCTATAGGGGCTGGCTTCAGAAGAGACCATTGTGTGTACGGTATAATTGTTCTATGCTCATGTGATTTCCACCATCACTTTCTGGAAGAGCACTTAAGTGAGTGAATCTTCATAGCTTTTTATGCATGTAAAAATTAGAAAATTCTCGTGACAACTTGGCTGATGGTTTTTACTGTAACTTTTCTGTAGTGGTGAATACAGAAGTCATGTCTTTCACTAGTTGGTTTGCTTGCTTTGAAACTCTTGATGTGAAACTTAGGAATTTACACAGCATCCCTCTGTATATCACTACAGCACATTAAGTCCACACAAAAGAAGAAGAAAACACAGTGGCTGTGATGCACTAATTTAAATTTCCAAATCCATGGCAGGTGCCCAATGCCCACCTCATTTAAGTATTTATCAGAAATGCGATGTAGATTAATTCCTCCCTTTCACAGGTATCAGACTACATGACTTATGAAAAGAGGACTTAGATATTCATGTGTAACAGCACAAAAATAGTCTACCATTAAATGTTTGTCTTGCACTAATGGGGCTTGTGCACTGACCAGGTGTTCAGATTACATTGTCCTAGATCAGCCTACTAAAGTTAGCCCATGGATGGAGAGATGTTTCATTCTGCAAGGTGAGAAACCAAATACTAGATTTTCTATTTAGTTTTATAAAATGAAGAGGTCAGAATGGGAACTCTCTGTTGGGACTCGAGAGTTTAACAGTGAAACTCAATGACATCTTAATTACTAGGAAAAATGTTATTGGCCTGTTTGTATACGAAGAGTGCTTGAAATGATATCCACAGTTATGTTTAATACAGCTTCAATTTGTTCTTTTATTACATCTCAGTGTAATTTACTGATAGGGATTTACACTCTGTGTGAGGGGTCTGTCTGAAAGAAGAAAAATCATTTGGCTCATTAATGCTGCTTCAACTATACATTTTCCTTGGCCTTCTTTGTACAGGTATATAAGTGCCTCTGAAAATGGCCTAAAAAGGGCTAAACTGAGGACCTCTGAAAACCAGGTGAAGCACTCTTCTTTAGGCAGGAAATGTTTCTTGGTTGTTTGGCTTTTGTTGTATTGCCAGGTTTTTCCAACACAAAGTAACAGGGCAGAAAAAGGAAATCTGTCTGAAGTCTGTGTTTTCATTATTATTTTTTTAAAGATGCTGTTTGTTTCTTGTGCACAGTTACATGAGGTCAGAGTGAACTGTGGGAATTCAACATCTTTGGTGACTTTTTTGTTTGATTTTTTGTTTTGTTTTTTAAGTAGATCTATGGTTTTCAGTGATGGAAGTTGATATGTGAATTAAAATTATGCCCTTCTTAGTGATGTACCTAACTTCAGAACATGCAAGTTAAAAAATAAAAACATTCAATAGTAGACCTGATACATAGATGGTAATGGTTCTAGCAAATCAAACCAGGATGTGTCCCTCTTCATTCTCCAGGATTTTATTGGAAAGAGTTCCACAGGTGTGGGCAAACTTCGTATCTTAGTTGGAAAGATGTGTGATTAATTTTCCTTTCAGAATTAAAACTTCACGCAAACAACAGATTGTAAACTGAGGCTTGGTTTCAATGAAAGTCCACAGGCGTGATGTATTTTAGAAGACCCATTGTCAGTTGAGCTACCAATTGCTGGAACTAATTAAAAAAAAAAGTGTAGTTAACATAATTTGGGAAGACTTGATATTAACTAAAAATATGACACCTTTTTTTTTGTAATACACTCAGCATGCTTTTGCTGTAGAGGCAGCAATCATACAGAGGTTATAATGTTTAGAAATTTGTCAAAATACGTCAGAGAAAATCTGTTTTGTTTTGAATTTTAAACTATTTACATACTAGGGTCTCATTTCGACAAACAGATGTAGAGAAAAGTGTAAATGTGTGTATGATGATGCCCAGTGTGGGCAGTTGCTGCTTCTAGGAACCCTGCCCACAAATCCTGAAGCAGAGTCTGGAACCATCAGGATGTGGTCAGGACCAAAACCCTAGTTCAGAGAGGTGCAGACAGGCTTGGGGGACAGCTGAGGTAAGACTTGTGTCCAATGAGTCCTGTTCTTGGCAATTCAATCCCCTCTGCTAGGGCCTCTGTCCTCATAGGAGCTGCAGGATTAGGCCTGCAGCTGTACAGACTTACTCACTAATTAAGAGATTTTAATGGAGTTACATCTGGGGTTAAAACTCCCTGTGAAGCCAATTGAGAAATTCAGATGTACTGACTCAATTCAGACTGCTGCTGGGATCACCAAAACTGGTAAGACTTACTAAGGATATCTAAAACAGATAGAGACCCTCCAAATTCTCTTTCCATGTAAAACTGGGAGGGGAAAAAAAAGGTTTCCCACTCCTTGCCACTGTATGCAGAGATAACTGTGGTTCACATACTTGTTTTAAGCGTTACAGGAACAACATATATCCCTTAAGTATCCCAGTACTAATGTCCTCATCTGTATCAGGCTCAGCTACACACTTCAATATGCGTTTTCATTTGACCGTACTGCAAGATTTACAGAGCAGCTCTGATATAATGAAAAATGCTGATTTCATAGAATATTGTAAATGACAAGCTCTGTGTCAAATTTAGATGTTCTTTGGAGGTAGAAATGGAAGTGGAGAAAATTAAGAGCCCAGTATAATTAAACATCTCTCTGAACTGTTGCATTTTATATGTTATGTTAGTTTTCAAAGCTGAGGGCCAAAGTAAATGTTTGGAGTTCATTTTTGGCGTAGTGGTGTGGCAGAGATTGACGTGCATTTATGGTTCCATCATGGACACTGGAAAAACCCTGCTCACCGTTGGGGAGGAACGCATTTGGCACCAAGTCAAATACACGGCGTGGAAGCATTCACCCAATTAGTGTTTTAACAGCTGCTTAAGATTTGTTTCAATGGGAAGAAAATTATTGAGCACAATTTTATATAATTAGTAGAGCATAAAACACGTGGTGTGTCTAATTAAATGTTTAAAACTATTGACATTACGTAGCTACTGTTGAAGTAAATGAAGTGGAAAATCGTTATGATTTTTTCAGTTGGTAAATTACTTGACAATACACTCAAAGGCCCGTTTGATAAGATGAACTCAATCCTGATGTGGAGTGATGAGCACCAGTGGCCTTTTCACACCCCACAGGTATGCGGAGGTCTCACCAAGTTAACTGGTGCAACTGGTTGGTATTTCAGGGCTTTCAAGTCCTGCCAGCATGTGCTCCGCTCTTCAGAGCATGCAGCTGGGTTAAATACAAGTATGTCCCGCTCCTATGGTCCGCTACTCCTTTATCCAAAGGGTGACAAATTGTGCATTGTAGAGCTGAAGCCCTCACTTTCTGATCCCAAAACAATAAAGCCATTGAGTAAAGATCCAGCAGGCACTTACAAAAGAAGAGGAGTTGGGAATTGCAAGCAAATTTGCTTTTAAAACCTGACATATTTCACAAGTATTTGGCATTTCTTTTGCAGTTCACAAGGTAGAGATGGGAATGTAATTATGTATCATGCAATATCAGTTGTGCAAATAATTTAAATCTGAGGTGGAAGGCTATTCTGTCCAAGCTTATATCATCCCTGGTCTCATTTTTGTTTACAAGAATATTGAACAATATTGACAGTGAAAACTAACTTTTGAATTTTTTTTCCCCCCTCACTTGAATCAGTACAGCTTTCCCCTAGCTGCTACTTAATGACATGCTTTGTCCCGTACAGTATTTTTTCTATTTTAAATGCAATAAAGAAGAAATAGCTCAAAACTAGAAAGAGATGTTCAATTCTTGCTGTGGCACTTAAACCAAAGAAAAAATTTACACTGGGATGAGTGTTCACCCAGTCTTTTGCATTGAGCGTTTGTAGTTCTACAAGCCCTGTTTATCATTCTATATCATATTTTTCAGTAGCTGTGAATGTAACAATAAAATGAGCATATGTATAGTTGGAGAGGTAAACATTCTCTACAATAAATTATCTTTCAGGGAAATAAAAGTAAGAGAGCAGCTGCCTTTCTTGGTTCTGTGGTTTTGCATCTTTTATTTGGATTCTTTATTACCTTCAGGAAACTATGAAGTAGGGTTAAGCTGTGGTTACAAGTTTGCTTAAAACATTCTAGCACTGCTTCCCGCCTCAGAAGGGTGGCAAACCACTCTTCTGTTGAGGTAGCGCGGCAACTGTCATTACTGAACGTCTTTGCTCCGGTAGCTGGAAAAATGCAGAAGCCTGATCGATGTACTGATTAATTCCTCTTTACAACAGGGCTGCAAGCCTGTAGATTGAGGGGAGGTACAAATCTGCACCTTCCAGGAAGAGGAGGAAGTTCTACCAGAAACAGTGTGGGACTTATACCAGGGAATGGAAAATGGCAGTAGCTCTTTCAAGGGCACCAGCAGCCTCTTGGGCAAGTGCTAACACAGTCTCCCTGTAGGGACACAGGAGTGCGTTTGGTGATGACCCGTGCTGCACAGGTCTGAATCCAGAAGTATCTGGAATGCTCTACTAGACTCTGGATTCCCCTAGAAAATAGATTTGTAGTTACTGCTAACAAGCCTTACTCCATGTATTATATAGGGAAGAAGAGAAGGTGGCAAGTTACGAATAAGCCAGACTTCCTTCCTAGAAAACTAAAACTTTCAGGTGTTTCCTGTCAATAACTGGAATTGTACTTGGGGACTCATCTTAAAAATTCTGGTATGGCATGGAAAATAATCTGTATTTTTCTGATACACGTCAAGCACACTAAGAAGTCCATCTTTTTCTTTGAGGAGCCCTTTCAAACTGAAATTATATTATCTGCTATTTTACAGAATCACAGAATAATAGTGGTTGGAAGGGACCTCAAAAGATCATCTAGTCCAACTTGCAGGAGCAGGATCACCTAGAGTAGTTTTAAATTTCCTAATATAATTTTTAAAACTACACCAGTGACTTTAGGAGGAGCAGAAGTGGTCATCCTTCACAAGACAACATGAAACATAGATCTGCAGAAGTCTGTTGTGTGTTTTCAGTGCGTGATTTTGGAGGGCTGTATAGCAGAAGCATCAGGGCTGTGTGGGAAGCTGTGGGACTTCAGCTGTGAGCTGAAAGAGTTAATTTTGAAGTTCACCATGAGCTGTGTTTACTGATCCTTTCTTATTCCTTCCTGATAATTGGCACCTCCCATTCTGTACTAATTAATTGGGTTGCAAGGGGCAGGTGGCACCATTCTATTTTGATAATCCCTGTCAGCAATGTCTGTATAATCTCTTTGTTTAACTAAAATGAATTTGTAATAGGGGTGCATGAACTTGCAACAGTTTTTGTTGGGATTTTGGGGTTTTTTTTTTCCTTCTTCTCTTCCCTTTTCTCTCTTCTGGCTTTGCTTCAGTAGGCGTCTGCTGCTGGGGGGCAGCTCTGCAGTTGTGGCACCACCACAGTCCCTATGCTATTGTCACTCTCCAACCTCTTTGGAAATGTCTTACCTCATTAACACTAACCAAGCCATAAACCATTTGTTTTTAAACACTTTAAAAAAACCCCAAACAACCTCCTCCCCCCAAAAAAAAACCCCAAACAAAACAAAAACCACAATAAAAAGAATATATCTGTAAAAATATTTCAGAATTCCTTCCTACTTTAAGTTAAAACCAGTTCAGAAGGTGCATGGAGGTTTAAAATTGTTTTAGTTAAACTCACATTATTTAACCATCGAAGCACTTTTTATAATCAATTTATTGCTTGTGTATCTCCATGGCCCTGAAAAAAAATGTAAAGCAAGCAAACAAAAAACAGTGCAAAAGCATTGCCTATCTTACCTCAAGTTAGTTCAGGCGATATGAGCAAAGATAAACTATTTTTACCAATCACTTGCTGATGACAGATTTAAAAATGAAGAGCTGAAGGTTTTAATTTCTTCTAAAACATACAGCTTCAATGTGTGTTTTACTACGATTATTGATGCTTGCTCATGCCAACTGCAAATACAGAAGTGGATTGTAAACATCCTTGAGGAGGTTGCCTGGGGGTCTCCTCCTTCTCTGAGGCCCTCCCTGGTGTTTTGTCTACCTCATCTTCACATTCCAGAGCAGAGGACAGAAAATTGTGGGAGTTGGAACAAAATAGGGGATTTGTTTTACAAACACTTTAAAGGATAGTAAGGTGAAGGATAGATACCAAACACTTCCTTTACCATGGAGGACATTGCACATCATGTGTTCATCTCCTCTGGTGGCCTGCTAGCTCATTTGTGCTGGCTGCTCTTCAAAAGGAGAATTATATTTTTTCTTTTATTTTTTTTTCTTTTTTCCCCTGTGCCTGTACAGGAGGCATGATGGAGCCTGGCAAAAATAAGAATTGCAATTTAGGCCAGAGTTTAACTAAAGAGTTTGCTAAAGCAGTCCATCAAACTCTGGTAGTAATGTGAATGCACACACTGGTCTAGAATCTAAAAGAGAAAAAAGGTGTTATGTGGCACTTGGTTACATGACCATCTTGTCTCTGCTCAAGATAGGACAGGTCAGGATTTGATAGCGGCACTCATTGCTGCTTTATGCTTATTGAAAAAGGGTGGCACAAAAGGTCATTTCTATAGTGGCACCTGTCTCAGCATTTCCTTAGATCCCGAAGTCTCTCCTGTTGCAGGTATTTTTCTGTTACATTGGGTATTCACTTCTGTGTAACTATGGGTCTTGGGAACTCTATGATGGCAGCCAGCATGCTGATGCAAGCTGTTTCATGTCTCCTTTCCAACCCATTCCTTCTCCGTCCTTCCTTCCTCTTATTGAAAAAGCAGCTGGTGGCTCAGTGTGAGCAGTTAAGGTCAAACAACACTCCAGAAGTCTGTCAGCAATCATCACACCTGGGGAAGTCGGCTCTCACGCAAAAGACAAGGTCCTAAACTTGCAATGAAGAATGTTTTAGAAGTCCAATTTGAAAATGATGGGGGTTTTGTTGTTGGTGGTGTGGTTTTTGTTTTGTGGGGTTTTTGTTTTGTTTTATTTGGTTTTTTCTTTATTGTTTTGAGGAGCTTTTTTGTTTGTTTTTTTTTAATAGATGGCACTGAATTAACATTTTCAATGGGAGACTGAAGGATAAGCAGGTAAACTTGTCAGCATCTCCCTGCAGCGCTCTGAATGGATGCATATTGCTGCCAGAATTTGTAACCTCATCACTAGCCTCCCAATAATTGCTCTTTGTCTGATATTCCTAGTGTCCACACTCAAGTGATCAAATGAAAATTTCTGCTTTCATGCAAGAAAGCACAACGAAGTTTCTAGTTCTCATCAAGTCAGGGAGAAGTTTCAAAACATTATTTCCAAAAACTTGGAAGACTAGTATGAAAAAAAAAAATCAAATTCTTGCATTCAAATCCTCTGTGATTTTTAAGAGAGAATCTGAAGCTACAAATGTGGTTTTAGTTTTAAATGAGGATGAGAACATAAAATGGACACTCCACAAACAACCTGCATTGCCATATGCCCCTTTCCAAATGCATAGGCATTGCTGCATTGCAACGTAGATCTTACTGCCACGGTCATAAGCTGTCTTGCCACTATTCACCCCTGTGCCAAAAGAGCACTGTGCCATGCCCACTTGGCAAAGGAAAAGAAATCTCAGTTCTGTCTCCTGGCATGCAGGGAGCTGCAGATTCGGAGCAACTTTTGCAACATAGGAAAAAAAAATCCCCAAATTTTTCTGGAGCTGGAGATGCATCCACAGATTTACCTTAGTCACAGAAATGGTTAGATACTTCTGTTGTAAAAATTTATCTTTGAGGTACAAGACTGTGCAGATGTTTAAAACAGAAAAAAAATCTCAAGGGGGGGGGGAATGAGGGAAGCTGTGAAATTCTGAAATGTTCAAATGGTCCAAACTAATTTTTCTCCAAATTGTCATTGAATGTAACAACTAGGGATCAACGCAAAAGCATTTCATCCTCACAAATGTTGTCTACTGCAAGTGTGACTACATTGTGTTTCTTTTTCCTGTTAATTAAGGGCAATTAAGATGCTATTGTGTGAAGCTGTGTCTTCAAGTTGTGTCTGGGTCCCCACTCTTCTTCCTTACTTGTGTATTTCCCATAATACCAATAACCTTCACAGCTTTGCTGATCTCTGTTTGTTTGTAAGTCTAAATGAAAACATTTGGGGAGTTGAAACATTGTCAAAGAGGTGTGGTGAGCTCTTTTATTGGGGGAGTTAATTGAATTCTCAGTCCTCTGGCTTTAGGTGACAGATTCCCAGGCAATTCCATGGTTTCTTTAGAAGTATCTCCTCATCATGACTATTATATGGGAGCATGTAGTGATAGGACAAGTGGTAATGGCTTTAAACTGAAGGAGTATAGATTGAGGTGATATATTAAGAAGAAAGTCTTCCCTGTGAGAGTGGTCAGACACTGGCACCCAGAGAAGCTGTGGCAGTACCCTCCCTGGCCGTGTTCAAGGCCAGGTTGGATGGAGCTTTGGGCTGCCTGGTCTAGTGGAGAGTGTCCCTGCCCTATGGCAGGGGGTTGGAACTTCATGGGCTTTGAGGTCCCTTCCAACCCAAACCATCCTGTGAGTCTATGATTATGTATATGCAGTATTAATTAATTGACTCACGATTCAAGTTACAGTGCTGGATCTCTGAGCAATGTATTTAATATACAATACTTAATAATAGCAATACAGATGACTGACATGACATTTCAGGTACTTCAGTTCCTCCTATTTTGAGAGTCTCTGGTTTCAGGGCTTAATTAGGGTCCTTTTGGTTCCAGATGTAGCTACTTCTAGATTGCCACAGCAAAGTACAAACTTATTTGCTCCCTCTATCTCTAAAGGTGGAAACTACTAAAATACAGGACATAATTTGTGAAAATCCAGTTTTGAATGTGAATTGTTGTATATTGTGATTTCTGTCCAAGTTTTAATATGGCAGGACCTGAGTACCTCACAGAGTAATCCTCTTCTACAAAGTGTTAGCAATAGCAGAATAACAATTCAGTTGCAAAGATCTTGATGTCTTTGAAAGAAATGCATGAATGCTAGAAACTGAAAAAAAATTACTCATACCACAGAGGATTAAATGCCATCTGGGAACAATGAATTTGATATCTGAAACATGATTCTGTTCTTGCTCAGATGCCTTGAAATGGTAAGTCCATTTCTGTGGTTTATATTTACTTGCTACAGAGAATCCAGCTTTACTGTCAGCACCAGGATGTAACCTGGAAATTAAATATAATTTGTTGAGGTATCATCTTTAAACATTATGGCAACTGTACTTTTATACTTTGACTATATTTTAAAATAGTTCTTTATAAAATGTAAACAGTTGCCTCTAAAGAAAAGTGGAAATAACATCTTGATTTGGTAACAGTTCTGAGAAATAGCGTGCCTGAATTTAACAAGTTGAACAAATAATATTTTTTTTTAAAAAGCAGTTCTGCGAACCTATTGGACATACTAATGTTTTTGTAGGATGATTGCCTAGTCAATATTCGACCAGGACTTGAGATTGTGACCACTCTGGCAGCTGAGAGTGACCACACTTGGTTGGTGGTTTGCCTCATGTACTTACGCTCTGTTGCGTGGCCTCTTGTGGCCTTTCTCGTGCTCTTCAACTGGCTCTTCCCTAGCCAGCTCTTTCTCTTGCTTCTGAGATAGCTTGTGTTTTGCATCTAGCTTTGAGACCATACTTACATCCTAGATGCATGCACAAAGTACCATCTTGGTCCATACATATTATTCATGGTAGCACACCAGTCCTAAAGCAGAACATGGTCATTGGAATAATGGCCTTTTAAGTTATCAGAGGAGTACAGGAAATTCTCTGAAGCTATATTTGCATGTCACTGAGAAAGTTTAAGGCAGCACTCATAGCGTTTTAAGAATTATCAAATAATTGCAATAATCCTCTATAAATTTGCAGTTAGGATATTCATATAGCTATGTTTTATTATGTCAATTTCAGACTTGCAAGCTTGTAGGTGTGAAGGAAGCAAGGAGTACCACTTTCTATATACTAGCCTGTGTCCTAGCAGGGCTAGAGGGCTTCTCAGGCCAAGATGAATGATAAACACATCATTCAGATCCCCCTTTACAAAGCTATTTGTGAATATGGTTGATTAGCTCTTGAGAAAAAGAAAGAAAAGATGGGACTAACCCGTTGATGTCACCTTACTTCAGCCACTGAGGAGGGTTGTGGTTTCTGCCCCATCTATCTGGGGAAAATCCCTTACTAAGGTTTTAAGGAGCTCATAATCAGCTGTAAGGTGATATGTTAAAAGGACTACCAAAACCACCCCTAGAAATTCAAAACACTGGAGAGGCAAACACCGGAGACAGAAAATGCAGACGGCACAGCTACTGTATTGATTTGTTTTTCCTGGAATTACAAACACATCCTTCATTTAAAATCAGTGATAGGCAGGGGCTGGGTAACCCAGCTTATGATCTAGACCCTGCATTTCCCTCTCCCAAGGACTGTGTAGATGTTGGCAGGCCAGGCGTACTGTGGTCCCTTCCCTGCCACCTTTTCTTGTGGGGGTTCATGGAGAGGTGTGCAAATGCCCTTCTGCAAAAGATACACTTCCCTGTCATGGTACAGGGTGAGGGTGAGGCCTGTTGTGGCCAGAAAAAGTGTTAGCATCTCTGGTTCAGGTTGGGTGGGTGGGTGCAGCAGCTTCCTGCAGAAGCACATCTCAACTCATGAGCAGAGAAAAAAAAAAAAGAGCTAGCACTTAAAAAGCTCTTTCAGTATGATCAGTCTGGGAAACACTTTTCCTGAGCCAGGATCAGACAGGAAATAAGGAGGTTTTCATTATATGCCATGGTATTTGTATGGTGTATAGGTTAGCAAAGCTGATCAGACCCTAGTAAATGGTCGTGATCATCAGTAATCAATATGTAACCTGAGATTAAAATCAGAAGGATCTGATAACTTCTGAGAGCAGCTTATCTAATATTAAGTGTAAGAGAGGAAATTAGTAATAAAATAATTGACATCATCCCTACCTAGCTTATATTTGGGCCCTGAACCTATGCTCAAAATTCTCAGTTTGTGTGATAGGCACCATAGCTAGCAATGAGATCCCTTATGGAGCTGAACTTGAGGTTGGTACATTGATGAAGTAGGATGCAGACAGATGTTTGCTGCTGGAACAGATACGCTGGTCTTAATACATTACTGCTTATCTGGTGATGATTACTGCCTTTCTCCTGAAGAGAGGTGGCAAGACTTCTGAGTGCTTCCCATCTGCTTTGGGATGAGCTTGGCTATCTTGCCTTAAGCTGCTGCTGAAGGCTGTTTAAACTAAGCCCAGCTGACTTGTCTGAGAAATAGATGGGGGTCTTGCCCAGTCTGCTATAGCTAGCGCTTTGTAAAGAGTGATAACATTTCAGCTGAGACAGAAATGGATGGGATAACTTCATGTGTGACTTAAATAGCAAAAACAATGGGTAAGAAGATCTCTGCCATGATCTAGATCTGGAAGATAGGCACAGACATTGCTGTTACATGGTATTTACCTACAAAACCACTGTTGATGTAATAACCATACGTTTTCCTACTAGAGTTCCTAAAACCTGAAGTGAATTGAAAACATACTGTATTTTCAATTTGCTCATTTTTGTTAGAAGAACTTATGAAGTATACAGATTTGTATCACAGCTTCCTCTATTACTCGTTCTGCACACAGAAGTAGAGGCAAAATTGTTGCAAGTAGGAAAATAAGTAGTGGAGTTAAACATATTCCCTTAGATTTTAAATAGCGAGTGTTTGTTTAACACAGATCTGATTTTGGAGCTGGGAGCAGGGCCTATATTTCAAGAGATGGCAGAAATATCTACTTACAGGATGCTGTGTGGCACTATGGCCAGTGTCTGCAAGAAAAAAAATGTAAAAATCTTAAAGATGTTTACATTTTGCTATTTGATTCCTTAAAAAGCAAAGGGTGTTTAATTTGTAACATCGCATGCTTAAATTAATGGAGGTAAGAATACACTGCTAATTAGTGTGATGGTTCACTTTAACCAACCGTCTTTGCGTAGAGCTTGCATTTCTTTCAGTTCTACTGTCTGATTCCACAGGGTGATTTAAAAAATCAGCACATGGGCACCACTCAAAAAACAGGGATGGACTGGGTTTTTAAAAATTGTTCTCAAAAACACTGTCTCAGCCAGAAAAGTAGCTGAGATTTGCTTCTGGAGGTTTCTTGCTTTAAGGTTAGGGGCATTATGTTCATGTATTGTGTAGACTGCCTGCATGAGTTGCTGCAAAGTTCATTATACTGCTAAGGCTGTCAGTGGTATTTATGGATATTCATGTGCAGTGAACCCTTGAACCTGAACTGGTCATCTGAGCATTGCTTGTAGTTAGAGCTGTGTTTATGCTTAACATTGGTAGCAGTATTTAATTGCTCCCTAGGAAAAATAATTGCAAGTTGAACTCAAGTCGTATAGTAGACAAGGGATTGCGAAAATTCAAGGCTCACAGGAAGGATCGTCCTTCTTGTACCAGTATTAATTACTAGACTCCTGCTTCCAGAGTTTGGGAGTGAACGTGGAACAAGTATATAATTCAAACTGTGCTATGTTCCCCTCCCATTACAATCGGTAATGGCAAAAATTGCATTAAGGAATTAATTTCCAAAATATTTTCCAGGCATTTTTCATGTCAGCTGCAAATGGGAGAATGCAAATGATGAGGCCGCTTTGCAACAGAGAGAGGAGTGGAGATCTCGCCTCATACTCATCCGAAGAATTTCTAATTCAAAGTACTGCAATGTTACCCCTGCTAAAGTTTCAGTTCTCATAATATAATATCAGATGAGAAAATCCTGCGTAACGTCTGGTATGTCAGCAGAACTGTTATGGTTCTGAGCCTGGTGCTGGTTATATGCATCTTCAGAGTTGCATTTTGGAGCTCTCCTGCCAGTGTAAAGGGAGTTTATATTTCTGTAACTCTAGTGGGGATTCCTTTGGCTTGAC
The DNA here is from genome assembly GCA_013400835.1 of Zapornia atra. Taxonomy (NCBI): domain Eukaryota; kingdom Metazoa; phylum Chordata; class Aves; order Gruiformes; family Rallidae; genus Zapornia; species Zapornia atra. The sequence goes on along the minus strand of VZTU01008529.1, from coordinate 510,507 downwards.
ACAATCCCGGGAATGTCTTTCAAACCATGTACATACACAGAACAGATGGCTTTCATGGGAAGCAGGAACTACCGTTCAGCATGTAAGATTTTAAACTTTTTTTTCCATGTCTTGGTAGCTTTCGAACTTGAAATAATCTGTCCACAGATACTGTGTAATGGGAACAATGTCTTTGTTCTCTCTTTCTTCATTCCTTTTTTTTTTCTCCCCCCTTTTCCTGTCAAATACAAGGAAAAAATGCTGTTCTCAGATCGTGAGGGTAGGGGTGTTTTTTTAGCTTTAAATTCAGTAACTACTGAGTTTAAGCATTAGGAATGAATCCTGAATTACTGAAATAAAGCCTTAGTGAAGAATTTGACAATATAGAGGACTGTTTCCTTCCTCTAGGGAATCAATGCAATCTGACCAAAACTGAGAAATTTAATTATTGACAGAACTGGAGCTACACATTATTTTTTTTAATGGAATACATTTTGCTTGTAATTTAATTAAACATGATCAGTTTGTAATATCATATAGCAACATCAGTGAGTGATTTGTTGTGACAAAATATGGTATGAAGTGACCACATGATAATTAAAGATCATATTTTATCTCATTTTCATACTCTACACTTAAAAGGTTGTCAGCATAAATAGCTAGTTAAATAATTGACAGCTCCTTGCAAACATTAACCCATTAAATATCTCTGCTTTCTTATAATCATGTGTTTGCCTTCTAAATCTTGTGCTCCTATAGGAAATTAGGCTTTTCTGGTTACAGAATATAACTAAATTGAACTATTTCTGCCTCTGTTGTGTTATCTGCTCCTCTGTACTCATGTCAGTCTGGCAGACAGTTTTTCATAGGTTTTGTTGATATGTCTGTGTCTTGATAAAAAAGAAAAGATGACAACAAGAAACCAGATAAAGGAAAATAAGGTCATTTCTAAAAATTTGGTATGCGGGTATCTTTGTAATAAAATCAGTATTTGACATTGAAAACATTTCCTAGTTACTTCAGAGACAAAGAACAGAAGCTGCAAGTTAATATTCAGCTGCCTGTACAATAATGAATTACAATCTAACATTAGAGAGAAAAAACTAAGAGTAGTCTATTGTAATTCTTTAATTGAAAATGTATCATTGTGGAATTGTTACTTGGATACCAGTCGTGTTCTTATGGAAGTGTGTTTCCTTTTATTAGCAGATCAATTTATTCGATGATGTTACAGAACTGTAGGTTAATTTTAATTTACTAACCCTGTGTCACTTTGATACTGCCCAGCTACATGTTTTAAATAAGCATGTGACTTCTAGCGTCTAGTTCTTATTTTCCATCTGAGCATTTGCAAGTGCTGAGATTAACGTATTATCTCCAGCCAGAAAAGTAAATTAGCACATTTTAAAGAAGGTACATACAGATAATATATAAAAAATAGATATGTTTTTGATATGAAAGATGTAGCAAAACTGATTCTAGACACAAAGTACTTACTGTGTTAGACCTGAGTGAATGTAGTAGGAACTGAGAGCATAAAACTGCAATATCTCTCTGAATCACATCTCTTGAAGATAGTAGGGAATCATTCAAGAAAGGAATAAAGAGCACTTCTCTCTGTGTTTTGGTCATGTTAGATCTGGGAGTCTCCCATCAGGTTCTACTTTTCATCTGAGAATTTTCACTGCCTGACGATGGTTTAAAGTCACTGAAAGACAATGAATATACCACATGATCTGACTGTGCAGATGATGCTGAGTCCTCCAGGCCAAACAGAAATTACAGGCACTACACTTTAGCCTCCATCTTGCTTGAGTGTTTTGGTGGAGGTGGATGTATTTGCATTGGAGGCAGGAGAAAAAATAACTGCAACATCAGTTATACGGGGGTAGTTTAGTGGCAAAAATGTAATAAGTTTCTCCTCTAATACATTGCTGAGATGTCTGTGCCAGGACGAAACGCGTTAGCATGGTTTTGGTGTATATGCACATGCTGCTTTTTGGAGATTGGGCAAAAATTCCTTTTACGGAACTCCTCTGCGGTACCAGAGCTGATAGGGCTAAGCCACTACTGTGGATTACTTATGCAGCCCTTTCAGCCATGGCTGGCTGAGGCGAATTCAGTGTTATAAGACTTGTGTGGTCATTGTTGGGCTTGTTATTCCGGAGCAGAGCAAACACTTATTTCAATTGCAGTGAGTGGCTGGGAGCTTATTGGCTGGAAATTTTCAATTTAAAAGTGTACAATAATTAAAAAGTATGTTACTGCACCATCCAATGAGGCCTATACAAGTAAATAAATTTAATGGGTTTTTTGAGAAGCATATTTGTTCTATGGATGAAGCTCGAGCCTCAGGCCAAGGCAACGTAGTGATGGCACCCTGCATCTGAGGGAGGTAGTGGCAAGATTTGCATGCTTCTAGTGCATGGAGATTTGCAACAAATTCTGTCTTAAATAAGGTGCTGCAGTTATGCAAAAAGTCTTCCTCAGTAAAGTCTCAGACATCTGAACTGTCCTCAGTGATGAATACATAGGCTGTGCCATTAATATTTTTCCTCTTCCACATTCAGATCTAGGGAGAATTTTCACACTGCGGGTTTAAAAAAAATAAATCAAACTGCAGTAGTAACTCAGACTGCAAACAACCTATGCTGGGTGCTCTTAAGGGAGGAAGTTTTGAAAGACACATTCAGCATTGTCCTTGAAAGCTGTGTTTAATTCTTATTCAAAGTGCTGGCGGGACGATCATAAAAAGTGACACCAATATTAATGGCCTAAGTAAGATGATTTGTGCTTTGATCCCGCAGAATCCTAGCATAATGCTCTGCTGTGGAGCCTCGTTCCTTCTAATATCATGAGATATCCTGCATTCCCTGCTCAATCCTTGTTTTTTCTTCTGTGACCCTCAGCAACAGAGCTGTGGTTGCTGCTGCCTTGGATGTGGAACATGCTCACTTGGGACCTGGTTTGTGATTGCCAGCCAATTCTCTATAGGCTGCACTAGGGCTGTTGGAGAGAAATAAATGTAGAGCTGTCCTGGATATAAGCTGCTAGAAGGCCTGTAAAAATATTTGCTATCCAGACACCTGAGCTGGCCGTCCGTATCTACAAACTTCAAAATGTCTTATACATTTTGCATTGCTCATTTTGGATGGGTTCAGGCAGGTGAACTGAGAAAGTAGGTTTTGTCACTTGGAACAGGAAATGTATGTTTGCCACTGAAATGCATGTGAACAGGGAAAAATCCCATTAAACTGCAGTTGATGAGACCATCTACAGCTGACCGTTTTGATAGAAGTAGTTGATGCTATAGAAGTTGAAAGGAGAAAAAAGATGACCCAGGGAACTGCATGCCAGTTGGTCTCACCTCTGTGCAAGGCAAGATCATGGAGCAGATAGTTTTCTCCTGAAAACTATGCTAAGGCACATTGAAAATAAGGAGGTCATTGTCGACAGCCAACATGGCTTCACCAAGGGCAAATTGTGCCTGACAAATTTGGCAGACTTCTATGATGGGGTTGCAGCATTAGTGGGTATGGGAAGAGCATATGACATCATCTACCCAGTCTTGTGCAAAGCATTTGACACTGTCCCACATGACATCATTGTTTCTAAATTGGAAAGACATGGATTTGTTAGAAGAACCACTGGGAGGATGAAGAATTGCCTTGAGAAGTCGTGGCTGCCCCCTTCCTTGCAGTGTCCAGGGCCTCGGAAAGTGCAGTCCCCCAGCTCCTTTCAAATGAGTACTTCCTAGGCTAGCAGAGAGGGACCTGTCTACATTTAAACAGAATGAATTGCAGGTTAAGGAGCTCTCTTAGCACATGATTTGTTTTATGCACAGAAGATATTGGGGATTATGCTTCTAACCCTGTATTTCAGCTGCAGAAAGAGGCAGTGAAGAGAGCTGTGGTGTTTCTTCCAGCTCCTCGCTTGAAGCCAAGCTTTGGTTCCCCCACACCCTTCAGCTGCTGAGGGCTGCTCTGTGAGGAGACCTGTGGGTGACTTTTTTTTTTTTTTTTAAACACAAAGATTGCTTAAACAGCCAATCCTTGCTCCACTCCTTCCAGTGAAGGAAATCCTGTATGAACTGGAAAGTGTTAGAAAGGATTTAATGAGATTATCATGAACTGGTACTTCACAAAAAAAAATCTTAAACCCGCAAGCAGCTGTGCTGTGTAACTGGGGACAGGTGAAGGAATGTGAAGGACTAAAGAAGCTGTCTGCTTATTTAAAGAGGCAGAGACAATGGGGATTTTTTTAGTATTTAATATGTATTTGAGCTAAGAGAACACACACTAAATCCTTCCAGCAAAAGAAAGGATACTTTCAAAATCAAACATCTTCAAATCTAGATTAATTTTTAATTATATTGCAGAAGTGATATTGAAATTACTCCCTGAAAACTCAGTAGCCCGGTGTGCTGTGTAAGCTCCTATTTGCCTTCGAGTTCATCATACCGGTTAGAAGCGACTCAGGTTGTATCGTGTCCATGTGACATTAGGGACTGCTTTGAGGTTTTGATTTGCCTTCTGTTGTAATACAAAGAATTTAGTAGCAATGGAATGAAGTTTGTGTTTGGTTTCTTTTTTCTCCTAACTTGTGCTTGTGGTAAACCCGTAAATACATCTGAGATTTATTTTGATGCCAAGTACTGCTTGTGCTCTTTGTGGCACTGAAGTAATGAAATGCGTTTACTTTCTGTGTGTTTGGTTACTTCCGTGGTCTTTGTGCACCTGTCAGTAAAGGAAAGTTATAAATAGTGGATGCATATTATGGCATTAACTTCCCTGGAGGCCTGGGTACTTAAAACCTGTGTGCCACTGTGACTCCTCAGGGTGATCTGCTGTGAAGTCCAACCTATAGAGCAATGGGATTGCAAACAGCGTAGGAGGTTGTTTTGCTCTGTTTAAAAAAAAAATAAAATTATTTGAATTGAAAATTGTTAACCAGCAAGCAAGAGGTATGTAAGAAAAAATATCCTCTGTGAGTATTTAGTGTCGGATTTGTTTTGACAGATGCCTATCTTGAATTTGTAGGATACTTTCCAAATCCATCAGACATGCACTGGGCGGAGGAGGGGAAAACAGGGGAAATAAATCTGTGTCTTTGTCCATTTACTGCTTAGGAGAAGAGCTTGGAAACTGAAATGCAAACTGTGGTGAAATGAAATGTTTTCTGAAATGAAATTATGTACTGATAAGATATTGTACAAAGAGACTCTGCCATGACTTACTTGGTGAGAACAATTTATGTTATAAAAAGTGTCACCTATTTTTATGCATGCTTAAAACCTGTTAGTGTATTTTTTCCTCACTTTTAAAAGTAGACACAATTTACAAGTGTGTCTTATTGATGCAGGTTTAAAACTTGATGTTTCATGCTTTTAAAGCTGCGTGTTAGCTGGCTTTCCAAACCAGCCAGCAGGCAGTTGGTTCGCCTGAAGACATACCAGGCAGGAGCAGACGTGTGCAGAGATGCACATGCGGTGTTTAAGCTCCCTAACCGCATGCCAGGAATAGGACTGAGCCTGCCTGCCCTTGACCCTTCAACCCTTTTTTCTGTCCAGGCCAGAAGGCTAAATTTAGTTTTCCAGGTGGCTAAAGGGGCTGAAAACCAGCTGCTAGCTCTGCTTGCATCAGGTGGGCTCCCGTGGATCAGGAGGTTTTGCTCTCCAGTGAAAACTGGCTGCAGATCTCACCTATGGATGAGTGAGGAAAGCCCTGATAAAATAGTGTGAAAGAGTTTTCTGGGGGTGGCTACAGCTCTGTGCTTGCTCTCCTCTGCTCCATACCCAAGCATCACACCAAATCATCCATCTTTGTTGCCCTCCTTCTTCTGTCATCTTGCAGCCTCATTGTTTGCCATGTTGAGAGGGAAAGGAGAAGTGGAGATTCAGGAGGCGCACTGCTTCTGCAATGTTAACCAGGAAGGCAGTGATAAGCTACTTCTGGAACTGGTTTTGGTTATGTTAGGCTTTGGAAGAGTGACTTCAGGGAAGGAAAGTGTAATTATCTGGATTAGCTTAAATCAGAAAGAATCAAGGAAAGCCAAGAGAGGCTTGCTAAAGTGATATGAATAGGCAAGTTAAAGTACTATTGGCAAAAAACATAATCAGATACAAAATCCTTGTATGTTTCCTGTGTGTTGAATTAACTCTGTGTACAAAATATATCCTTCTTGTCCTCTTGAACATGTCAATGAATTCTTCTGCTTTGCACAGTGAGAAAAACAAATACAACATCTGACTCCAAACAAGAGATAGAGCTGATTTTTCAAAGTGACTGTGTCACCCAGTGAGTGCTACATCCCTCTGGGAATGCTGCATTCCTATTTGGCCACCCCAGATGATAAAAAGGTGCAGCAGAAATAGATGGGTGACTACAATACGAGATGAGCCATCTCCTAGAGGAGTGAGGAATTTAAAATTTGGCAGCTGGTTAGAGAGAATCTCAATAAGAGGAGACAGAAGGAGGAAAATAAAATAATACATATAAAAGAGGAGGCAAATTGGATTCTTCTAGTTAACCTTTTACATAATAAAAGACAGGAGACATCCCAATGAAATTAAAAAGCGATGCATTTAAAAATTAATGAAAAGCAAATAACCTTTTATTGGAGACAGGAATATGGATAAGCTGAGTTGTTGGGCTGGTCTGATCTGGTGTGTCAGTGCAGAGGTCGCTATGTTACATGACCTTTTGGGGATGTCATTAGCCTTTTCTAGGTCCGAGACTTCTGGACACAAGCCCACTCTGGCTTAACAGCTGTGTAGGTAGTCATGGCAGTGGTCACGGTAGACACATTGCTGTGGGATGCCCAGTTGTTTGAGTTGGTGGTGGCTGTGTGGCTCCTAGCTTATGGGGGTAACATCTGGTTGGAGTACCACATAAAGGTTTGCACAAGTTCTCATTGCACGGACAGAATATGACAAAACACTGTAAATAACTGTTTCTGGTGTATTAAGTCAAACACATCCAAGCTCCTTTAACTCTCCTAAATAGACACCTTTGACGGTGCTGTATTGAAGCTAGCAAGGAGCTTTAGCAAAGAAGATGCATTCTACCCTTGCACAGTTAGATTTTGATCCAGCTCATTCTTTTATTCTATAGTACGGTAATACATTTGAACCCAACAAATGAACATATATACATCTCAATGTATATGTTTGTATGCTTACACTGGTAAGATAAATTAATTTTTAAAAACTTTGTTATTCAAATGCTCTGTAGCCAAAAGCTTTCTAATGAGCATGTCAGGACTGAATGCAGCTTTATAGACAGGGCACTTGGACTTAAATGTCAGCTTCTAGTTAGCATGCCATAACTTGAACCCTGCATAGGATGAGATGGATGGTTTGCAGGTTGTATTGTAAAATGAATTTGTTGCAACACTTGATGCACAGCCACAGCAAGTTCTCACTAGGAAACATACTTCCTGAAGGCAGTGAGTGTATGAACTACTGCGGGGGAATGGCTTAAATGAAAACTTAGAGACATTGGTAGTAGATTACCTTATCCTATCATCTTGGATATTGTTCCTTTTATTAGAAGCTGCTAGATCTTCTTATGCCTGAAAACTGCTTCCTTCTCACTATGTTTTTCATGTGGCTTATTCCAAAAGTCTTTTCATGTCTCTTGGCAATGTGCTCCTCGTTTTCTCAAGGATCAGTCACTTTTGACATAACTGAGAAATAAATGGTTTGGTTTTAAATTGGAAGGGAAAAAACAACCGTAACCCACCAGCTCTGGAAAAGCAGCAGGGCTTGCCCATGGTGAGATGCACTGCACTGTGAACTGATCTCCAAAAGTGCAACAACAAACCCTCTATCTCTGAGAACATCTAAAAATCAAAAAGAGTAAAAACATTGAACTCTTCAGATCATCCTATCCAGGGGTTTGCTTGATGAGTGTTGCATTTCATAATTATTTATTTCTAGCCATATGAAAAAATTCTGTAGCTCTGAGTTACTGCTAGAGTGGCCAGCTGTGGAAGAAAGTAAGTTTATGTAGCCAAAGTAGGTTTCAGAGTTAATAAGCGTGTTCTAGCAAAGCAACTCATACCTTGTTTTAAGAGTCATTTCATGCTGTCTACAAATGTGGGGAATAAAAGGTGTTTGAGAGCTAGGTGTGATGGTTTATTGGGGCAGTTTGCTTCCATAAAAGCTTGCAGCCTATAGGCTCTGTTTTGCCTGTAAGGATGATACTGTATGAGACTTCAGAGTTTACAAATTAGGTCGGATCCTGCTGGTAAGTACATTTCAGAGCAGCACATGCATCACCTGCTGTGTGCTCTTATTTCCTCCCCACTCGTAATTTAAAGTAAATGTGCAGTCTGAAACAGAAGGTTTATAAAGCTAGTTGCAGTTCCTGTGAAATCAGGAAAGTTTAAACAGAGCTGTCAGTCACTGCAACAGATGAAACGTGTTATTGGTTAGTGATGTTTATGATACAGTTTTTTATGAAAGCATGCCTTATTTTAGGTAATGAGTCCAAGTATTTGCATGTAGTAAACAAAGAGGTTCATAAGTTCTTAAGGATGTGATTTGCCTTAAGACATGTTTTGAAATTACTCCGTTTTTAGGAATCACGTTGAGAAACTGCTGTTTTTGTTACAGTATTGGCAAATAAGAGAGAGAGAAGGGGTTTGGTTGTCTTTTTTTTTTTTTTTTTAAAGGACCTGGCAAGCCCTTTGTTTGCCTTCCCTCCTCTCCCTACAGCAGTCTGCTGCCCGCCCCAATTTGTTAAAGAGGAATTGTTGCCTGTGGTAACTGTGGAGAATTTGTTGAAAAGCACACTTTTAGAAGACAGTGGGCCCCAAATATACTGTGGCACAGCTTTAAACTTTATTAAGTCTGTCTTGGACTACCCTCTCCTCTCCCGAGTTAAAGGGAAGAAAAGTTTGGCAGCCTCCATGCTGTGAGCATGATTGATGCCCACAACATCTGAGGGACTTTTGTGTCCAGCGTGCTCTCCATGAGTGCGTAATGTGTGAATACTCAAATAAGGTCAGCCCTTATCAGATGTAATCTAGGCCTGAAAGCAGATCAACGGTGACAGTCATACCCCATAAGTAAGAACACAAATCATCCTTGCATGCTTTGGACAAGTTACAGGATTTTTCTCCCTTCTTGCTCCTGTTTTACCCTTTCCAAATGGGGGGGGTGGGAGGGTGCGGGAGGCGACAGAAGGGAGGGGAAACTTTGGCAGATCTCTGGAAAAATAAAACAAAACCCCACCACAAACCTCAGAGAAATACGTGCCTGGAATACTAGACGTCCCCTTCAGCCATGCCACAGGGGGCTGGGGCATGTTTGGAAGGCGGTGGCGGTCCCTATGCAGGGGCTGGGGTGCCCTGCTCCTCTCAGGGCTGCTGGTGGAGCACCCCACGGGCAGAGCGGGAGGGAGGAAACTTGGGCAAAAGAGGTTCAACAAGCTTCTCTGGTGTCTTTTTCAGAGTCTTTTCAGAAATTTCTAAGCATGTCACAGCTTTTGTTGTCTGCCTGTCCCGGGGTTTGAATGCCTCTGTTTTTCAGAGTGGAGTGAAAGCATCTTTTTATTCTTTCGGGGTTTGTGCTCCATGGATGGGGACGCCCTGTTTCGCCACAAAGAGAGTAAAAATATTAGCGAATAATGCCGTAAAGAATTAATTTCTGCCAGCTTTCATGGAGAAAGCATGGGTAAACAGGTTTTGTCTGAGGGAAGAGCCTTCTGTTTGCGGACATTGCTTACTGTAGTTTAAGTACTTGATTGGTTTTTGAACTAGGAGGGGGAAAAAAAAAAGGTACAGCAGTGAAATGTTAATTTAGACTTCTTTGATTTGTGCTTCTGTTTAGAAAATGATTTTAATGGGCAAAGAGGTTTTACAGAACACAAAATATATAGGAAAATAGAATAATTAGCAGGAAGAAATCAAAGATACAGTTGCATCATTGATGACATTAACAACTATGGAAACAATGATGTCATCTTCAACATGAAAATATTTTTTCCACATTTATGATAACTTGAAAATTTTCTCTCTGTTTTCAGAAATATAACATCCCTATCAGTGCAAGAATTTGCAGAACTTTTGCTTGCTTACATACTCCATATGAGTAAGTGTGTAATACGCATTCCCCAGGATTGAGAAGATCCATAAACACTGCCAGTCTGCCTACAAACCCTGGCATTACAGGGTGTTTATTACTCGCTTCATTTATTTATTTTGCCTTGTGCTCCAACAACAGGACTTCCCTGCTCCTCACTGAAAAAGCACAATAAAAACAGTTCCTTAGTGGCAGCTCACACCTTGAACTCTGAAGAGAAACACCAGCAAGCTGTGTTCTGTGAACAGCCTGTTCCATTTGCTTCCCATCACTGAGCTGTCACCTCTTTGCTCTGGGACAGTATTATTCGTATTAAGGTCAGAAACACTGGAATACGGGACAAGAGGGAACTCTCCTGTGTCATCCATGCCATGGCCATGGTGTCTCGAGCAACCATGTCACAATTTTTTTCCCCTCTTTTTTTCTTAAAAAAACCCAAACTACAAAAAACCAGTTGAGGTACATGTTAAAGTAATTCATGCTTTCTTTTTAGCCAGTGTCCCAAAGAGGAATACTACCTAGTATTTGTATATCCTGAATGGATTTGCAAAGAAACCTAATTTAAAGAGATACATCACTGACTCTGTTGAAAAGAGACCTCCTGCCATCTGTGCCCAAACAAATAAGGCACTGGTAGTTCATACTGAAAAAGAGCTGATGAAAGCCAGTAACTTTAAGAGGTGTTCTGCCTTGGCTAACTTCCGCGCTTCCACTTGCAGATCTCTGGTTTCCTTGAGTGAACCAAACTGGCTAACCACAACCATCCCAGTGTATGTTAACTTAAATTGCCCAGTCATGGTGCAGCTTTCCAGTTGTATTTGAGGTTCTTCCCACCTTGAGTTTTTACCTTGTGAACTGAATATCTGTGGACAGACACAAAAATGAATTAAAGACTGGTTTTAAACACTCCTGTTTGCTTTAATCTGCACAAGAAACTCTGGTTTTGATGAACCGATTATGCTGGCAGCCTAAAAGCATCCCAGTTAGATTCCTCATACTTTTAATTGTCTGAATCTTTCAGATTGATGTGTTTGCAGCTCTGAATTCATCCGGTCCCTTACAGTCGCACAACTTAGGCTTCTGGTGTCTGTCGCAAGTGTCCCAAATAATAATACTCTTGCATCTTCCAGTCATAAAGGTCATAGGAGTGCCATCCTATGTTTGATGTAGGAAGAATGGTCTGCTCTGCAGCATTCGATGAAAGGCGTGTGGTATGTGGCAGATTGGTATTTTTTGTTTCGGTAATAGATTTGGTTGTCTTGGTGTCAGCAGATGACAAAACATTTATCTAAGTGGTTTTTTGTGCTATATGGGAGCTTGGGAAGGAAACATCAAACTTTTAGAAGACAGCATATAGTTAAAATACGAATTTTAGAACTAAGATAATTCTTCCCATGAAAACTGGTATGTATGGAGCAAATCTGCAATTAGGACTCATCAGAATATAAACAGCTTAGATGCTACCACGTTACTTTGTTGCTGTATATTTCAATGGAAACATTAGAGAGGTGAAATGATTATATTCACATATGATGTATTACAGTCGTGTGTGTAGAAATGTATGTCTGTGTTGTGGTTGCACTGTAAAATGGTGTAGTAATCAAGCAAGTTAATAGAGTTTTAAATGAAAGGATGAGGAAAGAAGAATAAATTCCACACATCACTGAGAAGACAAGAGTAATGGTGGCCAGGGTCTGCTTTAAGAATGCTTTGGCCAGAATACTCTCAGCCACTTTAAGCTAAATTTTATTGTTAAAACTAGTCATTTTATGATGGCTGCTAGGTGGCCAATTTTAAGATTTCCATTTTGCTAAACATTCATCAAAGATGTGGACCTTCCAAAGAAAGCTTCTGGAGGAATCACCTTTTTTTAAGCAAAAATACCATTTGAAGTGTGGCCATGCATTTTAGCCACTGCGATGTCCAGGTTCTGTTAGCTACAGCAGTCCAGTATCAGTGCCAATCTGAGCAAACATCATCAAAAACAGGCTAATGAATCGCAAAACCTAGTTTCCCCATTCTTATGTATAAGAATAATAGTGCTTAGATTACTAATGACTGTATGTTGATATGGAGTTTATTTATATAGTTTACCCCTGGTTTTGTTTGGTTTTTTGTCTCGGTAGTTGGGAGTCTTTTTATTGCAGTGTGTCAGTCTGCAGTATTCCAGACCTATTGCTTTATTTGGTATTTTAGGGATCTCTCTTGTGTTTTGTTCAAGAACACAGAGCACATACTTCTCGTGTTTGATGCCATAACAAATGTCAGTGTCAAAACACTTGTTCCTAGCCTAAGAGGTGGATGTGCAGGTGGGTTCTTTGGTGGGTTTGCATCCACTAATGCCACCTGAGCTGCCTTTTTCTGGGCCAAGTGATCAGAACTGGTATTATCACTTCAAAATAATATTTTGCTGAGCACCTACCAAGAAATTTTTAATGTACATGTCCAACAACCCTGGCCAGAGCTGAGGTGGCTTTGTTTCAGTCCACCCAGCACTGCTGCGTGCTGTGGCACCGCCGGGGTGAAGGTAAACCCATACGCACGCCCGATGCCCAGACAGGTTTGCAAGGGAATCAGGCACGGCGCACACGGCGAAGCAGCTCATTCAGTGCTTGAAGAATGACACCGGTTTAGGAGGTGTTTATAGCAGTTGTCCCCGAGAAAGCAGCTCGCGCCGCAGAGTGCCTGCTCTCACAGGAGGCCGGGCAGATGCTCAGCGTCTCCCCTGTCCTGGCCGCTCTCCGCTATCACTTGCGAGCGCGCCCGGCCCGTGGAAGGGGAAAGGAAACGTTTGATGTGCGAAAGCCTGAAGCGGTTTGACGGGACGGGGTAGGGGGGTGTCGGCCAGGGCAGGGGAAGCCGAGGGGTCCCTCGCCCGGCGGTGGCTCTCCTGGAGTGGGAGGGCGGCCCCACGCCGCCGCCGTCCCGGCTGCCCTTTTGTTGCCGAGCCCCGGGGGTGGCCGCCCGGCGGGTCGCCTCTCGCCTGGNGCGGCCGCTGCCATGGGCCGGCGGGAGGAGCGGCGCTGGCCGCGGCGCCTCTCGCTACTGGCGCTGCTCTGGCTGCACGCCCGAGGTGAGCGGGGAGGGCGGCCGCGGCCGGGCGGGGGGCAGCGGGCTCGGGAAGGTATGTGCAGACGGGGTGAGGGTGGAGGTTTTGGGCTCAGGACTGTCGCTGCGGTGCTGTCGGGCAGCTCGGAGCGGGTGATGCCCCGGCTTGCGGGACGAGCCAAGCGCGATGCGGGCGGCATGAGCGGCATCCCCCGGTGCTGTGCGCTGTCTGGTAGCGCAGCACGAGAGTGCTTGCACCGCTCGAGAGAAACGCAGTGGAAGCAGCCGCGTTAGCGTTAAATTTGCCTCTAGAAACCGTGAGCGGTTCGGGCTTCTGCGTTTGGTAACTTTTGTCTGTTCGCCCCTTTCCGCGGCGGGGGGTATAGAACAGGAGCAGCCCTAAACTGAGAAACATTGCGGGAGTGCAGTAGAAGACCGGACTTGTTCGTGCTTTGCTCCTAACAGGAGAGTATTGTGTTAATTATAAGTGAGAATGCCTTATTTAGCCATTAAGATGCAAAAATTTGATATAGCTAATAAGAAAAGGGAGTACTAATTGGCAGTAAACAGGGTGTAATAAGGCAGAGTTTTGATTGACAGCAGGATCACAGTTTTATTCATTAGAGACTGAAAATAAGGAACGTGTGTGTGAATGAGTTTGAAACATACAACCGTTGCACAAGTTCAGGATGCAGTAAATGGGATGGTGTGTTTTCTGGAGTTTATAAACGTGCTTGCAGGAGCGTGCTCCATTCGCGTACTGGTGTTCTTTGGAAGGTCTACAGTTACTGTCCTTGAAGAGACATTTTCCTGTTAAGCATCGTGTCTTTTAAAAAGCGGTAAAGAATTTAATGATTTTTTTTGCTTGTATGTTTTCATTGTGAAGCAGTTAGCTAGCAAGCTGAGTATCATATGTGAAAAGAACAAATGCTCACGACAAGAAAGTTTTTTCTTTCTCCCCATAGTCAGTTCTGTTAACTAAACAGATAAATTTTAGGGCCCTTACAGCCCCTTCAGCATCAGCCATGAATTTTTCTGATGCTTGAGGTGATTCTGCTCTGGGTTCCTAAGAAGACATGATAAAGCTAAGGAACAGCAGCACTACTTGTGTAGTGCATTTGGCCTGAAAGCTTTCATGTGGTGAGAAGCGGACGCGGTGTCTTTGGGAGAATGTGGTAGCTGCAGAGCAGGATTCAGAGCAGCAGTTGGACATCAGGAGTGTGTACCAACTCTGACAGTGTAGGCAGTTCAGATTCAGCCTTGCCATCCTTGGTCCCTCATTTTCTCCTTGAATCATAAGAACTACTGGGCAGATGTTTTTACATCTAATGTTTGACCTCAGTTACAGACTTGACTGTGGAAGCTGTGTATGAGGCATGGGAGTGAACAGGCAGCAGAGTTTTGTGTGGGATGAGCAGATCTTACAGACTTTGAAAACCTATTTTAAAACCATTCTCTGCTGCTGTTCTTTGGAAGTGATAGCTGTGTGAAGTTCATGCTCTGGACAAATCAGAGTCGCACCTGAAGGAGTAGCCATGGATATTGTTGCGGGTACCCTTGGTATTCTGCCAGCACCCTCTGCTGCCAAAGCAGGGAGTGCAGTTGGGGCTGGGCACACAGGTCTGCATCCGCTCCTCCAAAACCAGGTGTCATAAATGTTTTGGAGAGCATTTACTCATCAGTACGTTAAAAGGGAACAGAGTAAATGCTCTCATGATTTTTAAAATTTTTTTTAATATGATCCCTTGAAAAACAAGGGGGTTCTTAGATTATCCTCAGTTATCGGTGCCATAAATGACATGCTTTTAAAGACTCAGAATCTTGGTGCAGTGACCTCCAAGGAAATCTGATGTGTTCTGAGTTAGGAGCATCTGCAAGGGCATTAGGCATACCTGCAGAAGAAGCTTAACAGGTTGCTGAAAGATGTGCACAGAAAACTACTCTTGTGCAGAAGAGACAGAGTTTTTTCCTTCTCTGCAGAATTCCAGTCACAGAGATGAACATGCAAAAATTACGCCAAAAGATACTAAGATACTCTGTCTTATCAACAGTGTAACTACAAGTGTCCGTAGGAGATTCCCAGTAGCATAATTTGAAACCTGGCTGCTCATGAGTTCACAGTTTGCATTTGAAATATGTTCCCAGCTTCTCATCAGCTGGGAGGCAAATCTTTTCTTGATTTTTGAGCACTTGTACAAACTTCTTAGGAAATATAAATAAAACATTGTTCAGCAAGGATTTAAGGATTTATTTCCCCTCTCTCCCCCCTTCTGAGGGCTGTATATTTCTTGTTTGCCAGCAAGGAGGCAAACAGAGGGTGAGTGGCTTGTGCTGGGGAGTCTTTGCCAGGGAGCGCCTGGGCAGGTTCCCATGGGTGCTCTCACCAGCTCTGAGTCCTCCGGTGAAATACTGAACGTGAGGTGGAATCAGCCCAAAATCTTTCAGCAATTAAAGGAAGAGAAAGTGAATAGCAATCGAAGCTGAGTGCATTAGAATAATTTTAGAAGCTAAATCCTTGGAAATAAACCTTGTAAAACTATGCACTGCGTAATGATATTATTTACATATTTATTTTTAAGTTGCATGACTGTAATGCTTTTCTTTCTCCTGCCCTTTGGGTTATGGGTCAGACTCCCATTGCTCTGAGCAGTTTCAAGGCCAGAAGTTGTTATGAAAAGAGAGCTTAAAATCAAATTAAGAGATCTTCTAAGTAATTCAGTCTGTGCCTCAGGCCAAGAGAAAGGTTTTCTAAAGCCATATTCCTTCTAACTTAAATGTGCACAGTAGATGCTTCTGTTCTTTCCCTTCAAAGCTTTTGTTTCCTTGCAAAATGATCACAGTAGGGTTATGAATTCTTAGCCTGTGGAGCCTGCCTTTTGCTTGTACATATGCCTGGGGAGATCCTGATGATTCTACATGGTTACTAGTATAAAATATAATTGTATTGTTAGTGTAATGTCAGATGTGCTCTGGATTTAGGGGAGGAGGGCAACGCCAAGAGTTTAGTCAGTCCCTCTGACATGCATATGATGTTTGTTACCAATATTTGACTTTCCTTCAGTGATGAGGAGCCCACAGGTTTCCAGGCAAGTCCGTTCCAGCACCTCCCTATTCTCACCTCTAGAAAGATTAGTTTTAAATATGTTCTTGTCTTGTTTGCTGTAGCTCAAGCCCAATTCTGTTTGTTTGGTCTTGAGTGACTCCAGTTACTCTTGCTGACTTCTGCTGCATGTTTTGTGGTCTCTCCATGTATTCCTCAACACACAGACCTGAACACTTCTTTATTTGTGCAATTGCTCGCATGTGTGCATTATACCAGTCGTGTATCATGTTATACCAGCTGATTAGCACCCCATCTTCTCCTGATTGTTTCTCCAACTTCTGAAGTTCTGTCATCCAGTTCACATACAATCTTGCTAGTCTGACGCGCAAAAGGTCTATACTTTATCCTCAATTTAAATGCTTTTGACATGGTTTGTTCATGACAAACCTATGTAGGTCATTGCTCATCTCTGTTGATCAGGGTATTTTTGTCTGAATTTAATCTTCTCAAAACTTGAGACCAAAATGTAAGGAACAAAGGCAGAGCAGTTCAGTCAGACTGAACTGCAGGTTTTGTGTTTGCGTTTTTTTGACTTAGCGCTATTTTCTGTTTCTGACTTGCACTGGAAAATTTTCTAGGATGGAATTCACATTTGAGTATGTTCTTCCTGAAGGAAATGTTTAAAAGCAAAATCAGAAAAGGAAATTGTCATTTAAAAACTGGAGCATAAGTAGTGTAGGCCAAAACCTAATTTAACTGGACCTTAAAAAAAAAAGTAAAATGGAGCTTGGTGATGCAAATGAGAGGGTTATACTTTGAAGGAAGCAGGTGATAAAAGCACTTCATGCCAAACAGTACTTTTTTTTGAAAACTCTCTTCTGTCCCATAGTCTGAGCAAAGTTCAGCTCAAAAAAAGAAAGAAATGTTGCACAAGAGGCTGAGTTTGCAGCAAAATTGTAGTTTTGGCCCAAACGCCTTCCATCTGGCACTGCATAGCTATATCAGTCCTATACATGGAATGAAGCGTAAGGCTTAATTTACTGTAAAAAAGTGAAGCTATGCCAAAAAATGGAGCTTTTCCTGCCCATCTTACCCACATGGGATATTGATTTAAGAGATTTCTCCATCTTCCCATACTATAATTGGTGGCATCCTAAGAGGCCAAAATGAGCACAGTACAGGCTTGTCCTAACCCGGTATGTGGAAATCAGAGATAAGTCTTTCTGAATGAAGAGTGTGTCGTATTCATGAGAAATACAGGGGAGAAGGTTGTGAGAAAGCTGTGTGTGAGCCAGCTGTGTCATCGAGGAGGAGTGTGATGTTTATGCTTGCAGTGCTGTCTGTTGGTATACTTCAGCCTCATGCTGTGGAGCAACGTATCAGCCTTTACAGTTAACAGATCCAGAGCCACAGGGACTTTGAGTAGACGCGATTGTTAATTATTGTTGCAATCTGGTGAATATATAAACCTGATGTAAGGAAATTCTTTGGTATAATTACTTGTCATACAGTTCACTACTCAGGGGATTTAGCAGGCAGGGCTGTACTTTGGTTTAATCCAAAAAAATTCATGTTCACCTGCTGGTCTAGTTGTTGTCTGGCCAAGTGCCAGGCTCCCACCTCCCACCTCTGATTCTTGCTGCTGCTTGGTGCATTTTAATACTCAGACTCTTAAAGCTAGAAATTCTGGGAATTAGGACCTGATGTCATTTGGCTTGTTGAAAGCTGAAGGATGATTCTGGAAACACAAGGACAGGTGACCTTTGGGCTGCCTTACTTTAGGGGTAGTGATGCGGTGTAGTTGTACAGCATGCATTTAAAGTAATGATTTTGTAAGTGTAAAGTGATCCTGGTTACCATATGGCAAAATCCACTGAAAGTATGAACCCAGCTGTTAAACACATAACCATGACTGCGTGTTCAAGAGTTTTATACTTCAGCTATTACGTGGCATCCCCAGCTATTAATCTCTCACTATTAATCAGCAATAAAAGCAGCTTGCAGTGAGCATCACAGATGCTCGAAATCTGATCTCTTCACCATCATACCTGGAGGGAAGATAGCAATACAAGGATCTTTCATTCCTTTATTCCCTGCCTCCTCGTTTTTCTCAGAGATGCGGTTCAGCTCAGGACACATGAAGTGTACTTTGTACCCACTTGTTCTGAACTGGAGTCTCTCACCTGCAGAATGTCAGATCCTCAGCTGTCTGGACTTGACAAAAATACCCGGCTTGAAGGCCTGACTCCTTTTTGCATTTGGGCAAGTGCTTCACTCATCTGAATGCCTTTTGTTTCAGATTCATTGCTAGAAAGCAAAATACTTGAGTGGCCCGAAACTAGATGTGCCGTGTAGTTAGCCAAAGTAGCCGTGAAGCGTTTACTCAGTAGGTTACTTCAAACACCCATATGATTTTAAACTTAATTGGTACTTTTGAGACTGACAGGACTACTTTCTTCTTTGAGTGCTTTACAGAAGTGGAGGCTGAACTCCTTTAAAAGAATAACGGGACTAGTGTGTCAGTTTGGTTATCCAGACCAAGGCTAGTCATGTCCGCTTACCAACTTCTGTTTGCAGCTTTGCTTTTTTTTTTTTAGTACTTTACGCTGCAGACTGGCTATAGGTGGATGTTTTCTAATGCTGCTGATTTTTATGACACCTGTTTGCCTCCATGTTACTGTAGTGTTGCAACTGTACTGATCATCTCTCAGCAAATTGTTGGACTGTTGCTTCAGACACATGTAAACACAACTCAAAACGTGCTAAAAAAGCATGTTGTTCTTCCTCTGCTGAAAACTGGCTTTGCACTTAGGGGTGCAAAAGGTACTTGAGTTTTAGAATACAAACATTCTGTGAAAAGGAAGGAATGTTTGTTGCTCCTCTTTTGAAGGAGAGTTTGGGAAATGTCACTTGCTTGGCTGCATCAAATAAACCCCAGATCTCCTCTGGGACAGTTCTGCTGTCTCGGCTCATCCCTGATCTCCTCTGGGGCAGCTCTACTGTCCTGGTTTATCCAGCAGCCCCAGGATAAATGTTAATCCAGTGTATTAGTCTTGCTTTGCTAGAGCCACCGCGTCTGTGTGAATTAAGTCATAGTTCTGTGTATTTCTATCAGGCAGGATTTTGATATAATCAAGTGCTAAATGATCACAGAAATTAATTCCATAAGAATTCTTTTGGGTTTCTCAACCCAAAAAAGAGAGAACACCTGGAAAGAATGTGCCACCCTTTCTAAGATGATTGCCTACAGAGGGATGGAAGGTAGGAAAGGAAAACCTGATGCACTTACCATAGCGATAACAGATCTGCTGAGGCAGACAAGACTTGTGTCATGGAGAGAGAGATGCTAGCTGTGCCTGGGGATTTTATGCAAGACATTTCTCATTGGAAGAATGGGGGTATTTGATGCTTTCGTGGCTTTGTGCAATTGTAAATACTCTCTTAATTACTTTATGACTTCTGGTGCTCTTTTGCCACATTGACTCTTCCTTTTGCTCGTATTTTGAGGAAGCCTACACGACTATGAAGTTTTGATGAACAAATGGTTTGAAGATGTCTCAGAATATATGAATTTGCTTAAACATCCAGTAGCATTCCTTTAAATGTGGAGCAGGGAGGGTTTTGCTCATTCCAGCAGTATTCGGTGTCTAGGCTGTGGTATCGTTACACAGGGTATGTGATTTGAGCTTCTTCCCAACTTCAGTATTTCAAAACTTCTGATGGATAAGGAGTAAAATACAATATTTCATGTGAGCATGGTGTTTATAAATGTTTGATACGCTGGTGTCAGAGACAGTATTTGTGTTTGCTGTTTCTGGAGTGAGTGGTTTGAATAAAAGCTAAGCAGTCTGCAGAAAACATAAGCAGCTCAGGAGCTCCATGAATACCACTGCTATAACTGAACCCTGTTGGGTGAAAAATGTGGTTTCCTGTCTTCGTTTGAAAAAGTGTTTTTCAGGCTTACTGACATGCATCCTGCAAATTTGATTTTCATAAATATTTCATCTCTTTCTTATGCTCAATTTAATCTATCAAAGCCACCCGGTGCAGAAGACATCTGGGATTGTGCTTAAGCAGCTGGGTTTCATTTACAGGAGATTTCTAGCAAATTTCTCCTCCCTGCCAACCACAGAATGTCTTGGTGACTGTGCAGTAGCACTGGGAAATTCAGCATAAGTGACATAGCTTCAGAAACAAATAGGCTTAGTTTCTTCCTTTACCTGGCGTGGGTATTGTCCAAGACTTTTGATGGGCAGCTCTGTTTTGTGTCAGGTCAGCCTAAGCAATAAGAAAACTCCCCCCCAACGGTGGTAACATCTATCCATCTATCCAGGGAGAATCTTTACAGCAGCCAGCTAGATTTTCCTTCAGTAGAAAAAAAGCACAAAAATCCTATTCTGGAATGTAATGATTAACAATAAAATTCTACATTATTAAATAAATCTATTATTAATTAGATACGCTGTGTACAAAATGAAGATAAAAGCATTTCCCACGCTTGTCAGAACAGAACATACAGTGACAGAGTAAGTCAGCTTTGCCTCTTTTTGGCAACTCAGTTTTATTAAGAGATAGAAGGCGAGCACGAGTATCAGTGTTATTCCTCACTGTTGGCTTTAACTGGGCTTGTCTTGGTTCGTTCCGCCCAAACGGATGCTGCTCACTGTGTAATGTTTGAAACTTTCAACCAGCTAAGGTGTCTCCTCATAAGTTATGCAGCACCTCTGTACAGGGTAGGAATACTGGACATCGGGTTGAGGGAAAGAGATTGCTGCTGTTCTTTTGGGAGCATGAGCTGGGTCCCTCTGTCATGCAGTGATCTGGTGGTAGTCTCATTGGACTTGCTCTAATATTACCCTTGCAGTGCAATTTAGCAGTTGGAAGCTGAACCAAACTATGGTTTATTTTCCTTTGAATCAGAATGCATATTGATTGGGTCAGTGTGGCATTATACTAACCTCTTTTCTGTTGTGACTGAGTAACAAATGCAAACTCAAGTGTTGTATTGAAGTTACTAAATAGATCCTATCTGAGTAAGGGCCATGGAGTAGATTTTATTGGATGAACAGTAACTGCCTGTGGGGAGTCACCACCGGAGAACACAGCTACAGATGAATAAGTAACATCAATGCCTTCTCAATCTGGACAGTCTCATAAACTCCATTATTTCTGTACGTTCTCTTAGCAGTTCTGTTGTTAGTAGCTGCCTGAAGATGTACTTCATTTATGAAGCTACACAACTATTGTTGTGAATGGTTATTAACAGTAAAGTGTGGTGGTGTGGGTTGGTTTGGGTTTTTAAAAAATCTTGTTTTAAGCTGACACAAACTGACTTTACTCTGAGTTGAAGGGAGATGCTGTGCTTTATATGACCCAAGAAAGATTCAATTTGAAATATGTCCTGACATTGTACTTCAGTGGTTTGGTTTTTTGGTGGATTTTTGTGTTGGGTTTTTTTAATACCATAACTTTTTCATAAATCACTCAGAAAGTCATCTTTGGCCAAAAAAAAAAAAGCCTTAGAGCCTTTTTAGCTCTGTGGAAATGCACTTGAGTCATGTGCATGTTTTGTTTAATAGCAAAGTAGTACCACCAAAGAGGAGGCAAGTAAATTTTATAAACAAATAAAACGGGATGCCACTAAACTGTGGAAGAACATAAAGTTCCTGGGCAGTCATTTATGTAAAAAACTAACCATTTTAACCAAGTTTCCTTCAGCTCCAGGGAAGGACTACAAAACTAATTTTCCTTGAAATATGTTTGCGTGTTAAACTATTGTCCCACCACCAAAAAACGTGGTAAAATCAGCTTAATGGTCCAGCCTTCCTTTTGTAACAAATAGTTTACGTTTGGTTTACGTAACAGAGAGGGAGACCTAGCTGATGTAAAACAAAGGGAAAATATATTCAGTTTCTGAACAATGTTGTTTTTAATGGGTGAAGAAGCTCCTAGCTTTCCTGAAGTTCTGTAAGTGATGTGTTTGTGGAGTCCTCTGCGTTTAGAGAGCCAGGAGGGAATGTCATCTGTAGTTTTATGACTGTGAGCAGCAGCATCTGCTAAGAACAAATGCTTCCACCTGTATGTTTTCATGATCTGGCACTAAGAGGACTTTGGTGCTTCTGGGAAACACCTTTGTGCTTTCATTGGGTGGTTGTTACAGATGGGTGTTACATGGGAGAAGGGCTGCAGCCTTGCCATGGATATGATGGTGAGTGGTCGGCAAATAGAGAAAATGAAAAATTATGAAAAATATTCCCATAAATGGTGTACTGCTCTCCATGTGGTGGTTTGCCACTTGTGGGCAAACACCTTCCCTAATCGGACCTGCAGCTTTGGCCCTGTGGTTGGATTTAACACATCTTACATCAAAAGGATTTTTTCAAGCAAACTAAAAGTAGTGTTGTAATTATTTTTATAGTTGTACAGATATAAAACATGTACAGAAATTTTCACTTCAGAAACTTGCTTAAAAGAGCAAGATTTTTCTTATTGCATGGCAACATAATTGGTTTGTATATTTTTAGTGTTTATCAGCATGCTATTTCTTGTTGTGTGTGAACAATATTAGTGGAAAAATAAGTCGTAAGCAGCGTGTAACAGATCATCAAATGCACCATTGCAACCATTTGATATAAAAAAACCCCTTTTTTTCCCCCTCTTCTCCAAATTCCTCTTGTCTGTTTAATGTTCTCTTGGTAGTAACAGAAAGGAGGACGTTACCAAAGGGAATAATGCAGCCCAGTTTTCTGAATATGCAGTTTTGTGTTCAGTCCGCTAATGAACTTTTAAAGTTGTTAAACTGAAGTGGGAGTTAAAAATCTTAAGTTCATTTTCTAAATTTGTGATATAATCCCATCTAGATGCACATCTGATTTGTGGATCCAGATCCACAAAAGTTCTGTGGTTGAACCAAGTTTGGCTGATTGCAGTTGGAGTTGGGCACAAAGATACCTTTGTGAATTTGGTCTGCTCTCTTGTTTCACCTTCTCTCCTTCAAAATGGAAATAATAACGCAAGCTGACGTCATAGAGCTGTTTATGAGAAACATTAATTGGGAGCAGCTGTCTTCATGGGTGACAAAGGCCATAGAAATATTTGTAGATTTTATACATATATATATATAATAAACAGCAACAGACTGTTGCTATTCCATATGCGACGCTTTCAAAATCTCAGTGGTCCTATGGCAGACCACTTAGGCTATGAGCTAGTTCCATGTTACGTGTCCGGTATTTTTTCTCAAGGAAGTTTAATCCAAAATAATACTGAATCAATTTCCTTGGAGAATGGCAAGGAGAGTTTTGTCATTCGTTTGCCTGTCTCACTGACAGGATCTTCACTCTCAGAGTGAAGGCAACCGTGTTTTGGCCTCATCACCAGAACTGTAGGAGGGATGTACTGGTGACAAGGTGTGTGTCTCAACCTCAGCACCCTAAGCTGAATCTGTTAATGTGGTCTCCTGCCTGGTCTAGACTAATGAATTTAACCAAGCACTAAATAAATTTTAAGGAGAGTAACATAACATTTAGAAGGGCAATTTATAGATCTAAAATGATGGCAAGTCTGTGAACACTACCTGGTAAATTTTATACTGACAGCGAGTCACGCTGCACAAGCGTGAAACCAGATGAAAACACCCTTGGTGGCGTTGCATTCTAAATGTCTGCATTTATGCTGCACATGCAACCTTTGTTTGACCTCTGTGCATATGTGTTACTATTCAGTCTTTAATTGCACGATAACAGATTAGCTCTTCCATTGGACCCCTGCTTTCTTCAGTCCAAAGGATGGGCAGCACTTGCTTAATGAGTCCCTATTCACTGGTTGGTTTTAGTTGCATTGTTCAATGTGTGACCATCGCTTTATTTACTGCATGCTATTCAAACCCTGCTGAGGGCATAATTATTCATTTCCTTGCGTTTCTCCACAGCCCCCTCCACCCCACCCCCTGCCTGCAACACCCATCATTATAGTATCTGAATGTTCATTAACTTCAGTTTAATTTCACAAATCGGCCCTGTTAGACAAAGAGATATCTGTCCCCCCACTTTGCAGATGGAGCATGGAGGCAGGGGACAGTTTAGGTTAGAAGATGACACCCAGCCCGTAGTTCCACAGTTGTGTTAAACCAGCGTAATGTAGCATGTGAACAGCAATGTATTCCTGTGCTGCTGATCCCCTCCCCACTTGTCTCTGGTACTCAGGCACCTACATTGTAGGGCAGAATGCTGTGTGACTGGACTGCAAAATAACCCCACTGAAACAGAAGGACTGATTGGACTGTCTTTTGCAATGGACATGCATTCTGATGTTGGCTAAATCCGCTTGCAGAATCTCTCCATCATTCTACCACATGCTTGGCTTCGAGGCACCTTGGGCGCAGCCCTTTGGCACTTACTCAATGTAAAGGATAGCCTTCCTGAAGTCAGTGGTACTTGTTGAGTGCTCAGTGTGCTTGCCTATCAGACACTAGGTTTTCAGGCTGAGCATGTAGAAAAGTGGAGAAAAGATCTGGGACATCGCTTAGGTATTCCTGCTGGTTACACATCCAGTTAATGCTGGGAGAAATAGGTCACAGCCAGAGCATTTCGCTGTATCACTCAGAGATAATTTCCCTTTCCTTTCCCTACTTCTTAAATCCCTGGCAAAAAAATATTAAAGATTCTCCAGGCAACAATAAGTACCCTCTCTTAAACATACCTGCAAAAGTAACACTAATTCGAGTGTCTAAGTAGGTGGGTAAGTTGATGATTGCTTTTAGGTGTGCTTTTAACATACTGCGGTTTTATTTGTGATTGTTTAGACTTGAGAAAAGCAAATGGAAAAGAGTTCCATCACGTGGTGCAGACCCATCGTGCCAAAGCACGATGCAGCACGATGACCATGCATGCACACTGCACAAAACTTTTCCCTTGAGTGAACAGAGTAAGTGGCACAAATAATAGGTTACAAATCTCCATGTGTCTAGCACTTGGGAAGGATAGGAAATTTTGCCAGGGTCTTCCAGAAAGGTTTTGCCACAAAGGAGAGATGGGATTCAACAAACCAAAGTGCCACATTGAGCTATGGAGGAACATCCAGCAATTCTTGTTCCCATTCAACTTGGTTGTCCCTAGCACATTTCCTTTCTCAAGCAACTTTATATAGTTCCCACTGCCCTGGTTTCTCAGCTTTTTTGGCTTGGTCCATTTTTGCCACCGCTCCTGCCTCCTTATCAGATCTGCCCACGTTTCCAAGTACTGGAAGGAACAACAGTGCATCATCTGCTCTGTGGTTGCTAAACTGCTGTAACTTGGGGCAGGCAGGAACCAGGGCTGGTGGAAACATTGTGCTGAGTTGGCATACTCCTTTCAGGGGTGAATTTGTAAGGAAAAAACAACTCTTTGAGTCCCCTTGTTCTGCATTAGTACAGTGTTGAGGTGTTTACTGGTTTATTGCTTGGTCAAGCTAGGTCAGATTTTCAAAGGAACAGCATCAAACACCTAGTACAGACTCTTCCACATGTGGGTAAGGATTCTGTCTTAGAAAAGTTGAATAGAACTATTTCACGGACTCTAATGTTCCAATTTACTACAACCTTGAAATACTGATGCACATTTGAAAGTCTCTACGTCTGTGTGGCACTGGTAAAAATACAGGTCATTAAGAGAAAAAAACCTGATCTATGAGCACTTTGAACAGTCTTTTCCTTGAACTCCACCCTATCACTATTGTAAGAGTAATGGAAATCAAAGCTCCTGGCAATGTGTGCATCCAAGACCTGAATTGCAGTTTAAAATGAATAGCAAATTCTCCTCTTTTTGAAAATGTTTGAAAAAATGCTCAGTATAGCCTGGAACAGCTTATGCCTTGTAGGCTTTGGAGTGTGATTCGCTGCTCAGGTTACATCCATAGCACCCTCCCCACTGTTCATTTTGACAGGAGGGAGGAACTTGGTATCTTATGGGATCAGGTTGTTACTTGGATAGTTTTTGTATCCCCACTGTAGAATAGAAAAAAAACTTTCTGCTGTTGTGAACAGTCAGCTGTCAGGCATTTTAATTGTGCTGTTTGGGGAAGGTGTTTGCTCTTCTCTACCACTTTCATCCCTTGATTCTAAGAAAGGAATTTTTTACTTAAGGAAAACATGGCCTTTTCCTGTCAGCAGCTGGGAGGGCCAGGATTACGTTCTCTAAACAAAGCTCAACGCCCTTGTCAGGTCTCTGTTTTTAGAAGGTCTGCAAGGCCATAGTAATCAAAGGGCAGGTTTCAGGCGCAGCATTCCTCTGAGACACCTGCGTGAGCTTCCCAAAGGACCAAGCTCAATGTGTCGTGCTTGCAGTGTATTGCGCAACAGTGGTGTACCTGGGCCTGCCTCTTTGGAAACTTCCTTGAAAGGCGGTAAACATAGACAGTAGAGAAATTCAAGACATTTCTGCAATGCTGAGAGCACTTGATACCTGTTTCCTTAAATGCTCTGAGAAAAGACATGAAGGAACTCTTTGAAATAACATGTTTTCTCCCTTTTTTCAAATATTATTTTGCCTGTTCGGGATGTAGGCTATACATAGAGCATTATTGTTGTTCATTAAGAAAGGGTAATGCCTGGCAGCTTCAGTCCAGCAGACTTGATTGGTTTGTTTTACTATGCTCTCCATCTTCCTTCTCATGTGTGGCCCTTGTTGGCTGGCTTGACTAATTAATGCCTTTCACTCTACACTGAAAATACTGTTTTCCACCTTCCCCTGTAAATGAACAATTCAGCTGCATGTGCGTACATGGAAATTCTGTGCTAGATGCAAAGTCCTCCAGCAGTGCATCAAGAACTAGCTTTGGAAAGCAAAATTTTACTGGTCTGACAACCAAAATCCCAAGTGGCAGAAAGAAGATGCCATATGCATATGTTGAATGGGGCAAAACTATGCTAATTGTGTTGTTACTTAGAGCTTCAGTGTGAATCATTTGAAAAGTCAAGGCAATTTATAAACTAAGTAACCTTATATTTCAAAATATTGATTAGTTGTTTTGAAAAGAAAGATCGTATAGATGAAACTGAACATGTTCCAAGGGAAATTTGTGTTAAAGTCTGGAGACAAATGTGATACGGATTATTTTACTGAAAAGGGTATTTTCTTGCCTTCATAAAAAATAATCTCAGAAGAGATTAGGAAACACGGATAGGGTCACAGAGCAGTTTTTAATGTTGCTTTGTTCCTCTGAAATTAAGCTATCGTGACCAAAGGAACATACTGCAGGGTCAGGTTCAGTGTGTAATAAAAATATGGTTTCATTTAGCCTAGGGCTTGCTGTAAATTCTGAGTCTCCAGAGTTAAGAAAGGACAAAATACTGTATTCTTATTATTTCTAATGCTTCAGTATCTCTCCAAAACAATTTTCCAAGTTCCTTAGTACTTCTTTAACAGCTGCTTCCCTTTTTTCTTCTTCTATCTGGTGAAAACAGTCTGGATTTCAGACCGTCACCAAGATTGATAGTATAACGGAGCCAGCCTCTCTTCATGTTCTGATGTGAACACAATAATGGAAGCAGTATGGAACATAATTGTTGGAATCTTGGAATTCCAATAATGGAATTACTTTGATTATCTTGATAAGAGCTTTGTGGGGGATGGAACTTGTGGCTTGGTGGGCAACTAATGGTGAATATAGAGAGTCGCTCTAATACATGTTTTATGAACATTACCTTGAAATGTTTTGGTTTTAGATTATTTCATCTTTTGTACATTAGGCCAAGATATGATTTCAGTGTTACAAAATAAAGTGGAAGTACATTAAAACAGTTTTGATATATTAAAAGTTAAGAGGTTTGGATTCAATTTTTGAATGAGTCCAAATTGCATTTTGTGCTAAATTTGTAAAGAATGAGAGCAGGTAAGTCTAGGAAGAAGTCTGAATTATCAAGGTTGGCCTTCCACCTGCAGCCACGTAGAACTGTACCTCAGCCAATTCTGACAATTGTGTGTCTGATAGCTTTTTAAACCTTTTGGAAGAGAGGTGTATTCTTGTTCCTCTGTAGACAGTCAGTTTTCATTCTTAGTTAGGCTTTTGAAGAAAAGCTGATTTTCTGAATGTCCGAGAAAAATTTCAGCCTTTCCCAGCTAGTGAGAGCACATGTGGAGCAAGAGTGCATCTCCTCTCTCTTTGCAGAGACCTTTTACTTACTTTGGAGCTGTTACCGTGTGGCCCTTGTCTCCAGACTAAACAAACCTTGTCATTTTAATCTTTCCTCATGATTCATTGTTTTCAAATTTTTGAGGGTGCTTGTTCCAACTTTCTGGACTTTTTTTCACAAGTTCTTGTCCTCTGGGAGTGATGCTTTCCAAAAGACGATGCTGCTCCTGATGAGGTTTCTCAGCCCTGAGCAGGAGGCTTGTTTCTCCGCTCTTATGCAGAACAGCCTATAGATACCTCCTGATATAACTAACCTCCCCCCAATACTGCTGGGGGGGTTTACTACATGACCGTTAAAGGTCCCTTCCAACCTAACACATTCTATGGTAACTGCTTTCTCATAAAGTATTATGCTGATGACTTTCATTGAATCAGTGACCTGCAGTCTGATGCTGCAGATTATTGACTAACAAGATGTTCTCATTGTTGTATTTGTGTGGCAGATTGTTTGGACTTGTCCTTACTGAATTTACGGTGTGTCAGAAAGGTCTCACGTGGCCTTGTCATCAGTGCATGTTCTTCCTATTGTTAATAATTGTTGCTAGTTTTACAGATGAAGTAGTTTTGGGGTCAGGTTGAAATTGCAGTAATAGAGTAATTTCTGGGGCAACAGTTGAGAATACATAAAACCTGTGAAAATAAAAATTACCATTACTAACATCACTTTGTGGTGACCAAGTGATAGCAATAGTTTCTTTATATTGCGTATGATTATTGTAAGTTATCTGTTCATATGGTTTAAGACAAAATATCCTGGAGACACAAAAGGATGTGGTGCTTGTGCACAGCTCTTCTCAAGCACATGTGAAGGAGGATGACCAAAGCAGGCAAGAACAGCATAGGCAGAAGCAATGGGCGTTCAGAAAAATAGAAACTTTCAGAGAGGAGCATTTCTGATGTAGCTGAACATCCTAAGCCTTGAGGTAGCATGGTCCTACTAAGGACAAAGCCATTGAAAAATACCTTCTTATTTTCTTCTCCCAAGGTGATGCACCTCTCTGAAATTTCTCATTGAAGGGAACGGCAATTTCTATTTTCTTTTTTTGGTTACGTTTTTGGTTTTTGAAGGGAGGTGAAATAATCTGCAGTTGCTTTAGTAGTCTTGTAACAGGTGACATGTGACTGAAAATATGAATCTTCAGTGCTGCAATGTACTACTAGATACGGCCATTTGAGTGCATCTTTGTTACTAAATGGTTATGCTGCATGTTATATTGGAATGAATGTATATATACACACAGTAAAAAATGTGTGTGAGGTAGTGCAGAGCTGACCCAAGACGTTGTAGCACGGTATGCATGATGCACTGGTGCATCCTTGGTGCTGGCAGGGAGGCACTTGGAGGTGGAGGATGGGAGTGGGGATGGGAGACTGAGTAGAAATTGGGAGCTTGTGCTGCCAGGGGATGGGAAGAGTTTGTATGGGGGGCTGGGACTGCAGCATTGCCTCCCCAACCTCGTGGGTAGTGTGAAGTGACACACAGCTGTCTTATTCGTAGCTGCCTCAAATGCCAGAGGTGGTAGCTTGAACTGTAAAACTTGGGAGGGACATCTTTGCATCAAGACATGTTCATCCTCAATATTTGATAAGATTGTGTTCATTTATCTGGAAGCTATGGGGAGAGAACACTGTATTGGCAACTGCCCCGATGTAGATGTGGGCTGGTGGGTGCCGCTGCTGGACACCTGCAGCAAAGATAGCTGCTCCTTGCTGTGCATTCCTGGAGTCAGGTGCTGCTGCCACATCCCCTTTGTGCTCAGGGAGACACTCCACCGCTGGCACAGAGGGAGGCTGCTATCTCACAGGCAGTGGGGAGAAATCGGTGCCATGGCTGCTTCCTGTCATCTGCAATTTCACGTGTCAGTATTCTCGCTAACCTTTCCAAATAATAGCAAGAGTATGTGATTGACATCTGAAACAACACATTTGTTCCTAGCAGCGAAGACTAGACCCAGAGTAACTTATTGTAATGCTCTGTTTCTACCAGACAGCGATCCATATTGAAGCTTATTAAAGTCATATGTTCAATTTTTTCATAATTGCCCCCATTCAAACCATGGCAGGCAGCCAATAAAGCACTAAGTGGAAGTTTCTGTCGGTCCACCTGTCTTTCTGTAGCTAACAAAGTGTGCCGTTTTTTGTCTCGTAGACGTTACACAATTCATTGTCAGAGGAACTTGTTATATATAGACTTAAAATAAATTAGTTCGAGACAAGGCCAAAGCCATTCAACTATACTTCTTTGTATAGCAAGCCATGTATTTATTATACAGAGTGACACATTAATACTTTGTTTGGGTGGAGAGCTTATTCTTTAAACAAGAACAGGCAATTCTGGTTGTTGGCCGTATTCGTCTGTTAAATGTCCTAATTAAAAAGGGCGACACCCTGAGTAGCATGGGTTTCGGCAAGGGCGCCCACCACTCTGGACTATGGTCTCTGCTACTTTGGTTCATCAATTAGTTGGAAGCTCCTTCCCCACCAAGGTTGCTGGTTTTTTGGGCCCTTGTCCTCTGCCAAAGCCTAATTTGCAGGTGAGGTTTCCTTTTGGTATGCTTCAAACCATAGGGAGGAGACATCAGTGATTGCCTCATATTAGCCTCCTTGGAGAACTGGCAAATTAATTATACAGAATTTGAGGAAATAAAAGGGGTTTTAAAATTTACCATTCCTGATCTCTACGAACAACAGGTACCCAGATTATCAAACCTGTAATTAATTCATACTTGGAAGTGCCTCCAGGATCAGAAGCTTGACTTTGAGAGGCAGTGTTGGCAGAGCGAAAAAGAAAAAAAATTTCCTGCTTTCTATCGGAGCAATTAATCTTGAAAATTTTCTTTTCCCGTGAGGAGATTGGCAAAGACAGCTGTTGCTTCATCCTGGAATATGGCCCAAGAAAGGTCTGCAAAAAAGATCTTGCAGTAATTTTATTACAGACAGTATGTTTAGCAGCAGGGTTTTAGGTTTTCCTTTATTTCAGCTGTAAAATTCAGGTGTGCTGGGGCATATTCTCTATTTCCATATTACCACAGAAGGCAATGAGCATGCCAGGAACTTTACTTTCTGGCTTTTGGCAGTGAAATGCTTCTGGATGAGCTGAGATAATTCTTCATTTGAGTGATCTTGGAATACGACTGACACCTTAATTTGGGTGATACCCAGACTGTCAGCATGAGATTTCCTTGTCCAGCTGACTTATGAGCAGCAAAACATTACATCTGGTCAAGCCTGAAGGGGAACAAAACCTGGTCTCCCTTGGGTCAACTTTGGGCTGCCCTTATTGCAGTTAGAGAGAACCTCTCACTTTTACAGACTGACTTCTCCCCTGGAAGCTTTTTCTGATTAATTTTCTCTGTTCCCCTTCCACAGAAGGACTCTGTGAACAGAAGCTTCTCCCTCATTTAGAACTTTATATTAAAACTCTTCGGCAAAATTCATCTTTTAAATTACTCAATTCATATACAAGGATGTAGTTCACCTTCCTTTAGGCATCACTAGCAGTTTGTTGCTGGTGAGTATCTTAGGGAAAGGGCGGAAGAGGAAGGGAAGGGTCTTGAAGTCAGTGGTTAAATTGTTGCTATGGCTGGGCTTGTGGCTTGTGTCAGGTGACTGGGCATATGACTTGTCCTTTGGCTAATAGGTTTTTTGGTTCTAGATGTTTTTACACGCTGGATTAACTTCTGTGACCCACGGTGTTTTTTTTCCAGGGTGAACATAAATGTCATTCAGGCAATGTTAGACCTAATCAAGATTAGTTCCCTTGTTAATTTTGCTTGGAAGGATGACTGAGGTGGCTGTTTACTGTTCAGTAGATGGGACAGAACACTGTGGGGCAAATATACATGCAGTTCGTTCCATCCCACCATTTCTCTGAGTAGTGCAAAAACTTGTCTTTTACTTCGGTTGGCAGTATTCATCTTCATGTAGCATGCAGAAGAAAATGAGATGTAATCTCTCATCTCTGCCCATGCAAAGACATTCATGCTTCCTCTAAGAGCCGGGTCTCAATGTATGCATGTTAATTGCTTTGGAAAATTGGAGAATACCTTGATGATCTGTGAAAGAATTTGAAGACTCTTCAAAACACGCTTATTAAACACTAAGAAACCTTTTGTTTTTTTCAGGAACTGGGGAATGGTGTTGCTTGAGCAGTGTACCTAATTTTAACTGAACAGGGATTATTTGTCTAGGGTTTTTCACACAGTTGTACTGTAAGGTTCTTTCACCACAATAATGCTCGCTAAGATCACTGTTGTTTTATTCCTTCTGAAGGAAATGCCAGGGCTTTGAGTTTCATTTTCAGCACCTCCTGTAATGTATCTCACTATTTCTGTACACTTAACGTGTCTGTTCACATATGTATCCATCAGCATCTATTCAGCGTATGAGAATTGTCACTGGACTTAGGACTCGAAGGCTGCACTTCTGTCAGCCTGTGGGAGACAGAGATGAGAACTGAAGTCTCATTTTAAAAGATATAGTAGAGACATGCATGGCAATTAAAAGCTCAACTGGTTAGACTCAGAAGTTTCTCACCCCAAATTATCATTTGTTTGAACATTTTTAAAATCATAAAAGATGGTGTTTATTGTGCAAAATCCCAGCGAAGGGCAG
Source organism: Zapornia atra (assembly GCA_013400835.1). Lineage (NCBI taxonomy): Eukaryota > Metazoa > Chordata > Aves > Gruiformes > Rallidae > Zapornia > Zapornia atra. Next base: position 477,568 of record VZTU01008529.1, on the reverse strand, counting down.
GGTTTTGTCCTCATACACAAGTAAACCCAGTGTATTGAGAGAAACAAAAGGCAGGGTTTTGACTGAGTGCATTTCAGCTCTCCATAGGCCATCTCTTCCTTCCGTTAATGAATAAAGGTGAACTCCTGGGTGACAGAAAGGTGGTAAGGAAGAAAGAATTCAAATAGCTGTTTTGCCTCTGATCTGTAGAGCATGCAAGTAAATCCCACTGCCAAACACTTGAAACTAACCCCCAGAAGAAAAATAAAAAACCAGAGCCATTCTTTTCTGCTCCTTCACTGCTTGTTTTTTCACAGTCTGGACAGTTGGCAACAAGAAGTTGAAGTAAAGACAGAATTACTTTTCAAAAGCAAAAACACTTCCAGGGTAAGCAAGCTTTATTTATAATGCTAGTATAATGTGCATTACAAACCCCTGTTTTCAGGTTTTAAGTTTGATTTAAAGTCATATAAATGAGGGTTAATGTCCAAGCTGGTGAATGAAGAGGTGTTTCTTTGTAGGTGTTTTTTGGCACCTCTTATTCTGCTAAGATTTGCTTCGGCCTCCTCATATTCTGTGGGGAGCCACATTTAGGCAATTTTATCCTAGCAAGACAAAGTAATGCAAAGTACAGATTGCTTGAGAGAATAAAGAGCCTTGCATTATTTGGTGTCATTTTCAGGAGCAAGCATTTATGAAAAATAATATTTTAAACTGTTCAAAGCAAACCTATAAATTCCCTTAGGTTGTCTTGAAGCACTGGTCACTGCAATCAGTGGCAATTTAAGATTTGCTCCATAGACTTTACATGTACTCTTTCTAAATATTGTTTCTGTATTAACAGCAAAATATCCCATAGAAAGTAACCTGACATTTTGAACACTAAATGTTGAAAAACAGAAGTGCTGGACATCTCATATATTTTAATCTTGAAAAGTTATTTAGTACTCTGAAAATGTTAATGAAAAATTTATATTGGTTTAAAGTTGTGCTGGAAATGTAAATGGGCTGCCCTAAGAAGTGTACACAGTGCATGCAGCAGTGTGCCCTGCAACTGCCAGCACTGAGAAAGGAGGCAATGAGATTCTTAGCAAGCCTGATTTTTTTTTCAGTCCACCTGCATTTTGCACAAGTTACTTCCCTTTTCTCTTTCTCCAGTTTCTCTCCTCCTTTTCATCTCTTAATAAGTAAATGGAAAGAGGCAAAATCAACCTTCACGCGGCAAGATGTATTGAAAAGACTTGAGTTACTGACCATGGGGTTTGTCACCAAAGGAGAGCTACAAGAGAGTATTTCCCTCCCCCTCAAAATGCCACTTTTCCCTGATTCCATGGGAAATATATGGGGTGTCCTCCATGATACTTTCTATCTTGCAGAGCTGGCCCCAGCTGTGTGGAAATCCATGTTTCACCTTTGAGATTCAACCATTGATGTGGAGCTGTGGTCTGCTTACATAATAATAAAAGAGTGTGATTTGCATTAAGCCTTATTAAAAGCAAAGAATACTTCTAAATGAATCATTGGCATCTTTTCGAGACCAAACTTATGAGGTGAATTTGTGAAATAAGGGTATTTCTCAGTGGTACACTGTTTACTGTGACAGTCTTGAATACAGAGAGGATGGTAGAATGATGACTTGCTCTAACTAGGGTCTATTATGTCACTTTATTTTTGCATCTAAATGGGGCTTTTTTAGATTTTAATCATAACTAGATATTTAAGTGACTATCTAATTATTATGGCATCAAGTGGCTACAGTGACTTCCTGTGAATTTTCTGTTCATGTCCTGGCATTCTACTTCTGAAAAAAAGAAGGCACTTTTATTTAGCTTTATTTTGTGGGTTTTTTCAGTCTAATACATGACTGTAAAATCCTATTAAAACTCATAGGTACAATAATTAACTTTTTCATCTTTAGTTTGTCTCCTAGAAGACTGGAAGATATGGTTGGTAGAGTGGATTGAAAAAGTTAAGACAGTTAAAAAGTGGAAGACAATACAGATAGACAGAAAAATGTTTGGGTTTATGCACAAAGCATTAACAAATTTGAAATACACTTGACTAACAGTTTCAACTAAACAAAACTAGGATTTTTGAAAATTAGTACAACTCATTCTCAGTAACATCTAAATATTTTTCTTTCAGGATAACATTTCTGTGTAAACGTTGACCTAGCTCTAAGCAACAAACCAAAAAAAGATACAATGATTTCAAGAAACAGTAAATAATCTAGAAAAGAAACAAAATCCTTTGGGCTGAACAATGTGTGTTCGAAATGTCATTTACAAATTGGCTAGGACATTATCAGAGGAGGCTTCTGAAGCTTTGTTAAGCTTATTTGCAATTTTTATTTTTTGCTCACTCACCAGCTTTGAAAATTCCTAATGTATTTATTCCCAAATTTGGGAAACTCTGTTTTACTTATTAAAAAAACCCCAACAAACCCAACAAACGCCCCAGCAAAAAACACCACAAGAAAACAAAACAGACATCCCCCAGACCAAACAGAAAGACCAAGTAGGGAGAAGTATGATGGAGGTAGAGTTGAAAGGTGTGTATGTAACAACCACCATTTGTGTAAAAACTGGTCATTTTACCTGAATGCTTTACAAAGTACCTTAATGTGTCTATACAAACTTGTCTGTATCTGTGGCTTTTCCTCTTATATGGGAACATCATTGGTGACACTAAGTTCTTCAGGGAAAATGCACTTGCCTGTACTGCTTTTTGAAGCTATTTTCAAGTTAAACAATGCATCTCCCATGCCAGAAATGCAGATCACTAAGTGGTTTTCCTCAAACAGAAACTCCCAGGCGTCTCCTTCGACGAGTGCTCCGCAGGAGCAGGGAATACTTGCCTTATAAACAAACACGGCCCAGGGAACCTGGCCTGCTGGCTTGCAAAAATAACGTACGTGGAGGCAGAGTAAATAGTTTATATCTCCTTCAGCCTCTGGGTTGTGTCATGGAGTTGCTAGTTGAAGCACACAAGTCTGCCACAGACCAAAACACATGCCTCTGGGATGGAAGGATGGAGAGGCTGTGCTTTTGACAGCTTCTCATGGCGAGAGATTTCCACTGATGTCCTGTGGACTACAGCTGGCCAAAGAGCATTGCTCCATCTGATTTTGGCAACAGGCATCAAAACAGTACACGAGATTTTAGCATTTCAGATACTGTGTCCTGTGTTTCTTTGGGAAGCGCAAGCAGGAAAGGAGTAATTTGTTTCCAGTTCACACCTTCATGAACCACAAAATGCAAAAACCATGGGAGTATAAATGTCTGCCATTTTTCCTTTACTGCCTGAAAGTAAAGAGACTCTGCTCAATGTCCCTAGCCAAAGGAGAGTGAAGAATGCTTTAGCAGTATTTAGATATTGTTGAAAGGTGGGTCCAGAAAATTATTCTTTATATCTGAAATACATGTCTGAGTTATGTGGGAGGAAACTTCTGTAACTAGATTTTGACAGCTAAACTGAGAGGACACCTACCCTAAATCCATCAACCTCCAATTTTTGCTTCTTTTGCAGCTTAAATCAGTTACAAATCTGATCTCTGGGGGTTAATTAGGTTTAGATTTCAATTGTTTGGTTGCTTGTTTGTTTGTTTGTTTTTTAATGATAATTCTGGCAGTTTAGGGAAGTCCCAGCACATGTGCATTGGGACTGTAAGGTGAAGTGGTCCTTCAACCAGTTGCCTAGAACATTAGGATGGTGGAAGCACCTGCACATCCCTGCTGGCTGTGGAATGTTATAAGGGGTGTTTCTTTTGGCAAGAAGAGCTCCCTAGTTGGGGGTCAGTGTGGAAGGGGGAGTTCTTTGTCCATATTCTAATTGCTGAGGGGAGTTGAGAAGTTTAAAAGCAGGGCTAATTGCTCAAGTGCATTGTCCTCTATCTCTTTGCCTTGAGTGAAATCCTGGAAACCTTTTATTGAGGTGAAGCTGAATGTCAGCCTCTTAAAATCTCAGGACTGACTTTACAGAGGAAAGGTTGTTCCTGTCAAACAGTCCATTGCTGTAGTTGGAGTTTAGTCATCCTTTGCTCAGGTAAGTTGGAAGAAGTATTGAGATGACATTCTCCTGGAGAAGGTGTCAGGCTGGAAGGGAGACACTGTTGGGACATTTTTGTATTTGCTGTGGGACGAAGTAAGCAATAGGTTTGGCATATCCACACACAGAAAAGTAAGGAAAGACGAATTCTTGGGAGTTGGGGGAGAGGATGTTTCTAAGGCATGTTTTCTTATACATCTGTTTGATAAAAAGCTCTCCCCAGTTCTCAACATATCTCTCTGAGATGCATGACTTGTGCTTATTTTTCAGAATTTGTTGCTTTTGTTTGCACAGTTAGTTTGAAAGGTCTCTAAAAGAAACATACAGGGGGAAAAAAGGAGAAAGATTCTGTTTCATTGGACTTCTCAGACTTATGTAAGAAATGAAACGTGCAGAGTAATTTGATTATCCTGGTTTCTTGTAATTGTGTCGGAAAACCATGGTTTATTTTAATTTGGCAGTATTTTGGTTTGAGCTATGCTAATGCAATGATCTATATAAAGTACATCTGGTCCTTGCTAGAAATGTGCTGAGCCCCATTTTACCACCATTGTTACGGGCTAAAACTGCATTTGCCTTTGGCAGAAACCAAACCTCCTGAGAATGCTAAGAAGGAGCAATTTTGTGGGGAAAGGAAAAGGTGGTCTTAAAACACTTGATTAATATTATTGCTGAATCTGAAAACATTTTATACTAGTGAAGGGAACCAGAAATACGATGCTAGAACACCGTTGTTCCTAATAATCTCTTTCTGAATGGGTGTGAGGTTTTTAAAGTCAAGGGTTTTGACTTCTTCCCAAGGCTCCCTAGAATTTCACGGGCTGCAGAACACTGAATGTGAAATCCAAAAGAGACCCCGTAAATCTATTGCAGAGCATGGGTGGGGGGGGCTTGGCTTCACCTTCATTTTTAACATCACAACTTGGTTTATTTTCAGTGGGAACTAAGGTCTAGGTGAGAAACAAGGGAATTCCTTCAGTACGTAAATTTTTTAATTGACTTACTCTAACTGTCAGAAAGCAAGAGGCATTCTGCACATAAGACATCTTGGCTTGAAATCCTAAACCTATTGCAGGTGATGGTAAAGCTAACAATTTATAGTAAATCCAGGATTTCTTTCTCTAGCTTCAGGATTTTTAAAAGGGTGAAGTTTTGAGAGCACATCCTTTATTAGAGGTGTACAGTTTGCAGAAATCGTTGATTCTCTCCAGAAACATAGACAGCTTTGGAACTGAATCCACTCAATATAATAATTCATGTCAACCATGGTGTTGAGGATAAAAACTGAAGAATGGTTGTTTTTATCCTGAGCGTATCACATCCTACTGCAACTGCAGCCGACAGGATGTAGAATAAATTATAAAGTGCTAATTCAGTTATTTTTGCATTAACTCTTCCTCTTTCAGATAGTTTTACATGGCTATCTGATTCCCTTCTTTAAGCGTAACTTCCCGGGTTTGTTGATTCATGGTGTTGGTTTTCATGTAAGAAATTCTGCTGCTGGGTAACAAAACTATATAGTTGGTCGTAAAAATTAGTATTTTTTTTTCTCTCTCAGAGCATACTCTGGACATTTTTTGAACATAAATTTATTAACCTCATTCTTTCAACTAATTATGAAAAGGTTTGTCCTTGCTTGCTTTGAGGTTAGATGGGCAATACGTAGTCCAGAAGTAAGCACAGCTTACCACAATATCTAGACTTGATGTTGAGCTTCATTTGTTTCTCATGTTAAGAGTCAGGTTTTTAAACTTCAGTTTTATCCCAACTTCCAAAGTAAAGCAGAGAGTACCCGTGACAGTCCTCTACCCACACCCCACCACACCCCCCAACCCTGTCCCTCCCCAAATAATACTCCCTCTTACTTTCCTTGGTACAACCCAGCATGCCTCATCGCTCGGCTCCTAAAGAGGATCCTACAACTCTAGCTCACTATCAGTTTGGCAAACCTAGGTCACCATTGTGACTGAATTCCCGATTGGCATTCTTGGGTTTCTGTGTTACTTGTCTTTTTTTTTTGGTGAACAACACAGGCGTTGCAGAAATGCGGACTTGGATGTGCAGTATTGCAGGCAATTAATTATGAGGAAGATAATTGCTTATAACCCAACTATGGCATATTTTACAAAAGAAAATCATTAAAACTGACGTATTATCTGATGTTACACATACTTAAGCATTTACACCACTTTTCTGCTGAATATATTGTTTAATCCTTTCACAGAAAGAATATATTGCTTAATCTTTTAATTTTGTTTCCTTGGGCATGGTGGTAACTTAGGGCAAAAACAGTGAACTCTGTGTTGGGGCAAATCAACTAGCCTGTTTTGAAGGATTTTTCCACAGCCTGGGCATGGAGATGAGCCTGGTTCTTCAGCTCACAGAAATGGTACTTCTGTCCACCACCTACAGATCAAGGGGAAGATACTTTGGAAAGGAAAGCAGCACAGAAATATAAATTATTACATGGATGAAAGCATGTCTGTATACAGTCATCACACCTCTCCTTAAAAACTGGTTTGAATCTTTTTTCTTCTCCAACTGGCTGCAACTCAGTGATACTGATGGTTTTATCCAGTATGGTCCCCACCCAGGAAAGGGCTATAGAAAATAATTTCTTTATTGCAGAAATGAGTAGGGAATTAGCTTAGCAGTGTTGCCATAAAAGAACAGCAGTAAGAAATACAAGTTGGGAGGGAGTAATTTCAGATGACTTTATAGGAGAAGAATACTCCCTCCGCTTATTTACAGAGTATCCAAATACGTTTTCTTATCCCTTAGTTAAGGTTGATTAGGCCAATAGTTGGGCTGTGTAGCCCAGAAACAAGCTCTTATTTGTCAAGAGACTTGACCACCAACACATTCTTTAAGAATTCTGCTATTTTATAGAAGAAAGCTGACTTATATTTTTTTTTATTCTATATTTGGCATCTGTTCCCTCACATATTCTGATGGAAAATGTTGCACAATTCATGCATTTAGTTATGTTAACAGTATTTATAGTGAGTTACAGTATATTACACTAATGAAGAAGTTTAATTTTACATCTTTACCTAGCTATAAAATAAACTATTTTATACAAATGAAAAGTTGAAAGCTTGGGAAAATATTTTTCTTTCTCTCTGAAATTACACAGCATCTCAGCTTGAAACACATATTTGCTATAGGGCCTTTGTTCTTATAACTTGGAGTATTTTTAGAGATTGACTGGAGTTGAAAGAAATGAAACTTGCTGGATGACAATGCCTATCTCTTTAAAAGAGCTAAAAAGAATAAAATAAAAAAAAAATAATTTTTTAATTCATATTGGTGAGCATAACCACTTCCTTGCAATTTCTTGTGAGATCTCTGGAAGTCCCATGCTGTTATAATTTGTTGACATTAGTTGCAACTTCTCATTGACTTTCCTGAAGTCAAGGTTACTAATTCAATTTTGATGGGCTAATGGAAGCTTGGTGAACTTCAGATGGGATCTCAGTTGAAATAAGTAGATGTCAGCCTCAGTTCTGTTATCTGTGTCTTCTCTAAAAAGCATACTAACCCCCAAAAAAACCAAAAAAATTGATCGATGACAATAAGCAGCTGGTCATGTCAGCTAGTGACTTGGCAAGCAATGTGGCATGTCAGAGGGTTGTTGCTTCTCTACAGCTTGCTTTTATTTCTCAGAGGTAGCGGTGCTTCTCTTGCCTTTGCTCCAGTTCACAGCAGTCATTTTAGGGTACTTGCATGTGTACTGGGTATTCAGGTTGACCTGGTTTCGGTTGGGATAGAACTAGTTTTCTTCCTTGTAGTGGGTTTAGTGCTGTATTTTGGATTTAGGATGAGAATAATGTTGATAACTTTTTGGTAATAACCAAAATACATCTGATGTCTTAGTTGTAGCTAGGCAATATTTACACTAAGTTCAAAGGCTTTTCAGCTTCTCACACTGACCCACCATCAAGGAGGCTGGTGGTGCAAAAGATGTTGGGAGGGGACATGGCCAGGACAGCCAACTCAAACTGGCCATAGGGATATTCCATACCATGTGATGTCATGCTCAGTGGATAACTTGGGGAAGCTAGCTGGGGGCTGTGACTGTGGCTTGGGAGCTGGCTGGGTATTGGTGGTCTGTGGGTGGTGAGCAGTTGTGCTGTGCAAGAGTTTTCTTGTTTATTATGATTGTTATTATCTCCCTTTTCTGTAATGTTAAACTGTCTTTATCTCAACACTTGACTTTTTACCTTTTTTTTTCCACCCAATTCTCCCTCCCATCCCACTGGGGAGGGAGTGAGTGGCTATATATGCAGGTACATGCCAGTTGGGAGGAAGCAGTGCCTGGTTTGGGATTGGGAGTCCATATTCTGTGCGCTTTTAAAGGGATGTGAAAGTGGGGCAGGTGCACAAATGCCAAGGAGGGTTTTGACATAAACCGTTCATAAAATGGGGAGAAAATGAGAGGGAAAGGGGAAAAATACCAGTGAGCTTTAAAAACCATCATTGGAAAGCATGAGGAGTGAGGGGCTGGAAGAGAGATAAGGTAAGAGGGAAGGTAAGAGAAGTGAGGCAGCTGGGAAGGGGGAAGGAATTTTGGGAAACATTGCTTTATTTTTGTTAAAAATGGTGTGAAACATGATACTTAGATTTCTTTTTTCAGCAAGGTAGGGAGGGCATAAGCGCTCATTCTTGTGGTGTTTATCACCACATGGTTGTCAGAGCACATGCATTACCCAGAATTGTATGTTGCCCGTCCATGCACGTTGTGTGTCTCTGCATCATGGTATGTAACTAAGCTGTCCGGAGGGTGGAACAGTCAGTTTCTAGTGCAGGGCTGTTGCTTTGGCTTGTTTCTTACAGCAACTTTTATTTAAGTTGGGGTTTTTTTAAGTTAGATGCATCAAATCACAGGCTTACACCACAAACTTGAGCTCAGTGTGTGTGTGTGTGTGTGAAGAGTGGCTGTGAGGATCAGAGCTTTCATTCTAATGTTGCTTATATTGACATTATCGTATTGATAGTAGCAATTTTCAAGTAATTTCATTTTCACAGTGGCTTATTCAGTGTAACTAACTCTGTTCTTCCAATTCAGGGCCCTCGCCAGTGGGTTAGTTACGTATTTCTTGTGTATACACACATATATTTAGATACAAAACATGAATTTATTTTTTTGTTAGTTTATTGTTTACTTACTTCAGAAAAACATCCCTGCCAGCACACGGGAAACTGTGGATGCGCAGCTTGCCTTCTCCCAGTGCTTTTGCTCGCATTTTCTTTTCCCAATGTTGTTATTCCTAGAAATCTCACTTGGGTGTTTGTACATTGAACAACAGGCAAAAGAATCACTGGGAAATACAGCACTGCTTGGTCTGCTCATTTCCTTTGAACAAGCAAGTTATGGCACAACAGGTTTTATTATTTCAGGATTGTTATTAGAGCATATGGTTAGGGTAGGCAGTTATCCTTTGGCTGTGTCTCCTTTCTGTGTTGTTATCCGGAGCTGCATTTCGAGTTCGAGGCCATTCAAGACGACCTGGATGGAGCTGGGGAAGGAGGAGTGCCAGCGGGTGGTATTCCTGTGCCAGCCATGTAATAACAATTTTCATTTGAAAACCAGTAAAGCTTTTAGAAGATCATTCTTGTTCACAGCCGTGATTTGCAGATGGCAATGTGCATCTGGGATAAGGCCACATAGGTAGTTGTCACTTTGAGAAGAGGATCTATTTCTGGTTTCTGTGTGTTATAACCTCCCTTTCATGCTATGCTGCCTCTCAGGGTGCTTGAACACAGACTGGTGCTCTTTTTTTGTTCCATGATAAAGGCAGGTGAAAGCACGTTGGTTTTTTAAACCCTTTTAACCATGATGGCTGTTCATGTTAAGAGAACGGAGTCTCTGTGATCCTGCTGAAGTTAAAAGGATTTGTCTAGGGAAGGGTATAAGGCCGTGTCAGGAGTGTGAAGTATTGCCGGCCCAGGGAAATACCTGCTTTAGGAATATTGTCCTCTTAATTCTCTTGGGCTTGCCTGCTAACTGAAGTGAGTCACCTGTATAAATTTATCAAATCCTGTTTGGAGAGGGATCTCTTTATTTATGGGAACAGAACCTATCTCTCTCTCTTGCTCTCTTAATCTCTGTGTCATAGTCTTTAGGACATTACTACCATATGATGAAACCAAATATTTTTATTGAATCTATTGTGTAGTGCCAGTGGACCTGAATAGAAGAAGTGATACTGGAGAGAACATAAAAGGAGTTTCTTCTCCTTTTAGAAGGGCATAAGGGAGTTCAATATTACCAGAAAAACAGCTTTGAACAATGCTGATAAAGAAGTAGTTTAATGAGGCTGAGGCTGTTTGCGGAAAATTAGCCCGCATTAGGGTAATATTCCTTCAGGGAGCGTTTATAATGCCTGCAGGAATGTGGGGCAGGGGGCCCGGATCAGATTCCAGCGCAACCTTGCAAAGCTTTCAGCTGCTGATGCGCGGTGCACCTGCGTGTTCCCTGTCTGACCTTAGAGCAGGCTTGAAAAGCTCTGGCATCTGGAAGTGTGAGGAAAGAGTTTTTAATATTGGTGACTACAAAAAAAACACCCCCAAATATCCATCTTTTTCTTGAAGCTTAGAAAGCTTTGTATTTTACATCTCTCTAAAGGATACTGGAAACTATTTTGTGGGTATGCTTTTTGGTGGTATTGGATTGGGTTTTTTAAATCTTTTAATTTTATTAAACTACCATCTTAAAGATCTCAGAGATATGTCCAAATAGATGAATAGTATTCAGTTAAAAAATCTGGTTAGTTGGCAAGACTTGAGAAAGCAATTTCATACTCTTTTGCTTATCTCAGTAAGAATGCTCTGTGTAGCAAGTGCAGATTTGGGCACAGCAGCTTCCATGTTTATCTCATTTGCAGAGGTCTGGGATAGCATCTCATTATCAAATTGTAACGATGTGGAGATAAACTGCAAATACTGGTCTTACAAGGATCACCACTTCGTAACTTTAGAACCGATATCTGCGGTTGTAACTTGTGCATTGTAAGTGCGTGTAATGGCATCACGTGGAATTAACTGTTTTGTAATTACATGTTGATTTGTGTTTATCAGACATCACGGAGTGGTTAAGCTGTGCTGCTTATGTATCACAGGTATCACAGAATCATAGGGGTTGGAAGGGACCTTGAGAGATCAGGTACTTCTGTGTCAGTAATTTTGTGGTATAAAATTGTGCTTATTAAATGCATGGATTTTCCTTTTTGGAATTTAAGTCGCTTGCTTTGGCATCTGTAGCTTATTTCTTGCAATCTACTTAATTGAGTAGCTTCTCTGTTTATCTTAAAATGCAGATAAATGGCTTTCAGAGCAGTGTTTATAGCTTAACAGTTCCTGAAATGAGTCAACATTATCTCCTAGACTCTACCAGTCATAACTAATGATCCTTCTGCTTACACTGTTGAGCAAGTCAGGAGACACTGAACTCTGCAGAGAGCAAGGGCCCTGTGCAGTGGGAGGATAGTTTGTATGTGGTGGCGCCTAGTAGACAAGGCTTTCATGGCTCAGTAGTGTTAATTGGGAACAGAAATTTGTCCTCAGCCACCTCTAACCTCCTATCGCTGAATTGTTCTTCTACAACTATTGCTACAAACCCGAGGGTGAATTGACAGCACATAGGAGTCTTACTTCCTTCATCATTTAAGGTAAATAATGTCGTTTACTCTTATATTTGCTTCAGTTTTGTCCACCAGAGCGCACTTTACAACGTGAAATCTCTGCAGAAATTGGGGATGTTTTTAATGTTCCAAACATCACTGGCAGCCAGCCTAACAGAGGCATTGTGTTGAGGGCTGGAAGTGGATGAGAAAATAATTAGGCAGCTGGCAATTACTGCATTTTATCCTAGGGCTTTTTTTTTTCTCTTAATGACATTTTAATGTATTAATGAAAGGAAGATGCCTATTTTGTATTTTCCTGACAAGTCTTTTGGCTTGGTTCCTGAATGGACAGTGGTAGGCTTTCCTTTGTAACATGGTAAAGTGCATGCTTCAGGAAGAGAGGGAGGGAGGGAAGGAAGGAAGGAAGGGAAAGAGAGAAAGAGAGAGAGAGAAAAAAGGAAGGAAGGAAGATTCATCACTCAAGAGAAATGCTATATGGGAAAAAAAGTTGCCTGTTTATCCACGAAATTTAAATAACATGGGGAGCACCAATGCCTTGTGGCCTCAGTTATTAATACCATTCTAAACTTCTGTCTATACAATCTTTTACCTGAGATTTTTTTAACTAGCAAGAAGAGTATTTACTGGAAATTGCAAACATAGATGTGAGATGGATATTGCCTTTGAAGAATTTCAACCAGGATTTTTTTAAGAATTCAACTAGTGGTACACAAAGCAGCCTCTATACCTAACTCCTATGTCTCCACAGTCATCTAGTCCACTGTTTTGAAAAGCTAGTTAAATGTAAACATGTAGGTGGGTGACCAGTTGTAAAAAGAACTGTATACGAAAGTTGTTCCTACTTAAAGAAACTTGTATCGGTCTTGTTTATGCTTCAGCTTCTATGTTTTTCATTGTTTTCCTGAGCTTTCACATTATCTCAGAAGCAGGTTTTGAGCTTTGTATTGGCTGGAGAATAGGAGGCTGGCACAGAGCACGGTCTGGGTAACACCACATACAGTGCAAAGGCCATGCTATACAAAGCGAAATCAAAATGCTGCTTACAGCATTGTAAGATGTTTTTATTGGATATTTCCATGAATGGACTGCAGGAGACACAAAGTGGAATCATCATGCTGCCCTCGGAGACATAAAGAGGAAGAATAGGGTATGATGGCTTCTGGGAGTACTGCAGCACAGTTCAAGCAGTTTCTAGCCTAGCAGTTTCTAGGCTGTGTACAACATTGTGTTGGCAGAAAATTGCATGTCAGGTATCGTTTTCGTGTGGCACACGTGGTCTTGTTAGCACGTACCAGGAGCTCTCTAACGGAGGGTTGCAGCAGCAAGAGACCAAACCATTTGAACAAGGAAAAATTCAACTGTTGTCTCTGTTAGCATCAAATAGCTTTAAAAAAGCTGTGTAAGGCTCAAAAAAAAAAATTTAAAAAAATAGTACTTACAAAGACTTTTTGAGAGGAAATTGGAGGAAACTTTTTTATTTTTATGTTGTATGAAGTCTTGTTTCTTACCTTCTCTGTAGATCAAATCCAGTACCCATATACCTGCCTTTGGTTATTGCAGTTAGAAATCATACCGGTTTCACTCAGCATCCTGAAGTCAGCCTTTCTTTATGAAATCAGTTGAAACTTCATATAGTTTCAGATTAGCTTTGAGCATTTTCTCACAGGAATATAGCTCTTACTTCTTTGGAAGAAGTCCTATTGCTGGGGGTAGCAGCAGTAATAAACCTTCCAACATGAGATTGGATACATAGTTCTGAATGTGCAGGTATCTCTCTTATTTTCACTACGAGTTTCCAACTTGGAATTAGATTAGGTAGTGATGGAACAGAAACTGAAGTATCATTTTGTAGAGAAAAGCATTTCATCTCTACATGCTGTGAGCATGTTCTGACTGCAATGTCTGATGTTTATAGATTAATATCAGATCTGATTAGTAACAGCATCTATAGGTCATGTCTAACAGTTACGTACTAGCATGGAAATAATAGATGATATGCGTTAATTGAAGGGAGGTATGATATATTAAAGGTCCATGCTATCTGGAATAAACATCAATTACCAGATTATTTTTCCTTGCACTACAGTTACAAGATAACTAAACTATTTCAAGGATGTGAAATAATAATATATGGGTTTTTTGGTTTTTTTTTAAAATTCTTTCATTATATATTTTTGCAGACCACAATTAGAGGGGATTTTTAACAGTGGTTAGTCAACTTGAAGACCAGTATCAAATTATTTCCTCTCAACTGTTCTATCACTACCTTGAAGTGAAATTTTTGCTATCTTTCCATTATGAAACCAATTTTTGCAGCTCTTTGTAAATTGTTTTTGCCAAGTTTCCTATCTTTGTGACACGCTGTGATAAAAGCTATGTAATCCGGTAGCAACTTCATGACCTTTTTGATGGCCCTATCTGAAAGAATTGCTGGTTGTAGGCCATCTCTTTTAACAATCTGTTCTCTATTGGCATTTTTTCTTTTCATTATAAAGTAAACAAGAGGAAGCATAAAAAGCACTGAAACCTTCTTGTGATTGTGCTCCCTGAAAAACATGTGTTCAGTCAGGTAAAAGAGAGCCGGGCCGCTTTGATGTATCCCATATCACAGGTAGACCCACTTTAAAGTGGGTGGGGAGCAGAAGGCTCCAGCTCCAGTGTGCATTTCACATTGTGACCTTGGAAGCCGCTGTCAACCATCTGGAAATAGTTACAAATTCTGTATTGCTCAAAATCTTTATTTTATTTGTAATTCCAGGATTTTCTTTTTCCTTCCACCTTTCTACTGTCATATCCTATGCAGCCTAAATATTGCTCTGCGCCTGGCTGAAATAATATTGTTTGCCAGCTTACAATCAAAGGGAGCACAGAGAAAAACAGCTGAGCCGTATTAGGCAGAGGCAGTCTGGACTACATTTCTTCACTGCTGAATAACACGCCACAGGTGCAGGATTAGCCCAGCGCACGGCGGTGTGTTTGCTTAGCGGAGCCCCCGGAGCCACCCTCAGCCTCCTCACATGACTCTCATCTTCAGGGAATCTGGTCGGGATGGAGCAACCCCGCCAAAACCCAGTGTGAGTAGAAGGCTTAGCTTTGCACTTCAACAGGCACATGCCCTTTCTCCCCCTTTTTTCCCTTTTTCTTCTTTTTAACTTTTCTCTTTCTTTTATTTTCCTTTCATTTTTTTTGCCTGGTTTGAGCAGAACACTAAAGAGGCTGAAAATAATAGAAAAACAACCAAGATTGAGGTTCAGCGGGCTTTGCAGAATGGACAACGAGGGAAATATGTGACTGAAAAAAAAGCAGCATCCTTGGGGTGCTGGCTGGATGAGGGCCTGTCACTGGCAGCGGGGAGTCGGCTGCCTGTGAGGCATGCTGTCTTGTCTTGGAAGCTTCGATTCTTGTGTCAGGGGGGAGATTAGATGTCCTGGAGTTTTCTTATTCATTCTCTCGGACTGTGGGTCAGAGTTTGTATGGTGTCACAGATCTGCTCCAAATCTTTAGATGCACTTTGGTTAGTTTAAGAAGAGAGATGGTAGATTTACAGGGAAAACAAGGTATTTCCTGCTCTATATTTTTGGTGAGACAGGATTTTAAAAAATTTTAAAAAGTTTTTAGAAGTCTTGGTAATTGGTACTCAGCTGGACAATGAATTTAAAAGGATGTTTCTTTTTTTCTCTTGAGATGTGCTTTTATATTAATCTTTGGGTTTGAAGTTACTTTAAAAATAAAAGTTTTGGCACTAACAAACCAACTTTGATGCCCCGTTTGCATTTTGAGGATGAATGACAGAACTGGGACTGGTTTTAGCCTTAGACACATTTCTATTTAACTTTAAAGGTACTTGGGCAATATATGTGCATGTCTAATGCTCCTTAAAATGCTGCATGTGCTCTATAGATTTTGAATGCTGGTTAATAGGAAAAATAGCCAAATAGTAAAAACAAATGTACTTTTCTCTCCTGAAACTTTTCATTAGAGCTCGTATGTGGCTGGGTACTGAAAAACAAAGCAGTTTTACATTGACCAGAATTACTTCTTGCCTCGTAGTCCATAGAGTAAATCTTGAGAGAGAAAAGTGGCCACTCAGCTCTTGAAAACTTCTGGTCAAGAAGAGCATGTGGCATAAAAGTTTTAAGTGTCCTTGAAATTCACTTTTCTTTCTTAGGTGTTGAGATGCTTTATGAAGTGCGTTTATGAAGATGTAGCCATTATGACATTGGGGGAAAAAAAGAAAGCAGGCAAACCCAGTGGGGCTGATGGCTGGGCTGGGTCCTTCTCTTCTGGACAATGGAGGGCGTGGGCGCGCATGGCAGCCTGCCAGAAGGGACCAGCTGATGGTTCTGTGGCACTGTCATCAGGCAGGGGTGGCATGCGCATCCTTCCCGCTGAGCAGATGCTCTGAAGTATTCCGACAGGGAAATGCTTTTAGGCTACTCCAGCACTTCATCAAAACCATAGGTCAAAATTGATTATTGTTGTTCCACACCTGGAATTAATTTTGGTTTGCAATAGAGATGCTTTCCTCCTGTTTTAAATAGATTTATTTGTTTTCTGTCAAAGCGAATAAGTCAATGACACTTTCAGTTCCATTCAGCCACATTTGCAGAAGATAAGATTTGTGCCTCAGGCATTCCATGTGAACACAAAGGTCTTCTTCATTGCTTATGATTTCTACGTGTGCTGTTCAAATCCCTGCTCAGTGTGTGTGGTGAGGCCAACAGTAGCAGCAGTCAGCTCAATTCACTCCCTGCCTTGGCAGCTGAACATGGCAAGAATTTATGCTGTCACTTGTTCAGTTACTTAAAGTGCTGCTTGGCCTGGTGACCTGGCAGGGTGGCATTTGCCTCCAGGAAGAAAAAAAATCTTCCAGATCCTTGAGCACTTTATTCAGCAACAGTTAGTTGCTGAGTGTGCTGTAAGCATGTGAGATTTAGGGATGCCAGTGGCATTCACCCATGAAAAATTACCAAAATACAGTAGTGATTTTTTCAGATACTAAATAACCTGTCCTCCACGGTCATAGACAGGCACATGAGGAAAAGTGGGGAGGGAAGTTGGTAAGAATCATCATCATCCCTAATTGGGAAGCATTTGTGATTAGCCATTGATAAACCAAGTTTAAAGAAAGTTTTTTTATATATCACCGTAAAGCCATTAAAATATAGCAAGTTCATGCCATAAGATAGCTTGATGACAGTTTTGGTTTTGTGAATGCCTAATTTGTTTAATCTTATGAGAAGTGAGAGAGAAAAACTCCAATGTAGTAGGATTGAGAAAGGAGTTAGTGACTTACGAAGTAGGTAGCTCGTCAGGCGAGCTGAGGATATGTCACATCTACTCATGAACAGCTAAACCCAGTCAGTTGGGAGAGCACTGGCACCTCTGAGTATTATTGGCATGGTTTTCTGCAAGTATGATGTGTGTGCATGCTAATTATATTTTAATATACAGGTACAGTGTTTCATGTTATAGTGAGAACGGCTAGTTGATGCTTCTGTCTTCCAGGCACTTTTCTTTGTCTTGACTACTGGTATGGTGCTCTTGGGTTTCTTTTCATTGGAAAAGGGAACAGGAGTGATGATGATTTATTAAATGTATCTAAGAGAGCTGCAGGGTCAAAGCTCTCTATTGCTGTTTCTTTTAAATGCCATTGTTTGAATGCCTCAATCTAAATATCATCTGAAATGATAACAAGTACAAATCTGCAGCTTGCCCATTGCAATTTTTGATGCTCTCCTAAAGATCGAATAGCAAAGTCTAGTTTAGCAGCGATGGGGTCACATTGCATTGCTTCCTGTCGGTATTTTGGTTTTTCCCCTGTTGCAAGTGTTTGTGAGGAAGATGGCTTGTAGTGAAGTTTGCATCATCTTGTGATGCTGGCATTTGGCGTTTGCTGCTTGGAACTGTGAGTATGTATGGGGATGTGCAGCTTAAAAGCAGAAGTAACTAGCTTTGGATGCAAACAGCAATCTTCCTGTGTCACATAAACATTTTCTAAAAGAAGAGTGTGCACAGACTCTGCTATTTGTATTTAATAGACTGCTTGTTTCATGTCTTTGTACTTGAGCTCCCATTCCTTGTTTTTGATGCTCATGGATGGAAGATGGGGTTTTACAGATGAGCTTTGGCTGGCATAGTTTCCTGCATTTTGATTGCATTAAACTAGACGTTTTTCCAAGATGCTTTCAAGGAAGAGATGAAAAAGCTCAGATACATAAAAGTGATGAGAGAGATATTAAAAGTAACCTTGTTCAAAGAAACTGCTTCAGCAATTGCGCTGAAATAGTTAATTTGCTTTTCTGTGGTAAGAGATAATATAAGTTGGGTAAGACATGAAACTATCCTTTAATGTGCCTTTGTATACTGTACATATTTGGTAGCTTATTTTCTATCTGAAGCTATCTTTTAAAGAAAATGTAGGCACTCTGTATGAAGCAATATATAAACTAACGCCACCATAGAAAACTTAGATTTCTGTATGTTGTTACACAAAGCTAGGCTGGTGTGTCTTTGAAATAAATATCCCTTGCTAATTATTTTGTGATACTTTAAATACTAACACTCTGGGGAGATCAGAAGAGGTCTGATCTAACTGTACCTCCTCTGTTGTGTTTTGGTTTTTTCCCCCCCCAAGTGATACACTTGTTGTGACTCAAGATCCTTCTGGGGATGGGATCAGAAGAATCAGCCATTCTCAGGTCAGACCTTGGGTCTCAATTTAGTATTCCTGAAATAGGTGCACCTCGCTGTTCCAGTTTAATTACCTGTTATCCTTATACATGCTTTTACGCATATGTGTGCAGGTTGTTTGTTTCAAATGGTAAGAGAACACACAAGTCAGAAAGGAATAGTGGTAGCTGTGTAAAATGTAGCTCTTGAAAAGAGATTAGAAATAAAGAAATATGTTGATATTTTAATGAGATGATAATTATGTGAAATACTTTTCCAATAATCTTTGTGAATGTTAAAAACTTCCTTATGTTCTGAAAGCTTCTCTTTGTCACAGAACATTTATGGATGGAACCAAAGGGTAATAGAAGGCAGAATTAAGGGAGAGATTCAACAGAGTTGGGAAAATTCTTTATTAATGGGGAATTACAGGGGATAGGGGTAGACTGCTGAGTTAAAGCTGGCAGGAGAAAACACTTTGCATGTACTTTCCTTTGGAAATTTTAAAGAAGTCTTTCTTTTGTGGCCTTTTTCTATTCTGTCGGTATGCTATCTCGTGCTATGAAAAATGTGCCAACCACTTCTGCTTTTCTTCCAAATGAAAATCATGTCAAAGATCAACTGTGGATAGCAGAAATTAGAGGAAACCAGGAAAAAATAACACTCAATCAAGCTTTGATGTAATGGTGGACAGCAGCTTACATGTGTATTTTCCATGGGCTATGACACCAAAGCAGCCTTTGCATTTTTAACTTGTCAGTAGTATGGTATGAGTGAGTATTAATTTTAAGGGTCTTCTCTCTGTGGCTTGGTCACAACTTGTTACATTCCATGCTGAACTTAACTAATTTAGCTAATAATGTCATGTGTGATTAAGATGGTTTAAACAGACTGTGGGAGAAGTGTGCTTATCCCTTTAAAACCAAATGCAAAAGTGTTTTTTGAAAAATAAGCATTTTTTTTAAAAGTAGTGCCTTATACATGTAGCATATGGTCACTTGGTGGCAATTCTACAAAATAAAGACGGAAACAGTTTTTAAGAAAACTACCATGACAGATTGTTTAAAATTACATTGGATGGTAACCCTTATTTATTTGTATCATGAGGAGAAGCAAAACCACTCAAAGTTTTTACAAGCACAGATGTAGAATTTGGTGTAGAGGAAATCCAGTATAGGTGGGTAATGAAGCAAATCATACATGATAAGCCATACAACACTACAATATTTCTAGTATGTCAGTTTATTAGAGTGGATTGTATATAAGGGCATGACTGTGTTCAAACATAACTTTATACAAACCTCATTTGGGACTCAATGACACTCACTAGTGCAGTACAGTTGTGTACTGAAAAGGAAAGCACATTGTTTTAATTTTTGTGGTGGTTTTATGCAAGATTTTGTTTACTGTGACTTTGGATAAAAAATGTGCTGGTCTCAGCATCTGAACTTTCCTTGAGTTTTCCTTGGTAGCCTTGAATATCCAGCAAAGGGAAACTGTCATGATCCATTTTTCCTTCTCCATGATATGATTGTCACCAATAAAAAGTGTTTTACTGTTACCTCTTGACTATTTTCCACAGTAGATCAGGCTAAGTTAAGAGGTGTAATTTATTTCAACTTCTTTAACTGTGCTGTGTTTTCATTGCTGACTATTTGCCAGAAAATATCCCATGGAAATTCTTTTTATCTGATGACTGTAAAGTACAGTGAGTTAGCAGTTAGTTATTTCCCTTTCCCTTAAAACAATCTTGTCGATGGTATAACCCTGGCCTGGTGGGAAGTCATCAGGCTGTAGTTTATGATGTAGCATAGGAAACTCTAGCATGTTGTTGTATAATAGTTTCATATTTTAATAAAAGTATGGCACATGTTTGTGGCCCTAAGTATCTGTTTTGGGAAAGAGCAAGCTTGACTTTTACTCCTGAAAAACCCGTGTGTTTTCACTGCACAGACTGCACATAAATCACACACTTGTGGCACAGAAATCAGTATAAGATAAATATTGCTAATTATTCATCCCCTGGGAGTAGGATGGCTTAAGATTTGGACTGTAGACTACAGAGTAATAGAATACAGAGCTTTTCACCTCCTACATTACCCAACTTGTTGAATCAGAGCAGTGCCCAAAAGTCATTACCAGCTGATGGCTGTGGGCCGGTGTGAAATGAGATATTGGGCTTTATCCAGATTCTAGTGGAGAAATTCCTGTCCAAATCGCGTAACTATGGCTGTAGTTGGCAGGGGCTGGAGTACTTATCGGCAGGCATGGCAGAGACCTTGAGGACTGAATGTACACTTAGAGATGGGCTTGGTAGATCAATTTTTTATATTTTTTTACACCTACATGAGTCAATGCAAGAGATATGCAAGAGAATGTGTGAGATACCACTGTCTACAGACCTGTTAAACCAACATTAAACATTATTTAAAAACAGGATATAGTTAATACTGATAGTTACTTCACTGTGGTTGTGGAGCAGGGAACTGTGAGCAAAACTGAAAATCCATGAAAGGGTTTGCCACATGAGAAATTTAGTATTTAAATGCAAAAAGTTGGTGCTCATAGATTTCCATGAAGTCTAGGAGGGATGGGAAGCAAAATGGAATGATGTATCTAAGTTGGATTATTTGTTGGCATGGAGGCTAGCAGGGTTTTAGACTAGACATTAGTCATTCTCATGGTCATCCAGGATAATGCTTTCATTTTGCAGCACAAAATATTTGCTCATTTTCCCTCTCTTGGATTCAGGATCTTTGTAGATGTGTCTTTCTCTAAAGACTGCCTTGGCATCTGATAAACCAGCTCAGGTAAAGCCAAGCACGTAATGAGACACACACAAATGTGTTTGGAAAAAAAAACCTATTGTGGCATGCCGCTTCAGAGCACACAGTCTTGGTTTCAGGTTGAGACTCCTAACAGAGGCCATCACATTAAATTTTGAGTGGTCCCAGTGCTAAAGAGGACAGTTTCTCAGGAGTAGTTCTCCAAAGAGACATAAAGGCCCTGGTGGCTGCCTGCCTGTCCTTGTGGTGGAAGGTGCATGGTACTTGCTGGCGAATTTCAGTGGAAAAAGGGATAAGCTGAGAAAATGAACTAAACTTGATGAAGATACACCAGTCTGGTGGTGACCCTCTGGCTCTCAACTGTTTTGATTAATTCTCTGACAGCAGCCAGTAAGTTTCTCAGCAGGTCACAATAACCTTGTTTCTGATGCCACTGTTTTTCTGCAGCTGTCCAAGCTTTGCTCAGTTCATCAGGGATGGGAAGCTGGCC
Organism: Zapornia atra; assembly: GCA_013400835.1. Taxonomy (NCBI): domain Eukaryota; kingdom Metazoa; phylum Chordata; class Aves; order Gruiformes; family Rallidae; genus Zapornia; species Zapornia atra. The sequence continues at coordinate 455,948 of VZTU01008529.1, read as the reverse complement.
ATAAGCAAACTGCAACAGAATAGGCTGTGTCAGAAACAGCAGCCAGATTTAAATAGCCTGAAATCCCGTGCTTTCAGGGCACTTGGACACAGCTCCTTAGGAGAGCTTTCAAAACCCAAAGGGCTTCTAATCCCTAGACAGAGACAGAACTGCATGAGCAGCATGTGCTTGTTGCCACACTGCAGCAAATTCCAGGGGAGTAGGCCATTCGCCATCCTAAACTGGGCATTGCATGCCAGAATCAGAAGGAACTTTTTGCCAAACAGGAAAGCTCTTGTGAGTTTCCTCCCACACATTATATTTTGGGGAAGGGACTGATGAAAATATTTCTGCTCTGAAGTCAAGCAGACACAGAAGTCAAAAGACATTGTTGACACTCAGCTCTTGAGTGGGAGAAGGTTACCTGTTCCATGGTTATCTGCTGGGTGGTACATCTGAATTTTGGAGGCAAAAGATACACCCATCTTTTCAGCTAGCAGCCAGGGATTTAAGGCATGAAAGGAATAAGAGAATGGAGTGAGGAGAGGTTTTTTTTCTTTTAGAAGATAGAAAAGGGACTAATTGAAAGTATCTTGTTCCTCCCTCTTAATTGTATTTGATTTAGTGTACTCAATACTAAACTGCAATGATTTTACAGTAGCTTTCCCCTGGTCATTAGCTGAAAGTGTATTGCTAGGCTACATCCCTACTTCAAACCCTTGGAAAATGTAAACTTGAATGCCAGTCTAATTGTCCTTAGTTTTCTAAAAACAAAATTACATCTCTAAATAGCCACCTGTGATGCTCTAGTGGTATTTAAGACTTCTGATTCTAATTCAGCATCTCCCACCTGTCTTACTTTAACTATGACTACAACCAGGTCTAGGGGCTGTGAGCTGCTGTTGCTTATGGCAAGTTCTGCAGAAGCTGTTCATGGTCACATCCCTCATGAGTAATGGGCACAGATTGTATTGGAATATGACTGCTTTCGTATTTGTTGAAAAAAAAGGAATGACCTGTAGTTGTAGGTATTATGAAGTAGGTATTTAGTTGTCTAAATTGAACATCTTCAGATGCTTTCAAATGTGTAAACTTTTTTTATGTGTACTAGGTATAAAACGCTTTTTGTTTTTGCACTCCTTGCTGTGGAAAGATCCCTGCAGAGACTGTATATAGCTTATAGAATGGCTGTGAAAGTGATAAACGGAGCAAACCCTTTCACTTAATTGCCTCATGAGCTAGAAATTCACTTTGTTGCCTCATGAGCTTGAAGCCTGAAAATCCTTGAAAGGAATATTAGTAGTTGAATATTCCCTAATGGAAATGCAAGAAATGACAACAAAGTAATACAGGCAAAAACTGCTGATGAAAGAATTTACTTAATCTCTAATCCTGTGACCCAGGGAGCAAACATTTGTTGATACTAATTTGTTGTACACAGGCTGCATTTTAAAGTATAATTATATTATGATAAACAACAGTGCTTTATTTTTACTTTTTTTTTAAGCACCCAGTGCTTAGGTAGATCTACAAGTACACAATTAAACAATGCATTTTGAATGACCTAATCCATGAAGTTCTAGTTTTGCCAAATATTAGTAAAAACAGTGTGGGACTTCAAGATGCAGTTGTGTCGGGAATCCAGTTAATACCTTGATGTTGGGCCCATTGATTGTATAAGTTTTGTAATTAATTTCCTGGTTTGACTTTCAGAAGAGGTAAGTTAATCAAAACTACAGCTGGTTTTAGTGGGATACAAAGGGACTGAGCAAAGATCAAGCCACGAGAGTTTAATATTTCATAGGGGTTATAGCCCAGTATGGAAAATGATTGCACTTCATATGCACCACCTTAATATTATCAATATGCCTTTTATGCAAGGAGTGGAAGGGCTTATTAAAAAAGCTGACACTTCTCTAGAGAAGCTTTCCTGTGTGTAAAGTCCCAGTTTTCTGAGAGCTAATGAGTTTCAGCGTTTTCCCCAGTTTGCTGTGGACGAGCTTGAACGTCCCTTGTCACAGTGGAGGAAACTAAAGCCAGTGGGCCAGCTGTTGCTGGTGCCTGTCTTGTTGCAGGGCTTCCCTGACGGAGCTGGCACAGCAGAGGGGGTGGCTGGGAGGCACAGTGTGCGCACACATGCTTGGTGCCCTCACTCATCCCATGCACCCAGGAGTGTGGACTGGACTTCATTAGTCCTCCTAAGGGCATGGGCTGGTCGGACAGCCCTGCTTTTCCATCCAACCTTTAAGTGTTTCAGGATCTTTCAGCCTGCTGTTGCTTTGCTTTTCACTTGCCATCCCAGCCCTGAAGTGTAGCTACTTGTTCCCATCACCTCTGCCCGCCTGCCCACCCCATCTCTCTGTAGGGAGCTGAAAAGAGAACAGTTTTCTGTCAGCTCCACAATATATCAGTCTTGGTGATGGAGGTTTGGGGAAGATTTTAATAAGAGTCAAAGCAGCAGTTCGGGAGCCAATGAAAATAATAATAATAATGCCAATTGTTTCTAAAGACTTAACAGTAAATCAAGAATTTCAAGCCTGCTCTTCAACCACTCTGTTGGAGACAGCTGGTTGTAAATGGCCCTTTAGTAAGATTTCTTAAAGGGAAGCAAAAGGAAAGTGAGAAACTGCCAGTTGAAGCTTTTCATGCTGATCTCATTTTTGTCTTTGAGGCTTAAAATATTCACAAGCACTGAAAGCTGATATTTATGAGTAGAGCTGGGGGAGGGGGGTAGTTTAAACAGCTCCTAGCCCATCACCAACATCTCTAGCTGTACTCTATCAGCTCCATGGAGATTCAGCACTGATTTTTTAGAGATAATCACCTCCATATATATTTCAGCATTGTTCATTCTAAAACACATTCTTCCCTTTTACTTTGTTTATAGAAGTTTTTAATAAAAATGAACTATTTTTTCTTGTTTTCCAGGTAGTGTTTATGCAATTCAGTTACAGAAAGTGCAGCTGAACTTGAAAGAACATTGCTTGCTGTTAAGTCTTTGTTAAATTGTATGCCCATGTTCTGCTCTGCCTGGAGGACTGTAAATCTCTCTCATTTTTATGGAGTTCAGTAGATGTAGATGTGTGCCAACTAGAGAGACAAAGAAAGCACAAAGGTGAAACCAAGGATTTGACCTGCATAATGCAAGAGGAGAAAAGCTGTACTCTGCTATCTGAAAAGCACAGCATATCTCTTTGGCAGCAGCGGAACATGAACATCAGCACCATCAGTCAGAAGCCACTGAAGCCAAATAAGCCCCAAACATAGTGACCATTTTAGAGAAAGCTGTTCTGCAGTGAACACCCAGCTTGAATTTTCTCAAATTTTGATGGGTAGAAATACTTTAAAGCCTCCGTTAGGAGTTTTGCAGTCCAGCCTAGAACTATTTCTTCTTTTCTTTTCACCCCTTATATTTACAGCCAATTTTCTAGCCAACATGCCCTTGCGAAGTTCTGGTAAATTGAGCATGGAGACCCGGAAAGAAGACGGTGAGAGCACGGCACCTGCCCCTCCACAGAAGAAGCTGTCCTGTCAGTGCCACCACCACTGTCCCGAGGACTCAGTCAACAGCACCTGCAGGTTTGCAAGATACATTTAGTGGTGAAACACAGGGGCTGGGATGCATGGGGGAAGTCTATTTGTGGTAACTCAGCAGTCCCAAGTTGAACATTTCAGTTTAACTTACAGTATGTAAATAAGTTTTATACAACATTTCTAAAGAGAAGTAATTTCTACCTAAATATCAGCTACATATTTATATTTTATATGGAGGTGTTTCATCTTTAAAGTTTTAGATAATACTTGTATTAATTAAATACATATGAAATATTCCAAAGTTAACTGTTTTTAAAGGTAAATGCAGTAAATGAGGGGACTTAGAGACATATTGTAATGTCAGAAAATGCTAGTGAATTTACCATCACTCTCTGTGGAACACCATTTATAAGAACCTTGCTCATGGTGTATGTCTTTGCAATAGCTGAGCTATCTTTTGTAGATCCTCAAGGCTTTGGGCTTTTTTTTTTTCCTTGCTTCAATGCTAAAAGGAAAGTTATTTTTTGAGGTGAAATGTTGAGTATTTTCCTTCCCAGCTATAGTCTTCTGTTGGTTTTGTGTTTAAAGTAGTACAGACTTCTCATGTGGGTTGGATTCTGCTTCCTCAGATGCTCTGCCTCCCCAAGGGAGAGGCATGTCCAGCTGTCCTCAGTCCCCTTGAAAGCTCAGCCATGGTCTGTGTTACAGTGATATTGTCTAAAGCAGAGGTGACTGAGGGTACCTGTGGTGGGACCAAGCTGCTATTCCCCCACCCAAAAGCAGCTCTTGCAGGACACGTACTATTGCTGTCGAATGAGGCTTGTGATAAGACACCCCTGTCTTGGATTGAGATGCACATAGAGTTTATTTTAGCTACAGCAAAGTGGGGCTGAGCTTTTCATGTTTATTGACTATAGAGTTGTGAGAAGCAGCAAAGCAGGGCACAGTTGCGAGCACAGCTGGGTATGCCAGTTGGGTATGCAGTGCTGTTTGAGGCCAGGGTCTCACATTGTGTCATCTCTTCAAGAGAGTGTTAAAGAGATATATGGGGAAAGCCTAAGGTTACAGAGATACTGATTGCATTTTTGGGTTTGAGTGTTGTTTTGCAGCCTGACTTAATTCTGCTCATCTTGCAGTTTCACACTGAAGTATATCAAAGTCTCAATGACAGCTATAAATACCACTTCCCCTCTCTAGCCTCCTCCTTCAGGCCCGTGCTCTAGCCAGGAGTTAGGTCTAACTGCTCTCACATGGCAGCCAGTTTTAAGAGATGTAAAACCCCATTCTGATACCATTTTGCAGATCCCCTGCGGCATCAATCGGCTGTTTCCTGTTCCTGCCCAGCATGCAGTCTCACATCCACAGTAACAGGGAAGCCAAAAGATGACTTAACTCTAAATATTAGGAAGCACAAAGGTTTAAGGAACCTGTTGAACCAGGGTTATACCCCAGCTGGGTAGGCCTGCTGTTGCACATTGCTTTGTCAGCATCACTGACATTAAGTATTTTTCATGTTGCCAGCAACTGTGAATAAATGTATTAGAATAGATTTGTGCATTTCCACCCCCCCTCACTGCAATGTTTTAAAACTCTCTTCAGAGTCCCCATTACAGTGTCAAATACCAAACTTAGTTTCAGCTGTTAATACCCAAGTACAGGCAGTTTAGTAGTAATAAATTGAACCTCCTTCTGTCTTCATTATCTTTGCACATTTCATGCTTGACTGTTCTATCTGAATGGCAATTTTTTTTCCAATTTAGACATCCAAATAATAATTTAAATTTACCAGTGAAACATTGATCACTCTTCTGTTCACAAAGACAGAAACAGTCAAAAGGCTGCTCCAGAGCTACTCCTCTTTCTCCATCCTCTGTTGTCACCTGAGCACTATCCTCCTTACCAGTTTGGAGTAAAACAAGACAAAAAAAATTAGCTTAAGCCATAAAGGGTGGGTATTTATTAGTAATAATCCTTTTCAGGATGGTGATCATTGCTATGGCTCTGACACCTTGGTGAGAGAGCTGTGGTGAGGTACAAAAGATGCAACACCCCTTGTTTCCCTACATCTGCTTAAACTGTTAGCCTGTCATCTTTTGCTGCTTAAATTCCCTACTGCAGAGCTGGAATTGAGGATAAGTGAAATGGGACAGTACAACAAGAAGAGAGTCCTGTGTCTGATGTTGGGAGAACAGTGTTTAGCTGGCTGGGGTAAGACCAGCTTTCAAAGGGTTTGACCGATCAGGTTAGTGGGGTTTATAGTTGCTCCAGTGTTTTAGGGTCATCTTACTAGTCAGGCAATAACCTTCTTATTTCATCCAAGAAGTGCTGGCAAAGTTTTAAAGCACTCAGGAATTTTCATTGAACCTCTCTATAAAGGAAGCTTGCCCATATTGAAGTTCAAGCATCATCAATCACACTGTATTTGTCTGAAGAATAAATGAACCATTCCAGATTAAAAGTTATTTCATTAATTATCTTCTTTGCTCAGACATGGCAACTAAAAGCTTTTTACATTTAAAAAATCAAATCCCTCAGCAGCACTCCCAGTGTGTTAAGCTTTGGACTGTGCTTGGACCTGCAGAGTTTGGATCGACTAGCCCTGTACAGATGAGTCTATGTGCTGGGACACCCAAGGGCCTGGGACATGCCTGACACCCAGAAGATTCACTAAGCACATCCATAGTCAGGGCTCTGGAGAGCACCAGGCACTATCCCTACCAGGGCTCTCACCAAAGCAGGGAAGCATTTTGTGTGCCCAGGAGCAAGGAAAGCTCTGAAAGTTCAATGGGAAAGCATTTCCAGCTGTGTTTAAATTAAAAGTCTCAGAGTAAACCAGCTAGTCCTATTGCAGTCATTGCATTAAAAATTTCTCATAAAAAGCAGTCTGCCATCCCACCTGAAGCTTTTGGTCTGCTACCACAGTTACTGACCTGTTAAAGCAGAGATCCTGTCTGTGGTACCGGTAGTCTGAATGTTTATATAAAAATGAGGACATCTGGTGGCCATTTGAAATTCTCTCCATATTTGTAGACGTTTAAAAGTCAATATTCAACTACATCTGTATCAAATCCTCTTACAGCCTGCTGTGTTCCTATACAGAATTTCCCTTTCTTGATACTTCCACAGCTTAAGTCCCATAATACTTCAGAGGACTAAGGATAACACCACAGCTTAAAACACAGATTGCTTTCTGAATCAACAGAAAAGCAGTAGCTGTAGTTAACATGCTTTAAAAACCGGGCAATCCATGAGCAGTACAAGTTTTGGAAGACCCATACAGTGTCGGGAAGAAGCAAAAGGGGGACCAAGCCAGTAGCTGTGAATGGTGCTAGGGCCAGCCACAGCCTCTCCACCAGGACCCCATTTTCCCAAGCATACCTGAATACAGTGGACAGAGACGGCTCCTTGATGGCCCTCTCACGTGGCTGGTAGCAGTCTAGGTCCATGTAGGAGATAGGGCTAGAGACTGGAACCTCTAGACAATCACTCAGAAGAGTTTGATGCTCAGACCTGAGCTTAAATGCAGCCCAGGGCATGGGGGTGTGCCGGGGTGTGGGGCTCCCAGGTGGGGCCAGTCTGGGCATTTAAAGCTCATTTATGTGCTTAGGGCCCTAGCATTTAAGATCATTGCAGAAAGTTTATAATCCTGTGCTTATAAAGGGTGTGTTAACCTGCAGTGTGTTGCAACTTTATGCTTTCTGAACATCTGTGTGGCTCATAAGAGGCTTTCAGTAAAGAAGCTCAAAACTGCTTTGAAGACAACCAGGATCTTGTTTTACTGTTCCATTTTAAGTTTTGTGTGTGCAAAGCAAATTCATGGGCAGTTGTGTCTAATCATAATTAATTGCATATTTTAAAAGCTAGTTTCAGGTTTAATTGACTTAGATTCTAATGGATTTGTAGTAAAGACAGAGGCTGATTAGGTTCCTTATACTCTATTTTCCATTCAGAAATAAATGCTGGCAGTTTTGAAGATAGGGCTCACAGAGCCCAGTTTCTTATGTGTTGTCTGTTGGTCTTGATTGTGTTTCTACGCAACTGTGTCTTGAGCTAGCTTTGGTTGTCTAAAGCAGTAAAAAAATTAATTTGCCTTTTCAGTGTTAGGCAATAATTTGTTTGAGTGATGATATTGCAGTTCTTCTGTTCTGCAGATGATAAGATTGAATTTTCTTTGTTATTTGGTATGTAGGAGGAAGAAAACTTCAACAGTGGCCCAAAGCACTGAGTTCAGGGAACTTAAAGCAACATTAATTTTTAGGGTAAAGTTAAATATTTTCTGATAAAGGAGCTATGCTGAGATCTTGCAAGTTAGCTTTTCAATTTTTTTTTTTAATGTTTATTTTCATTTTAAAGTGTAATCCTTTATACAGGAGGCAGTTACATTCCCTTTGATTAAAAGAACCCCTCAAAGATCAACAAGTCCTTGCAAGCTCCAGTGTTTCCTTTTGCCCTCTGCCAGGGCTGTATATCTCATGTGTGGCTCTGCATGTGACTTTGCCCCAAGTGCTTAAATTGAAATGCAAAGTCTCCTCTTCCACACTTTCCAGCTGTGCCCCAGAAATTCCCTGTTCTTAGTTCTGTTCAGGGCTTGCCCATTAGTTTTTTTAATAAAAACCTTAAGCTAAATAGTAATACAAGTCCAGTCTCCCTGTATTGAGACCTGTTGCGTTACTCTCTGATTTTCAGTGCAGGGTGGGGAGTGCTTTGGTGTTACTGTGCGGAAAGTGCTGAAATACCCAAGGCTTCCCTTGCATGCTGAATATACTTCTGACAACAAAAAACCAAAACAAAACCAGCAAATATTAATGTTACGTAGGTCCTAGCATTAAAAAAGCAACGTTGTACAAATTCAACTGTGGTGTAACCTTAATGTCAAGTAGAAGAAAACATTTTGTCTGTTTAAATTCTGGAAACAAAAGAAAAAAAGAAAAAGAGGAAGATGATGAGTAGCTTTATTTTGGCTCCTTGCTTCTTGATAGTTCTCACATCCACTGTGATGGATGTTACACATAAATGAAAGGTGCTACAGAATCTTGGTGAAAATACACCTGTATGTTTCTCCCTGCCTTCAGAGTGACTGTGCAAACATCCAAAGGGACATCTGGCTCAACAACTCTGTAACGCTCTTCTCACTTGGTTTCATGTTACTTCCCTGATGTACAGCCACTAACTATATTATTTTTTCTGGAACATTAGCCTTTGTTGAATGCATTTACAGTGGCTCTTTGTTTTATGGACAATGTCCAAAACAGTGCTTTGTTAAATGTGGCCTTCATCATCTTCCTTAAGTGAAGAATGTGACAAAATATGTGAATTAGATGAAAATTGGGAGTCAGCCAATTTTCGAATTAGATTATTTCAGTCAATCTTTACAGAATATGACCCTTCCAATTTCTGTACATAATCTAACATTTTTAATAAAGTTTAAGAAACAGTGCAGAAACTTGTCATGTTGCTTTGGATGGAAATTAAGATTCTGTAGCTCTTTCTGATACCAGAACCAAATATAAAAAAGAGGAATAGACAAAACTAATAGTACTCATATGGACTCAGTTGCACATAAAATCAAATGTAAGGAATCTTTTCAAGTTACTTAACTCATCTGTTCATGATAGGCACTGAACGAAGGAAAGATGTTGCTCTTCCAAGTTACGTATTGCCATTCCTGGCTGCGTCACACACACACACACAGAGCAGGAGAGGAAATCTTCAGCAGCCAAGTTTTGGTAGCTGAGGTATCACATCTTCTGTGAGAAATGGCTCTTGGCCAATGAGGACATCTGTGTGAGCAGCTGCAAAGCTGTTGGCCTCTATTCCTCTCTTCTGACATTTAGTAAAGGTCTTGGTTAAGATCACCTCTTTCTGGTAATCTGTAATTGTAGCAGCACCTTCTACATCAGTGTCTGTCAGTGTTTCCGCTATTAACTCCCTCTATTTTCCTGGTATTTGACTTGGCTGTGAAAAATCACTCTCAGCAAATATGTGTGACATACCAAATCTGTGCTTATTAGTGATCACATCCAAAATGTATTTAATTGCTCTCTTACACCACACTGTAATAAGATGATGCTTTATTAGAGGAGTATAGTGGATGGGTACCTGGGTGTATTTGTTAGCATCAGGTCAAATTCCTTCTTTACACACCATTCACAGAATCAAATGACACAGAATTCCAGTTACAAATTACACAGAATTCCAATTACAAATTACAAGAAAATAGTAATTCTATACTTCACACTTTTGCTAGGAAGTAGAGAATAGGTTTTTCATATTGCTTTGCACGTATCAGTGATCTACAGATGTTTCTATTTGTGCAGGGTCCAAAATAAATATAAAATTGGAAATAAGGCAGAATTGCATGAATTGTTTCTGGCTTGTTGTAAAGTAAGAACAGTTTCATTTCTACCATAGGTAGGTGTGAGGTAGGGTAATCAATAAAGCAGCAGGAGTATATCCTGCCCTTTACTTGCATCATGTGGTCCTCTGACATCCTCTGAACCAGGGGAAGAAGCTAGGTGTTGGCAGAGTGGAGCAGGTAAGAGATCTTTCTTTTCAGAAGAGTAATTTCTACCTCTTGCCCAAACACCCGTAAAAAATTATTCAGTGAGATACTGAGTTCTTATATTGCATGAAAACTGTTTTATTTTTTATTAGAGAAAGAAACAAACATTTATTCTGCTCAGCATTTCTATTTTTAATTGTCTCACATTTTTCCTTCATTACTATGTCATTGTCTCTAAAGAACATGATTCATCCTTATCGCAGCTTTATGACTTCTCCATTTCACTCTATCCAATCTAATTTTGTTTGTGTTTTTAAATTTGAAGTAAAACTTTCAGAGGGACTAAAGTGCTTGAAGAGCCTAAATTTAATTTTCAGAAATGAGCTAGGAATCAAGAGTCCCATGGCACATCAGAAAAAAAATGAGCTAAAACTGCTTTCCTGCTTCTTTTTTCATTTCTGCAAACAATTTGACTTTTCCTTCCCCTGCTTTCCTTTGGTGAACCGTGCGTTTGTGTTTTGCTGGGAACTGTTAGCTGTGGAGTTCATTTTTGTGTTTCACTTGATTGCAATTTATTGTTTTGTTGCTCTGTCCCCTGGGTTAAACTTACTCATTACTTTGAATCAAAGGCACCATGCAAACAAATAAAATCTAATCTAATTTAATATTGTATCTAATGGATTCCTTACAGTCTCTCTTCTTGGCAATCCTATTGTTCTGATCTTTTAAGCTGAAGCAATGAAATCAAGGTGGTGGTTGCCCAGAAGGGTTGCTGTCTCCTTTGCCTTGCTCGTATGCACAATGTCAGAGAAGGGTAGAAGTCATCGCTCGCTTCTCTGAGAAAGTAATTTGTAATGTGCAACTGATTACTTTTCAAATCCAGAAGTCAATAACCTGTGATAGATTATTATTTGAAGTAATAAGCTTACTGTGGCTAGACCCTGCACCGCTAATACCAAAATATACCACAGCAAATGTTTGACGTGATCCTATCCAGCATCTCTCTGTCATGTAGCTAATACTTACAAATTGTGTTTATCTCTTCTGTGTGTAACAGTGCCTCTCGTTTCCTACATCTTCATTGCCTTTGCTGTTGCTGTGTTAGGCTCTCCTTTCGTTCAAGTAAGGAGAAAATCACCTGAAATTCTGCTGTCTTTAAATTTTCTAATCCTTTTTTCTTTTTATTTCCTTGTTTTAACTGAGTTTGTTACTTCTCTTCTGAAAAATACTCATTGCAGATAATAATCAGTGTTATTTTCCTGGGGAAATAACAAATTTTTTTTTTTCATGTGACTTAAATGTCCTCGATTAAAGAGTTTTTTCTTTGCTTTTGGATCCTCTTCCTGCAAATCAGTCAATTTGTGTTACTTACACACATTACGTATCTCCTTCAGAGTGCTGAGAAAATAATGTAGACCAGCCACCCTTCTTGTGCCCTCATCCCCCTCTTTCCATAGCATTCAGGCATTTGACCTTCATTGAGCAAGAACATTTATCACCAGCAACATCTAACCATCTGTTAGTATACTTGTCCTCCCTGGTGCATGTTCTTGCAAATGGAAGCATTATGGATCACTTTAGGCTTATAACCCAAGTAAACAGCTATGAAGGGTGTTGATGATAACTCAGGGACTCGTACACAAGATCGTTTCTGTTTGCAATATGGTGAAAACAGGATTCACACATCACTCAATAATATTTTATGTTCAGTATCTCAAAAATGTTTCTTTCTTCAGGTGCAAATATCCATGCCTTGTTCCCATGCACAAGGCAGACCTGCTGTACTGGTGATGTTTGCATTTGTATAGGTCTCCAAAGTCTTAACATGCTAATGACTATAGGCAGAGAATTGAGATCCTTGTTCGTGGGCTTTATAGCTGTGAAATGTTGGGAAGGTAAGATTGCTGACTCCAAGGCAGAGCCTCCTTTGTGTGTCCAAGAACTGGTCTGTGGTGCTGTCAGCTGTTGGACTGCATTACAGGAGGTTGCACTGGGTGCTCGAGGCTTCCAGCCTGCCTTAGCATGTTGATTTGTTAGTGGCAGGTTTGCCTTGTAAAGAGCAAAGTTTAAGACTATATTCAGCAGCACATTTTTCACTTCAAGTCATTTTCCTGATTCATCCTTTCCAATCCTCAGTACTGATGGCTACTGCTTTACCATAATAGAAGAAGATGAGTCTGGTGGACATTTAGTCACCAAGGGATGTCTTGGACTAGAGGGCTCGGACTTCCAGTGTCGGGTAAGAAACTATTTGCTACCTAAGTTTTTTATAGCTTTTTTTTGCTTTTTAATAGCTGTCAGCTGAAGTGCAGTCAACAGGCGTTACACGGTCCATGTTTTTCACTTCTGTTCATTTGACAGATAGTTGTTGCGATTGATTGCTGAGGAGTGCATTTATATCACCAAATGGTGATTACATAGCTACTTCTAATGATAGTGTGAGCTTTAGCACAGCTGTTCTAGTAACACCCTTGGTCAGAGGAAGTTTGGATTTGGAAAAGTGCAATCTAATTCTTTAAGACTTCATGGTAGCTAAGTTAGCGAGGATGCTACTTGATGGTTCACAGCGACTTTTATGTCTTACATGCAGCTGCACTTCGGGATTTCTGATGCCAGACATTCCCAGTGCTCACCTGATGTAGGACAGATCTTACTGCAGGAGTGGAAGGGGTATGGGCATTGGAGCAAGGTGGCTGTAAAGTGTTTGCCTTTCTTAACATTATCCTTAAGTGATTTTATATGAGTACGGGAATAGTCTAACCATCAAGGTCCATCAAAGGTATTTTACTCAGCTTCCTGTCAGAGCAGAAGCAGCAGCTAAATTAGTCCACACAGTAATTCCTGCATTATTCTGGTTAAAGTGTTTTGAATACCCACATTAACTTATTTTTTAATAGAAGTCTTAGCTGATGGATGTTTGTAACTTTCATGGTTCTGTGTTGCACCACTAGATTCAAATCGGTCTGCAGCACTAGGGCACCAACAGAAATATGTTAGGAGTGCATTTGTCTCTTAGTTATCTAGACAAAGTGTTCCTGGATACACTCATTGGCAGAAATCCGTACTCTACGCATCCCAGAAATCTGTAACATGCTGCAGTCCAGCTAACCAGCACATATTTCTCTCAAGTGTCAGAATGGTGTCATATATTCATGACACAGATAATTACTTTGCTTTCTATCAAATTGTTTCTTGTAGGACACTCCTATTCCACACCAAAGAAGATCTATTGAATGTTGCACAGGCCAAGATTACTGTAACAAACACCTTCACCCTACGCTGCCACCACTGAAAAATCGAGGTAAGGGCAAGCAAATCCGGTCCCAGACTGGTCTTTTCCTGCTGCTGTTCTTAGTGCCTCAGGAAGAAACAAGCTGAAAAACCAAAGCACCTGCTTCCAACTGCATGAGATTAGAGAGACTAAACTGCATTAAATAGTGGTGCTGAATTCCTTTAGTTCACATGGAGAACAGTGGTTGCTGATACCTGCTATCATTCATGTTCCACACATGCAGTAAGCACCGGATGCATTGGAGTCATGCAATGTTGTCCTAGCACAGACCTGCTGGCTCTCTGCAATCATCCCAAAGACTTAGATTAGTCATGGCAGAGAATGCCTCTTGCTGTGTATGGTTTTAGCCTGATGATGAATTGAATCCTCCTTCTAGTCCCTGCAGTATGCATTACTGTTGTTCATAAATCCACATGCATCTGGGATCAGATCTCCAGTGGTTAATCAGTCAGTTCAAGTCGATTGAGGTCCATTAAGCTTTTCTTATTTAAAGGACCTGATAATCCACCACTGGAAGAATAAATGGTCACTAAAGCGGATTTTCTACTTGAAAAATGTAGCTGAAAATAGAATATAGACTAAGAACTATCGCTTTGTTTTGTTTTGTTATTTGAGGACAAATGGACCTGTATTAATGTAGTAGATTTTGGGTCAAGGTTTTAGCTTGCTTTTTTGTTTGTTTGTTTGTTTAAACATAATTTTCTGAAAGCTGGTAAAACTTTGTTGAATTGATGTTGCAGAATATGCAGTTTATAAAAATGTATTCCTAAAAAGTGTAAATTCATCCATGATAAACTTGGGATTGGCCAAGACTTACAGCGATCAACATGGAGTTCAGTGTACAAGAGTCAGTTCAAGGTTGCAGGAGAATTTGTAATCATGGCATTCCGAGTTGAAAATCCTGATCAGTGTGCAGATGTCTTAATTACGATAACAGCAGATACTTACACAACTGCATGCCTAGAGAAAGCCTTCACTTATGTAAGCTGTTCCCTTCACGCCTATGAAATTCTGCACAGATGGGCTGCAGAATCAGGCCTGTGGAGAGTAGTATGAAAATATTTCAATGTTTACTAGCAAGCCATTAAGTCAACGAAACATCATAAAATTCTGACTTCTAACATATGAGTTATGCACTACTTGGTTGGGTTTTTTTTCATTTTAAGAAGTTCTTTGGACTGAGGGAGAAGCTCCAAAAGGAAGTAAATATTTGTTCACACTTACTTAGTGTATCAATAAATACCATTTCACTTTGGAAAATGATGCCATGATTTCTTCTTGCTTCTGGCTGAGTTTATTCTATGTAAAAACTACTTAAAAACACTGAACCAATGCCTAACACTAGACATCTGCCTTATTAAGGTTTTAGTTATTTGGCAATACTATCTGCTGCTTGCACAGAAAATAGTAATACTAGCTTTTGATAGTGGTAGAAGTTGTTTGGATCAGTGCTGGTTTTCTCTGTGTTTATATGGAGTAAATAAAGTATTACTTGGGCCCCGTGGTGGCAGGCCCATTAAATAGCAGACAGAATATTTGTTGAAAGAAAAATTTCATGGAGTTGAAGCAGGATTCTAGCTGCTCTGTGTTGCAAAGTTGTCTATTTTACCATGGCAAACAAAAGGCGATGTATTCACTCAACATATTTTGGAGACTTTTGTTTGAAATAAGCTCTTGCTCCACCCGTAACCTGGTAGTGTACTGTGGAAATATATTTCAGGAGCTGCTTCATTAAATGTGGCTGGACAGAGCTGAAGTCAGCACCCTTATTAAAGCTTTAAGTAAATATTTCATTCTTGGTGCTGGTCTTGTTTTAATTTGTCACTGCTAGTGTGAAAGCTCAGAGAAAAGCCATAGTTTGAACTGTAGATCTTAATTGCAACTAGGTAGAAATATTGTGTACAAATACACACTAGTGCCAGTGCCCACTACTATGGCTGAGATCGTTGTTTCTATTGGAAACATTTAGATTAGGCTGTGATTGACTGAGTACTGCTAGAATTGTGTATCAAATTTTATATAAACTCTTAAGTGTAAAGAAAGAGAAGATGAAAAGAAAAACAAGCTTCTATGAACAACCTCCTGACCTCCAGGATTCCATGAAATATGTGTATGCTCCTCAGCATTTATAAAGCAAACAGAAATTTAGCTTCTGATGAACTTGCGTCTGAGGTCATATCTCATGGGAAACAGAGTCTAGGGGGAGCATCCAGCTGCAGGTCAGAGGTTGTTGAACTGCAAATTAACCTCTGCACCAAGGTAGCATCTACAAAGGCAAGTGACTTTGTATTCTCAAAATGCTTTTCCAGACATGGCATGTCCTGGAAGGTGGGTTTTATGCCTTCTCCATGAAAAGAAAGAAGGACCGTATACATGAAAGTGAGAGCAAGGAGAATTAACACCAGTCAAAGCAAGGCTTGTTAAGAAAAATGGAAGAAACAACAGCTAAGCCTAAGTTTTGAGCTCATCTTGGTACAGAACTAGCAGCGTAAAGTACCCCAGAAAAATCATAAAGTCCTCATTCCAGCTGTGTGTCTGTCTTATTAAGGAAATGAGAGTTATAATTGGGTCTGATACAACACCTCTGCTTTAAACAATAAAAGATATTCCTGGAAATCCCCACAAAAGCGCAGGCTGAGACCAGTCGAAAGGAGAAATATGTCTTTACTGATTTAGAGCCTATATAAGCAGAAGTGGTGGTGCCACCGTGTCTGGCTCCCTGCCTGTAGAGCCAGTGATGAATGGGCAAGGGAATGATTGGAGGAATGATGGGGTTTGATGTGTGCACACAGTCTCCGCGCCTCAGATTTCACTGCAGTTTTTACTCGGATAACCATAACATTGTGAACTGGAGGGACCTGGGGAGGGAGGAGAACCTCCCCTCCCTTTGATATTGCTGAGTTCTCCCTTGAATCTGATGGGTGGCATTTGCAGTGCACTCGTTGGCATGGTCCTGCAGATGGAAAAGTGAGGGGAACGAGTGGTGGAGGAGGGGGAATCACAGGAAAAAACTGAGGGGCAGCTTGGTATCACCGAAGACCCTCCTTTTGTTGCCATCTCTCCCTTTCTGTACTGCTCAGTGCTGACACCTGTGCCCACCAGTGTTTTCATACAACATAAACCTGTTAATGTGCCATTTGCTGGGCTTTGCTATTATCAGCCAGCTGAGGTGTGTGAAGAAGCTTCCCAAACCTACCCTGTGTTTGTTCTGTGCTCCCCCCACCATGCTTGCAGTAATCGCTCACTGCAGCTTCTGTGGAAGCTGCTGCTTATTCTCATAACCCCGCTGCTTGGCATGTTGCAGTTGCCAAGTAACATAACACTGAAAAGCACAGTGCTGGACTCCTTAAAGGACAGACTGTCTCCATCACAAAAAATGTCGCTGACCGGTACCCACCACAGTCTTCACCACGGAGCCCATGAGCCAGTGATGAGGCAGACTCATCCCTCTGCCTGGCCAAGGAGGTGCAAGGAATGCAAGGTTTGACCTGCTGCAATTTGGAGAACAGCACAGGCTATAGGAGAAGAGTTGGTCTCCAGCAGCACCAGCCTGGCTCAGTTCAGCAAAACAGACATTGCTGGTCGAAGAACAGGGGCATGCTTTTAATCTTGTGTTGTCTATGCACCAGTGGGTTTATGAAGCCCTGAAGTGAGCAAGCAAGTGAAATTCTGCCAGAATGTTTTGAAAATGCAGGAAGTATTTGAAAGGTGAGACAATAGCTCACTTGTCATCAGTATTGCCTCTCATCGTATGCAGCCAAATAAATACAAAGGCATATGGAAGTTATTCTCCTCTCCTGTGAGAGCCAGTTGCATGCCCGTGCTGTGCATAGTGAATCACTACTAAAGCTGCGTTAGCTTACACTGCCAACATGGGGGACATCACCTACTGCAAGAGCGCAGACATTGCTGGTGCTGCAGCCTGCATCAGCTGCTCCCAGCATGAGGATCAAGACCCATTCCTTAATGGCTCACACACTTTCCTTGCACTTGCTTCCCATGATTGCATTTGGGTACCAAAAATTTTTGCAGTGTCTGAAGTTTGAGGCATTCTGCCTTCTGGGCTCCAGGAAAATCAAACTGTGTTTATTTACTTTTCCAAATGGGAGAAGCCCATTGGCAACTTGGAGCACAGGGTTTGAATCTTTTAAAATTACCATAATTTGAGTAATGTCTCAGCATCTCTATCATGCCTCTCCCCAGTGTGTGTACTCAGACACACATGGGCAGTGTGGATAGTGGGGGCTTTACAGGTTCTGATAGCGCAGCACTTGGTGTCTGCGTAAATGCGCAGACTTCTGTGGCTTTGCTCTCTGGTATACACAGGTATGAGCAAGGTCTGAAGTTCTCCCTCTGCATCTGACATCAACGTTCTTGGCTGCTGGGCACAAAAGTCCAACTTCTATTGTGGCTTGTTCTGTGAAGTGGGAAAGCCCTTGCTGCGGACAGATACCCAGCTTCCTTCCAAGTACACAATTCCCGCTCTGTGGTCTGCTTTATCCTCTCCTCCGAAGGTGGGCTGCAAGGTCTTAAACTGCTACAAACCACACCTTTTAGAGGGAAATGGCTAGCTGCCACAGGCTGCTTACAAAGCATGAACTGGAGCCCATAGCCCTGCCAAGCAGCCATCACTTTGGGAGAGAGGTCTGGATTCCCCTGTGGGCTCTTGGTTTCAGCTCACAGCCCACTTGGAGTGGCAGGCCAGGTAGAAATCTGCTGCAGCGGGGAGAATGATGGGCTCCAGTGTTTTCCTGAAAGACATCATGATAGTGTCCCCTTTCAAAGGCATCGGCTGTGTCTCGAATGTTTACATTTGTTATTGCTCCCGGAGCAGGTAATGGCAGGTTAAAACATGACCAGTATGATCAAAAGGTGCCTTGGTTGTGAAGCTCTGTTTGTAGTGGAAGGGGGAAGGAAAGAAATTGTTTGGGACAAAAACAGGAGCAGAAACTGGATCTTTAAAATAAAAGAGCCTGACAGTAAACCAGGAGTCCCTTAGGAATCTCCTTGTCTCATTACCCTTGTAAATCTGAAATGTAATAGCGCCGTTCCAGAATGAGTCGATAAGGATAAATTTCTTGCATTAGTGTGAGAGATTGAAGAGGGTAGGGCTGGGAGAGCTCCAGAAAACATAGTCCTCCTTTGCATTATACCAAGTAGCAAGTTGGGGGGGGTGGGGCAGGGCAGCAGCGTGTGTGTCTGAATGCTGTGATGCCGTAATTTCAAGGTTTTGGGGAGTGAGGGAGGTTAGACTCCAAGACTAGCGCTTGGTTTCTTTGGTTTTCAGCACGCATGAAGGTCAGGCTTGCTTGCCTCAGTTGAGAATATACATTTGGAGGTTAATGGTACACTTTAAAGGAGAATATGAGTCTCTTGTGCAAAGATCGACTGCAACATTTTAATACTTGTAATGTAACGGCATTTTCTGCAAGTCATTTGACACATTTCATTTTCAAAGTGTTTTACAGAATAGCTGTTGGAAAGATAGTGTAGCCCACCCTGGCACGTGGGGCTGCTATAGAGCAAATGGAGGAAAAATTCCTACTCGGGTGTCTAAAACAGGATCTGCAGTTCTGCAGTGGTGGAAATATACTTTCCAAGGCCTCTATTGGCCTGCCTTCTTGGGGGTTGGATGGTCCACTGCATCTTCCCTTGTAGGATAATTTTTATTTTTTTTTATATATCTATTAATTGCTTGATGGGATGGTACTTCATAAGAGTGATTTAAGATAAAGGCAGTAATTTTTATATGTCCTGGCACTTAGGTTAAGACACAGAGCTACGGGTCTTAAGTGATTTTTCATTCAGAGCTGAACATGGAATTACAAGTCAAGGTGACGTTTTGCCAAAATGAACATTGAGAACTTAGATAAGCTTTTTGAGGTACCTGTCATGCCCTGGTCAGTAAGGGTCAAAGAGGAAGCTCACAGAATGCCTGGGGTATACAGGGGTATCTTGCACAGGACCTCCGTAGAAAAGAAAGGAAATGAACTTGTGGCCACTGCACTTTTTAAGGCACATGTGTCTTCTGATGCTCATGTTGTAACACCTCCCATTCCAAATTTTCCACCTTCCTTGTTTTTAACCCCAGACTTTGCTGAAGGAAATATTCACAATAAGGCCCTGCTGATTTCGGTGACTGTTTGCAGTATACTTCTGGTGCTTATCATCATAGTCTGCTACTTCAGGTAAATAAGGAATACTTTACCAGCTTCTTAATGTTCCTCTCAACATTTATCTTTTTACAGACTTAGGAATTTAAAATAATTGAATTGGAACTTAGGGAAAAGAAACGAGAAACTGTAATTTTATGATGCAGAAAACTGTTTATTTTATTCATGCTAGTCACAGTGTGTGATGTATTTCATATAGCTTCTTTTGCCCAACATCCTAAAAGGTTCATCCCAACATTCAGGTAGAAGCACAGATTATTCTTTACTGAGTTTAAGAAAGCCATAGGGAAAATTCTATCTAGGGTAAATAAACCTAAGGCTTCTAAATGTGTTTATATGGTGAAGAACTGATCGCAAAAAATAGATGTATACAGGAAAGTAAGTAAATATGTCTAGAACGTGGTCATAATCTACTTACAGTATGTTTAAATAATTTCTCGCGTTTTTTTTAAATAGTCCCAAATCCCATGACCTTATGTCTTCTGCCTCCTAAAAGACCCACTGCAGTCCATAAAATGAATCTGGGAATTTGCTCGGTCTGTGTTTTAAATGTATTTAAGCTTCTGGAAAAAAAAAAAAAAAAATTGGTCATTTTGCAAACTTGGACCAGATCACAGAGTCTTAGAGTTTTTTTACTTTGAGTTTTGATGCTGAATACAGTTGCTAAGGATGAAATTAAAAATTTTGGACAGTGAGTCCAGCATATTCCTCAGGGAAGCAGGGGAAGCTGTGACTCTATAAATGAAGCAAACAAAGTGCATTATTCATTGCACATGTGTTCATTGTCTTCCAAGCTAATTTCACTTCCATGTAAAGCAGCAGATACAGACGCCAAGAGACGAGGCCCCGCTACAGCATAGGGCTGGAGCAGGATGAGACCTACATTCCCCCTGGAGAGTCCCTGAAGGATTTGATCGAGCAGTCCCAGAGCTCAGGGAGCGGCTCCGGGCTCCCTCTCCTGGTAAGGAAGCAATATTATTTTAATGTAAGTTTAAAAGGAGAAAATGAGTAGAGGGCAAAGACAAAATGATGCATGAGAAATTAGATTTATGCGCTCTCAGTTGCTGTCTTAGTTTTGTTTTTCTGTTATCTCCCAGAAATCAAAAGGATTTAAGCTGGAGAGCAGCTGCTTTGAAGTAGGAGATTTTTTTTCATGTAGACTAAAACAAAAAAGCTTAGTTTCTTTTTACCTCATCTTGTATTTTATATACCATAGGGTAAGTACAGGCTAATAGAGCTCACAGAAATTCATCAGGATTTACCCTGGTGTGCAGGACAGCATCTGTCCTGCTGATCTTATTTTCGTGCTTTTTATGTGCAGAGCACAGTAGCATCTCAAGCACTGACATGTCATCTTTATGTAAAGGGAACTGTAATTCATCAAACCTGGAACCCTTTTATGTGTAGGCTTCACTTTGCGTTCAGAAGTCAAGAGTGAATAATTTTCCTTGTAGTGTGACAATCTCGGAGGTTAAAGGCACAGGGGTAGAGTTTTGTGATTATTTTTGAACTGACTGTCCTTCCTGTCTCCCAAACCTATTAATTCATAGTGATCCTATTACTGTAGTTGTTTTCCAGTTTCCAAGTACTACATACTATCTGGTGTTTGCCCACAGATCTTTTTTCTATACCCTGAAGAAGAAATAAAATGGGAAGCTTTATAATTCCTTAAAATGATGCAACAGGCCGAGTGGTTGGTGAAAATCTGCCTAAACTCAATTTGTTCTGGGAGGAGTAAGTGCTTAAACTACGATTTAAATGAAGTGCTGACTTTTTTAAAAATCCAATTTTCTGACAGTTAACGTAGCTATTGAGGAAAAAGCCAAACTGCCAAGTGGGTGCTGTGACTGCTGCTGAGCATGGGAAACCCACTGTCATTTTTCTCCCTTCAGGGAAACTCCTTCACTTAGGACTAGGCTTTAAGAAAGCTCTGTCATGACCCATGCCAGTATACCTCTTGCCAGCCATGGAAAGGGAGGGATCACACGGTTTAGGACTGTTCCTGATGAGTGCTTCCTATTGATTTAATTGTGAGGGGTTCTTGCTTTTTTGCTTTGGTTTTTGGTTGGCTGGGGTTTTTTTGTTTGTTTTGGGGTTTTTTTTGTTAGTTTGTTTTTGCATAAGACCCCACGGTCTCAGTCTGCACTTGGTACTCCTACCTATTACAGTTACAGAAATGATAGAATGTTTTAGAGCAAACACAAGGAACTTGGTTGTTGTTCTTCTCTAAGAGGATGTGTTTCCAGCAGCCCACCCAGCTAGCAGGTGCCCTGGGGAACGTTGTAGCAGTGCCTGGCTTGATACTTCATCCCAAGATGCCCTTGAGACAAAAAAAAAATGGAGCAGTGTTGGTTGTGACCTCTTGTGCTTTATGCCATCCCATGTGGAAGATGCGATCTATGATCTTATCGGTGTCCCCAGGTCTACTCTTGTGTTGGATGGAAAAATTAACTTCTGCTAATTAACTGCTGTAATGGCCCAGGTGGCATCCCAACTGGGTCGTTGCTCAGTAGCTCTCAGAGCTGTGCCAGTGCTCAGTTAAGCAGAAACCATCCTGTCTTTGGCCAGTCCTCCTCTCACAGGCCTACAGACTTTGAAGCCACTGTTCTTCCTGAACATACTCTTTTCCTTCCTCTTTGCCTATGAAAATCCATACGCTTTTTTCCCAGACTTTCCCTTTAATTAGTGACTTTCTGTGGAAGAGGACAAAAATGAGAGCTGTAATGAATCTTGCACTTAGTTATAGATGTTTGCTGCATTTCCCAGACAGCTACAACCACTACAGGCTCACTAGAAATGCACAGATTAATGCCTCTGGCCCCATGCCGGAAAGAATTGTATAGAAAGTGCCTGGCAATAATGCTCTAGACTTTATTGTGGAAGAGTTTGGTTTTAACTCTGTTATTTCCTATGCAAAGACTGAAACATCCAAAGTTATTATTTCAGGAAAGTAAGCCACAAATTTATTACAAAATGTCACAGAATGCTAAGCAGTAAAGTTTTTATTCTGTGCAGAACATTTATTCTAATAGGTACAAATATTATACCAACACTGAGCGTTAACCAAGATCTTATCGACACTGGCATTCAGCAAGCGCTCTGTCTCCTGACCTGTTTGTACCTCTGTCAGAAAAGTTTTCTGAGGGTCAAATGCTGCCAATCAAATTTTAAACCAAGAAAAAGAGGTACAGGAAGTTTTACATAAAGGCTATGAGGCGACAAACTGGGGTGTGCACAATCAGGTGTGTGCAAGCAAAGAGAACCCCCACTGACCTTGACAGAGCAAGGACGTGTTGGTGAAGCTGTTGCCCCTGTGACTCCACATAGGAAACTGGGGAAGGAGTTTAGATGCTAGGGACATTTTTTTCAGTGGTCTATATGAAAATTGTGTGGAATTACTGTTTGATCTCTATCTTTTCATGGTCTCTACCTTTTTACATACGTTCCTAATTCCTCTTCCAATGAATTTCACTTCTCAAGGGACTATGTTGCAGACATAGGCATGAAGTTCTCTGTAAAAATATTTCAGTTACAAAGGGTTACTTTGTGTGAAGTTTTATCTGCATTAGTTGAATACATTTAGCTGAACGTCAGAAAAACAGAATGCAGAAAGTAGATATAGCTGGTCATTAGGTTGATTCCAGTCAGGGAAAAGAAACAGGGCCGTGTAACCTAACCTAGCTCTTCACAGAGTTCAAGCAGCAAAATAGACAGATTTGAAAAGAAAGGGAAAAAAAATCTCAAAACCAAAACCCAACCCCACTCAGTGTAAATAATTCACATGAACACGTCATTCAGCATGCTTATGAAATAAGTTCATCCTACAATTTTGATTAAACAATCTGTTTTAGAAATTGTGATCAGTTTATGATTCAAGAAAGGGCTAAATTCCTTAAAGTGAAATAAATTGTTCATAGGAAATCGCTTGACCAGTTCTAGCAAGAGAAAACCAGGTTAAGGCCCTTCACATAGTATTCTGCCGCCTGAAAAGCCATAACAGAAATGTGTTTTTCATTTTCTTAATGTAATTTAATAAGGAACTTTTCATCATTAAGTATTGTAATTCCATGTACTTTATGATGCCATTACATATATTTACACAAATTAAGTTATTTGTTATAACTGCATTATTGTTCAGGATGCATTTTTAAAATGGGCAAAATAGAAAGCAACAATGCTAAGATGACATTACAAAATGTTACAGCAAAATTCCAATGTAATATAACTATTGTTCAATCATGATATGACAGTATAAAAGAGAATAAATCCATTTTAAAAATTAAGGCTAATCTCTGTTCTTGGCTTTCACTGATGTTAATCAAAAATAATGGCACTGAAGCCACCAGTAATGATAGATTGTAGGGCTGGCTGAAAAAAATGGGATTCTGTTTAAATGACAGAAGAAGAAATCTGGGACTTTTGAAATAGCTTTGCATAAATGCCACTGTATGCTTTTCTCCTTTAAATTGTCTAATATGAAACCCAGAGATATATTTACAAAATAAATTATGATAGACCTTTCCTAATAGGTTTTGAATTCTTCTTTGCACAGACATTCATGATGGACAAAACCCTGGGAGTAGCATGCCAGGGTTGGAGGGGCGGTGTGCCAGTGAGTGAGACCTTCTCTTGGAAAGGTAGATGAATGAACAGCCCAACTAAAGTGCATCTGCACTAATGCATGCAGCATGGGCAACAAACAGGTGGAGCATGCAACAGTTGAATGCTTAGATCCACACAAGTCAATGGGTCCAGTTGGGATACACCCGAGGGTACTGAGGGAGGTGGTGGAAGTGCTCGCTAAGCCACTTTCCCTTATTTACCAGCAGCCGTGGCTGACCAGGGTGGTTTTGCTTGACTGGAAACTGGCACATGTGATGCCCATCTACAAGGGTCGGAAGGAGCACCCAGGGAACTACAGGCCTGTCAGTCTGACCTCAGTGCTGGGGAAGGTGATGGAACGAATCATGTTGAGTACCATCATGCAACACATGCAGGACACTCAGACGATCAGGCCCAGTCAGCATGGGTTTATGAAAGGCAGATCAGATCGTGCTTGACCAACCTCCTCTCCTTCTATGACAAGGTGACCTGTTCAGTGGATGAGGGGAAGGCTGTGAATGTTGTCTGTCTGGACTTCAGTAAAGCCTTCAACACTGTTCCCCACAGCATCCTCCTGGAGAAACTAGCTGCCCATGAAATAGGTGGATATATTCTTTGCTGGGTTAAAAACTGGCTGAATGGCTGGGTGCAAAGAGTTGTGGTGAACAGAGTTAAATCCAGCTGGTGGCAGGTCACAAGGATGTTCCCCAGGGCTCAGTGCTGGGGCCAGTTCTCTTTAACATGTTTATTAATGATCTCAACAAGGGGATCAAGTGCATCCTCAATAAGTTTGCAGATGACACCAGATTGTGTGGGAGTGTCGATCTGCAGGAACGCTGTGCAGAGGGACCTAGACAGGCTGAATTGATGGGCAGAGGCCAACTTTATGGCGTTCAACAAGGCCAAGGGCTAGGTCTTGCACTTTGGTCCCAATAACCCCAGGGAACACTACAGGCTTGAGGCAGAGTGGCTGGACAACTCCCTGGAGGAAAAGAACCTGGGGGTGTTAGTGGACAGCCAGCTGAACATGAGCTGGCAGTGAGCCTAAGTGTCCAAGAAGGCCAAGAGCATCCTGGCCTGTATCAGGAATAGTGTAACCAGCAGGAGTAGGGAAATGATTGTTCCGTTATACTCAGCTCCAGTGAGGCTGCACCTTGAGTACTGTGTCCAGTTTTGGGCCCTTCACTACAAGAAGGACATTGAGATGCTGGGGCATGTCCAGAGGAGGGCAATGAAATTGGTGAAGGGTTTGGAGCACAAGTCCTTTGAGGAGCTGCAGAGGGAACTGGGGCTTTTGTTATCACTCTCTACAAATACCTGCAAGGAGGGTGTAGAGAGGTGGGGGTCTATCTGTTCTCTCAGGTGACAAACCAAGAGGAAATGGTTTCAAATTGTACCTGGGGAGATTTGGGTTAGGTATCAGGAAGAATTTCTTTACTGAAAGGGCAGTCAAGTATTGGAACAGGCTGCCCAGAGGAGTGGTGGAGTCACCATCTCCGGAGGTATTTAAAAGGCATGTACATGTTGTGCTTGGGGACATGGTCTATAGGTGGACTAGGCAGGGTTAGGTTGTAGTTGGGCTTGGTGATCTTAAAGGTCTCCTCCAACCTAAGTGATTCTATGATTGTATAATTCGTGCTGCAGTGGGGTTGTGGCAGCCCTGCTCTGCATTACCAAACTGGCAATTTCCACTGGACCTCCCAGGGATATCAAAGGACCTAAAGGATTTTAAAGTCTAGTTTTGATCATTTCTGCCAGCCAATATTGCAAAAATATTCGGGATTACAAGGAATGCATATGATTTCTTAGATATCCAGGCAGTGCACACTTGCTGCAATAAGTTGCTTGAAATTATTTTGGTGGTGGCAAAACGAGGAGACCTAGAATTTGCACTTGTCCAGATTTTACCAGTTTCTTGGGCCAGATGAAAAAATCCTTGCATTGGGGTCTATAAAATTAGTTTCTTTCAAAATCTTGTAAAACTGTTAGCTGTGGATTGAACTGGCAATACTGAAGCACAGGAGAGAGACTTTTGAATGTCCTGTTGTCCTGGAATGAGGCCGAGTCAGCTGTGAACACCAGTGGGTTGTGTTGCAACGTCTACTCAAGTTTTCCTTTGTGAGCTTTTAGAAATACATGATCTGCAGACATGCTCCAATCCTGTGAAAGTATGTCAGTCTCTTACTTGTCCAAGGTGCTTCATAATCATGAAAACTTGTTAAACATAGAGCCAAATGGAGAACTGCATGGGGTCTGCCATCCTTATGAAAGGTATCTCTGCAGTGCTGCCAGGCGCATCCATCTTCTGCTGCAGCAGCACAGATTGTTTGACTTTGGCGTCATTTCACAGTGGAGCCACTGGCAAAGCTGGGATGAACACCGGGAAGGGCAAATGTAAAGCTGTGCTTCCATATTTTTGGGATAAAATTATTACTTTTTATTGCTATGTAATGATGATTGTTTTTTAAATCAGTGTAGGCATGTTGGGTTCTCACTGTTTAAGTAGTTGCTGAGGCTCCTAACACCAAATTTATATTTTGAAATTATTAGGCATGGGATTTTCAAAGAAGGGATAGGAAGCCGCTTTCAGTAGTTTTGCTGGTTTTGGACTGCTGAAAAGCTTTTGGCTCTTGTGAGCCTTAGCCTTGAGTCTCAGCGGTGTTTAGTATATAGTAAACATCCCTCTTTTAATTAAAAATGTGTTGCCTACTCCTTTGGAATTTGGATTGGGGTGGCCAGAAGTGTTTTCTGCCAAAGCTTTTCCAAAAGTAATACGAAAATTTCCACAAAGTGGTGACCCCCTGCAGGAAAATAAAAATCTCAAGGTTAGTGGTCAAACATTTCCTTCACATGGACTGGTTTACTCTCTTGAGAAAACATGGTGTGTCTTGGGGATGTATGGAAAGGCTTCTTCACAGTGGCAGGAGTTGGCCCCACTGGTGCTGAGAGAAACAGGGAAGCACCTGGGTTGTGGAGCTTTGCTGAGATCCATGTCTTAAGGGCTGCGTATCCCCCTTTCCACTGGGTTTGCTTCAAGGGAAAGAGACACAGAAAAAGGGAGGTGAGCGTAGAAGATTTCTGCGGACCAAGTCCTAACCACCCGTTTTGGCTTCTCACAGGTTCAAAGGACCATTGCAAAACAGATTCAGATGGTAAAGCAGATTGGAAAAGGTCGCTATGGAGAAGTCTGGATGGGAAAGTGGCGTGGTGAAAAGGTAGCTGTGAAAGTGTTTTTTACCACAGAGGAGGCCAGCTGGTTCAGAGAAACAGAAATCTACCAGACTGTCTTAATGAGGCATGAAAATATTCTCGGTGAGTGAAATGAAAGAGAATTATTTGATAGTGTACAGGTTTCTTAAGTTTAATAATTTTGCATTTGCTGCTATCTGATGGCCTTTCCAGTGTGCCTTGGTACCTGCTGTGCTCCGCAATTAGCCACCCAGCACTTTTCAAAAGGAAGATGTTTCAGGGATTACTCAAACATAAAGAAAGGTTAAAAAATAATGGGGTTTGGTGGCTCTTGCTCCAAACACCACATGACTGTTTCTGTCACCTATATTTTCGTATCTAGGCTTTCTGGAAATGTGTTTAAAGGCTAAAAGTGAGACATAGTTTCGTGGAGGTAAGATGAAAGATGTTATTAAAATAAAACTATTGAAGTGGCTGACCATCTAGAGTTCTGAGCAGTCAAAAAAAAAAAAAAAAAGCTCTGAGAAGTATTAGTGTGAAAATCTCCTTCTGCAGGATTCATTGCTGCGGACATTAAAGGAACAGGATCTTGGACCCAGCTGTATCTCATCACCGACTACCATGAGAATGGCTCACTTTATGATTACCTAAAATCTACCACCTTGGACACAAAAGCCATGCTGAAACTGGCGTACTCCTCTGTCAGTGGCTTGTGCCACCTGCATACTGAGATCTTCAGTACTCAGGGCAAACCTGCTATTGCCCACCGTGACCTAAAAAGTAAGAATATCCTGGTGAAAAAGAACGGCACCTGCTGTATAGCAGATTTGGGCTTGGCTGTTAAGTTTATCAGGTGAGTAGAAACGATGAAGGTGAGGCAAATCAGATACACACGTGGGTTTAGTGGTTGACTGAGCAGCACGTGAACCCCTGCAGTGTACGTGTGTACCTCTGACACTGTGCTCATCTGTGAGGTGGGGCTACCCGTGTAGGTGAGGATGTCGCATAAACGCATAATGCAGATGTATGGACAGACACTGTTTAATTATTGAGCACAGCAGTTGCATTTGTGTCCGTGTGCAGTTTTCATCACTTCACCCACAATAGCAACCGGAGTATTGCTGCCACATGCTACAAGGACATGGCACTGACAGGCTGAAGTCATGTCAGTAAACTTGTCACTGAAGCTTTCAGCTTGTCTGATCCCCAGATAATCGTTCACTCACAACTTACATAGAATAATACTAATCATTTGCACAACTTGCTAATTGGAATTTATTGAAAAGCACCCTGTTTGGGTTGGCTTTTGCTTCATTTCCTACAAGTCAAGCTGCCAAAGTACAGATTTCATTTTTGAAATGGCTTTTAAATTTGAGTTTTTAAAAAATGGTTGTGTGTTTAAACAGCTTAGAACAGACAAGTAGGACTTACACACTCCTGGGATTCGTCAAAGAGTCACTGCTGTCTGTCAGCTGCGTTCAAAAGGAACTTGAGCTCTTGGTGCTGGCCCTGGAGGCATATGTTACCGAGTCTCTGATTTTTCTGCGTGCAGAAATCTGTCCATGGAACTGAAGGTTTCCATTTCAGAGGTCAGCTTTGAAACCATGGGCTCCCTGAAGTATAAAAAAAAAATTAAGAATTCTGTACAAATCCTGAACTGAAATTATTCAGTGGAAGGAAAGGCAGTTTTTATGTGCTTTTCTCATCATTCACTTACCAACCAAGTTTCTTGGTGAGGTGTTTGCTTTATGAACCTGACCTTCCTCTAGGAGATGAGAAAGAAATATTTTTACTTGGAAGAACAGAGTCCTAGAAAAAACCAACAACTTGGAAATACACTATTTGATGTAAAAGTTTCAGGGAAGAAATTCACCCTTTGCAGGTATACCTTGCCTGATGAGTACAGAACAGCACACTGCTTAGGGATGAACAGGGAAGAACTAGGAACTACCGAATCTTGCTATAAAAGAAGATGAAGTACCTGTTTCTTACAGTCCACATGGAATCTACATTACATACTTGGATTGTTTTCCTACTGAATCCTTCCTTAGACATCATTTCTCAGGCAATGACCAGGAACAGAAAAAAGTAGTTGAAAGGGGTGTGCTCTGCTGAAGCTAATAAGTTCAGTGAAGTTCTCTACATTTCTCATTTTCTATGAAATATTGCAAGACAGTGCAGGTCACTAGATTTATATTACCATTTTTTGGGTATACAGAAATGCCACCAGCATATGTATGATTTAATGACTGTGTAGCTGTGTAGGTAACTGGCTGTACTTCAGGCACAGCTCTTATTGTCATTTTCATAACTGTAGGCAAAGATAATTACAGAAGTTGCATAATTCTGTGAGCTTTTGTTGTATTCATCACATTTACATTTTTTACATTTTAAAGTGGGGATGGGGAAACAGACCTTTCTAAGCAAACCACAATATTTGCCATTTATTAAACTTTTTTAAACCATTACAACTGATACAGCTGAATTTGAGTTAATAAAATAAATAATCCAGTTATGTAATTAATGGAGATTTGCTTCCTGTTAGATAGATGTTGTCTCATCTGGTCAATGTGTGAGGTGTGACACATTCAGTTAGATTTTTTTTTTTACACGTTTACATCTGTGGGCTCACACATTTTGATGTGTAAAGGTTGGAGGAGATCAAACATCAATGCCTGCATGAAACCCAGACTCCTCGTAGATCTTCCTTTCAGATCTGATTTGCTATGGCTCAGCAATACTGCCCCAGCTATTTAGTGCCCTCCTCTAAATGCTAAGACTAAAGCTTTAGGTGGTGGAGTATGTTAAGGAAACGGCATTTAATGATGATTTGATTGTTATCACCAGCTCAGGCTAATGCTAATGTTAGAGCTCAGGCTAATGAAATCTCGGGGAACCTTACAGCATCCCCGTTGAGTCCGATCTCCATTGTGGTTATGCATTTGAATGCTTAACACCGCCTCAAGCGGGTCAGCCTTTTAAGAAGGACTGCCTTCACACTAAGAGGCTTTCCTTGTAAGAGTTGTTCCATTAAGATTATGCATTACTTTTGACCTTGTTTGAGAGTGGATGTGGTGTGAATTTACTACTTCTCCCATCTAAATTGCTTTTTTTCAGAGCCACTTTATTGCATGTTTGATGCCCTTTCCCCCCCCCCCGCCTTTCTTTTTCTTTTAGTGATACAAACGAGGTAGACATACCTCCGAACACCCGTGTAGGAACAAAACGCTATATGCCTCCTGAGGTGCTGGATGAAAGCTTGAATAGAAATCACTTTCAGTCGTACATCATGGCTGATATGTACAGTTTTGGACTCATCCTTTGGGAGATAGCAAGGAGATGTGTTTCAGGAGGTAAATGCCAAACATAACCCTTTTTTTTTTTTGAGAGCTGGGAAATCGCTTTTAATTGTGTCAGTGAACCCCATTTATAATCCCAGTCTTCCATTACATCTTTTTCCCTGAGTAATTGTTTTTACTGCGATAAACAAATGTGGACAAACCATACAGGTAACTCTTCACCTCTGTTTTCTTGTTGAAGTTTATTTTAAAGCATTAATCGGTGCTGTTCAACAGCAAAGATTGTATTTTTTGTATTTAGATTGTATTTTTGTATTTAGATTGTATTTTAATGGCTTGTTTGAAGGTGGTAGATGCCTGCACAGAACCACATCTATGGAACTCATCTGGGGGCCTTTTCCAGTGGCAATGCGTTTTTGCTCGATTGGGGTATTCAGCTATTTTAGCAGAAAGTACATAGCGATTTCTTTGCTTTGTTAAAGAGAAGCAGGAGAACAAACAATTTGGGGGTATGCTGTGCCACTATTTAAAATAAATAATCAATTTAGAAGACCAGTAGAAGAAAACTGAGGGAAATGGCACTTGCTGCATTGTTGTCATACCAGTGATGTGCTTCATTTCCTTCTGGTATCAGGCATTCAAGCGTGAGGACAGCAATGATAAAGCAATGCAGCCAGCTGCTGAAATAAGTGCATCCTTGTGTGTGTAGGCTATGTGTGCTTTCTGCATGTAGAGCTCTGCGTAGTGCAGAAACGATGGCTGTTATTACCTTTATTTTGCCACTGAGGAACGTTAAAGGCAGAGAAATGACTTGGCAGCAGTTACGTGCCAGATTGGTGGCATGTAAGGGTAGAGCAAGCCTCTCTCGGGTCCATGCTACCTTCACCAGACTTTATGGGTCTTTAAAGCCTGCAGTATTGTGCTGAATGCCTGTTCCATGCATTACCCTGGAGGAGCTGAATTTCACTGATGAGCAACGTGATCCCTATGTTTACAAACACAGATAAAATGTATATGATGTAAAATCTGTAATATTGTGCTGTACACAAAGAAGAGGACCTGGCTGTGTTCTGAAAAGGCACAGAAATGCCCTTTAATATATACCGGGTCCACTGATAAGAAGGAGACGTAACTTGGCGTCAGTTCACCACTGAATTACCCTGATGTGGGCCCAATGCTAACAAACTGTCTCACTTAGCAAGTAACTAAGCTTTCAGATTAAAATAAGATTAAGATACCTGGTCAGTCTTTGCACAGCAGTGATTATGTTGGAGCTTGACTGTGGAATAAGCTTCCAGGGCAGCAAGGTTTTTTAAGTGCTCTGTATTGTTGATGTGGTCAATCTGTTACCAAATGAGAGAAGACAGTAGGGGAAGGTGTCCTCTTCAAGTGATGGGTGACTAACTGCTTCTTTCAGGAATAGTTGAGGAATACCAGCTTCCATACCACGACCTTGTGCCCAGCGACCCCTCGTATGAGGACATGCGAGAGATTGTGTGCATCAAGAGACTACGCCCTTCATTTCCCAACAGATGGAGCAGTGATGAGGTATCGTCCCTGCTTAAAATGCTGCCTGTGTTTTTAATCAGAGAGAGTGAGTGAGGCTGACCCAACTATGCGTCATTTTGAGCGAGGAGGAGCTCTACCACTGGTGCTAGAATCAGTGACTGCATAACAGGGCTGAGGAAGGAGCCTCACCTTCTCAGATATCTTCACTGAAGGTGTTCAGGGCACCAGGGGTGGCAGGCTGTGATATTTGCAAGTGAGTTTCTTGTGTGCTGTCTACAAGATGCCAATAGCCTGCCGTGCTCAGACCTTAGTCTCCCGGTTTTCTTCTTTCGCTCATTTTGCTTTCTACTCCCGGCATTGAGAGCATTAAATCAGGAGCTAGCCAAAAATTTCAAAAGAGAAATTGTATAGTGTGTGGCAGTGTTCTTGGTGTACTGGCAGCTACTTCAGCATGCACTGATTCTTTTTTCTTTCATTTTTTTAAAGAAGAAAATATTCCATCTCATTGAAATGAAATAAGGATACAGCTTTTCTGTGATTGTAGGTGGGCAGGCCTGTAAACATGATTTTACTGTGTTTCTATGCTAACATTTTGCAGGATATTAAGTTCTAGTATGGTATTGAGCTACAGTAGCACAGATCACAGTAGCCAGGCTGCTGGGAGGAGCACTGACCATTCACCGCTTTACATCTTCACATTTTAGCAGAGAGGGCTACAAGTGTGGCCTTTCAGAAGAGACATAGGGTCCAGAAGACACTTTCCATAATAAAACAGGGAGGTAAGAGGGCTGGGGAGAGTCTGAACTCTCCCTCCTGGGGGAGTAAAGTTGTGCTCATGGATTCAGAGAACAAACAGTTGAGGTAGGGCAGGCAAAGCTGCCGACTGCTCTCGAGATGCTATGGAGGTGAGATCATTAATCATGTTAATTGGTACAGTTTATTGTTGTAAAGTTTTCTACAGTTGCACAAGAGGGCTGCCGTTTGGGAATAGCAGCATGTAGATGAATATTTTGTGGGTAGATGAAAGATTTGGGTGACATGAGTTGTAGGCAATTTGGGAGCATGATGGGAAAATAAAATGACGCTTCTAGGAGGCTTTGAGGACTTGTGCAGTGGACAGTGTCGGATGGTCTAACAGAGTATCGCCTGCCTCATCCTCTCCCTAACCAAATCCCCCTGAACCTTCAGACCGGGAGTGGAAACACTGGAGGAAGCGCTGTGAGCATCAAACCCAGGAAGGGCTTTTATGTAGTGACCCTCCACGTCTGGTCGGTCTGCTACCTTAGATACCAAGGATGGGGGATGCTCCTTGAAACAACTCTTCTTCCTTAATTGGTTAGCAGCATCAGTAATCCCACTTAAGGAGTTGTAGTGACAAGAGGAAAACTCGTTAGTGTGTGAAACCTTTTGTATCAGCAAAACGTGTTCATAAAAATCCACATTAATCAGAAAAGTATTAGGCTGGTGTAGGCACTTAATGTCTTCTAGGGTCTGCACTGCTTCTGGGCCAGGAGAAAGTTGGATGAGAAGGAAAACTTCTCTTTTCCTATTGTAGCAAGAAGAAGTTCAGGCAGTGTAAATCCACAGGGGTCGTCACCTGGCTGCAGTGGCTTACAGGGGGCTTTCTGTTTGGAAGGAGGTGGTAGACTGACAGCAAGGGTGTACGCTCATTTTTCAGGATGACAAAGGGAGCTCTGAGATTGTGTCATCAAGAAAACATCGCTGGGTGCTGAAGGGGTGGTCTGGCTGTGTTTTGGAAGGGAGCTGGGGTTGCTGTGGGACAGGGCAGAACCGAGCTGGGTGTTTGCAGTCAGCTTTAAAGCAGGAGCTGTGGATGCTTTCTCATGCTGGGCTGCAGCCCTGGGCCCAGTTGCTGGCTGAGGAAAAGGAATTCCACTGAAACTGTACAGCAAAGGGCTCACTGTATGAAGCCATGCTTGTGCAGGTCAGGGTGAGGGAGATTTTGTGCACGGGTTTGGGAAGGAGAGATTAGTGGAGTGTACAGCCAAGTCTAGAGTACAACTTGTCATAAATTGTGAGAGTAATTGTCATGTTTTAAAAACTGTCCTTAATATATATATAAAATAATAGCTCTTAAGAGCTGAATAAGATGGCATGTTACCTTTTTTTTTTGGCTACCCTTAGAAAAGACCTTTTCCCTTCAGTTTTTTGGGATTGCTGCCAACGGGGGTCTCCTCTTCCACTGAGCCAGGTGGGACTCTCTCTCCCATTTCTCTCCTCAGTGCCTACGGCAGATGGGGAAGCTGATGATGGAATGCTGGGCTCACAACCCTGCCTCCCGGCTCACAGCCCTTCGGGTCAAGAAAACACTTGCCAAGATGTCAGAGTCACAGGACATTAAGCTCTGACTCAGCCAGAGGCAGCTCTCCTGAAGACCTATGGAAAGGGACTTTCCTGTCCAGGCAGAAGTCCTGAAGAGGTATCGACAGTCATCGCTAATAAGTACCTTGAATGCAGTCACATTTAAGATCAGCTGTAAGATTGTTTGACAGCTTTTGAGGAGATAATACTTTGCAAAATCAGCTGTATTTTGACAAATAAGATTGGAAGAGGCTTGTCTGCCCTTGTTTACACGGGGAAGTACAGTTTTACTAACTGGTTTAAGATTATGCGTGTTGCTTTCCATGAAAGCCACTTATTATTTTATTATTATTATTGTTATTATTATTATTATTTTGATTGTTTAAAAAGCTACTGCTTTAAATTTTATGAAAATAAAAATTTTGGTTAGAAGTAAAAAATATGTATATTGTTACATTAAAAAAATTGGAAGAAACTGTGCCGAAAATGAAAGCAAAGTGACTTTTTCATTTAAAAAGAGACTATTGCACTCCAGCATTTATTAAAAAAATAGTGTCTGTGCAGCTCAGAGGAGCTATAGTGGAAACCATCATAAAAGTTGCCTACCTGCGGTGATGACTTTCCGTAGCCCTGTCTGTGTGAACAGTTCTCTCTGTACAGAGATGTAGCCCAATTACATCCCTGACATTGTTAGCATGGGCATCCGGGTTCCTGTGGGTGTCCTCTTCCAAGGGAGGTCGTGCTTTGTTTAAGGTAATTGGCAGCTGTATGACTATTGTTCATCGTGACTTGTTTGTGTGAAGAAGCTCTTCACCCTTCCAGGAAGTCTGATGGGCACGGTACGAGGGTGATGCTAAACGAGGGCCCCTTTTTGCAGCTCTTTTTTTTTTCATCCTTTCTTTCCCTCCACTGAAAAGAAAAAAAATATAAAAAAAAAGGAAAGTATTTTGCATGTGGGTGGAAATGAAGTACACATTTGGATCTGCTGGTAGATTTGAAATTGCTGTGGCCAACATACACAACCATTGGGTAAGGGCAAGTCCCTTGTGATGAAAAATTAACTTCCTATTTCATCTTTGTAAATGTGAGATATTCATCCACAGCCACAGCTGGGTGAGGGGAAACTAATATCTGCATTCCCTTTTTTAAGGGACAGGAAACAAAGACTTAAAATCATCCCCACATTTGTGGTGGTAGTCACTACTCTTTAAGCATAAGGAGACCTGGGGCCTCCTTCTCACAGAGAGAAGGTGGCACAGAAGGAGTCTGGGACTTGGCTGTGTGGTGAGACCTAGGCACTGGGCACCGTGTCCAGCAGCAAGCACGTGCCTCCAGCCCTTCTCCTGCTTTAGAGAAGGGCTCTGCACCAAGATGGGACTGTGTGGCATTGTGGTGCTCAGCATGAGGAGCTTTTAGAGTAGAAGAGTGATGGAAAACATACTTGTTGTCTTTCTCCATTCTTCCTTCCTGGGGCTGCAGCGGTTGCTGCCATGTTAAAACTACAGAAGGGGAAATGAGAGGTGAAATATTCCCCATGAAGCATTTTTCTTTGGGAAGGTGTCTGTTCTTTGTCAGGTTGTCAAAGCTGAGCTGTATGGGAATTACCAGTTACCCTTTTTTACTTTTTTTTTTTTTTTTGCCTGCCTTTGTCCTGTTTCACTAGATGATGATCAGTTTAATTTTGAAATAAGACCTTAAAAATGATGCTTTGATTACACTAAGCCTGTTTCAGAACTGAAATAAATGCCATGTTGGATTTAGCCTGTAATGCTTTTCTTCCTTCCACCCCC
>VZTU01008529.1:165973-419731 GCA_013400835.1 Zapornia atra | reverse complement strand
CCCCCCCCCCCCCCCCCCGCCCCTCCTTTTTTTGGACAAAACTGATTTTTTGTGGTAGATAGGTTGGTATATAATTGAGATTTAGCTTTATGGCTCCCTTGAAGGTATTTCTAGTTGGGAAAATTAGTATTTTTATACTTGCAAGTTAACAGAGAAACGCTTACGGGTTCAAGAGAACCAACAAGACCTCCATGGTTTTATGTGTTAAAAAGTTTGATTGGAGGATTTTCATTATTAGAGTACTTTTTCTGCAGTGCAGTTTCCCTGCCTGTACCCAAGAATACTGAGCCATACAAAGAAGATCTCTAAGAGCTAGTAGAACTCCGGATCCTACTCACAGGAGCGGTGACGCTGGGTTCCCCTCTCCTTAATGAATAGTGTGCTTGTTTGGCTGAGAGTGGGCTTTGCTTCTCTCTTTGGCTGACTTCGGCTTGAAGATTTGTGGCCCAAAATCAGAACAGCCCAGTCGCTCTTCACCTTTTGTCTTAGTGAATGTAACAGTGGGGATTCTACTCTCACTCCTTTTGCCTTCATGCCCTTTCATAGAAACCAATGCAGTTCCCCAAGGAGCTGGGAAACATCCCAGCGTCCAGAGTTGGTCCTTCCACGGCTGGCAGGGAGGTCATGCTGGTGGAAATGGCAATGCTGCTCCCATTGACTTTGGCAGTGGTCAGGGGCAGGCTTGGTCAATCCCACCTCTGAGCCTGGTCCCTGTGGGTGCTGTGTAAGTGGTTGTGCAGCAGAGGTGCCTCTTTCTGGCCATGTTTAACTGTTTTATGTCTGATTTCCTCAAATAGATTTTTGAGGGTTTGGTTTGGGGTTTTGGGAGGTGGTGTTAGTTTTAATTATGTCTCTCTCCCGAAATGTTTTGGAGGGAGGATTTGCTGGCTGGTGGACGTGATGCATGCAATGCCCCCAGCACCTGTTGTCAGTGTGTGGTGAGAGAGGGGACCAGTTGCTGGTTTTCTGAAAAAGTCTTAACCTTTTTTTGGTCCAAAAGAAAGAGATATAAGATACTGGTTGATAGGTTACATAAAGTGTGTATGTTAAATGTTCCAGTTTATGTGGTTTTTATATATATATATAAATATATATATATATATTCAGTTGGGAGTCTGGAATAACTCCAGTATGTGGATTAAGAGTAAACTATTAGGGATGATAAAGCACTAAATAAAACATAATATTTATTTATGAAAATACATAAATGACAAATCACTGCAACAGTGCTATATAGGAAAATAAATATATATATATATATGATAAGACACATTCTGAGAAAGCAAAGGGTCTGCAGTTGTATATCTAGTGCCTGCCCATTTTCTCCCAAGACTCAAAAGCTGAGATGTTGCCCTCAACTCTCCTGTCCACTGTAATCGATGCTATTGTAAAGGGATATTCCTAAGGCCAGGAAACGGCCTAAGGCAAGGGTAGAAATAATTTGTTCTATCATGGTGACATTTGGGTTACTGGCTGCATGGGTGACTTTCTGCCACACTGAATGTGTAATTATGATGGTTTCAGCGTGTACAATTGCTACAGGTTATTTTGCCAAGTATGGCCTTTTAACGTCACTTCCAGATTTTGATAGTCTCATGGTGCATATTGATGGGGGTTTGGAAGTCAGTGATGAAGTTAATAATAGCTTCAGTTCTGGTGGGTCTGGAAATCCAGTTTTCAAATGTATATCACTGAAGGAAGTTTTGTATAGTGACTTACTGGCATAGATAAGTTGGCATAGGTAAGTGTGAGAAGAAAGAAAAAAAAAAACCACCGCAAGCAAAACAAAAGGAGAGATGCCATCTAGCAACTGCTATCCTTTCTCTAGGACAAAGTTATTTCTATTAAGGAAAAGGTTGACAATGTAAAGACTAAGAAACTAATTTGTGTTCTTTTTTGAG
Source organism: Zapornia atra (assembly GCA_013400835.1). Classification (NCBI taxonomy): domain Eukaryota; kingdom Metazoa; phylum Chordata; class Aves; order Gruiformes; family Rallidae; genus Zapornia; species Zapornia atra. The sequence continues at coordinate 417,830 of VZTU01008529.1, read as the reverse complement.
AACCAGTGCCTTATTAAACTTGTAAATACTGTAATTAGAAAACCTGGGGAACAAACGGTTACATTGTATTTGTTCAAATTGTATATGGTTGTTTTAACATTCCCCCAAATAAAATTGTTTCCCTCTCCCCATGAAAGAGATTGCTTTTACTTCTATTCCCTTTTCCTGTGCTTGAAAAGCACCACCTTTGGGTTGCATTTCCCTGGCTAGATTATTTTGACCTTGCCGCATTTTTTTAAATTATTTTTTAAAAAATATTTTTTCTTCTGACCAAACAAGTAAATAGCAGGATGTTGCATATGTTTCTACTGGCATAAAAAAGCATCACCCCTTTCACAACTCAGTGGAGAGAGAAACAGTAATTAAAATAGTCTTATCGCTAATAGAGCAGTCACTTGCATTTTGTGGCTGATTATGCAAATCTATAGAAATTTGGCATTCGCATATTTTTTCTGAGCACACCCCCCCTTTTCCCCCACTTATTTATGAATTGCAACTACTATTTTTAATAGCACAGGAGGTAATCTGTGCACAGACTGAAGCTAGATTCTTCCAGCCCTTTGCTTCAGGAGGAAAAGGAAAAAAAGAAAACCCTTGCAGCCTCCATGCAGTGTATGAGCTGGATGGAATGTGTTGCTACTGCTGAGAGACATGGGAGCATGTGTATGGATCTCTGCATGCAGAGAGACGCGGGTATGGGTTTGTGTTTACAGTCTGAGCGCATTTCTCGTTCTGCAGTGCCACGCTGCAGCATTCAGCTTGGCGTTGCCTAACGTGTAATTACCTTGACAGTTATTTTCAGAGGAGTGTGTAAACAGCATTTATCTTTCTTTTTTTTCTCCCTTGAGCTGCATCTTACACTGACTAACACAGACCCTGCAGCCCTCCTGTTTTGCCCCAGGCTGCCTGTGAACAGCAGCAGAGCACTGCAGTTAGTCTCCAGCAGCACTTCCACAGTGCCCAGGCCAGACCATGGCTAGGTTGGGAAGCCCCATACTTGCTACACACTGTCCCTGGCATCTCACTGTACCCTGTAGTTTTGGGGCTGTTCTGTCCCCTTGTGCTCCAGAACAGCCCATCTGGGCTGAACCTCCTCCAGTGATGCTGCTGAGATAAGTGTTCCTGCAGCTGCCTACTGATCCTCCCATTGTGCTTGCTTTTCCGCCTTTCTAGGTATGGCTTTTTGGGGCCGTCCTAGGCTCTGTTCTCATTTTCTTTCTCTCCACCTTGCTAGGTGATGGCTACTATTTAGCCTTAGCTACCCATATCCTCTGCAGGTGATACTGGGACTGTTTTGATTCCATTTAAGTTGGCAGAGTCATGCTGCTGTCCCTTGCCAAAACCACAACAGTTCGTCATCACAAAACACACAAAACCGTGCTTTTTCACTACCTGGGAAGGAGAGTTGCACCTTCTCATGCAGACGGAGTAGACCCTTCCAGGAGTCTCAGGAAAAATAGAGGTGAGGTACCTGGCAGAAAACTCCCTGAAGATAAGGAGAGAACCATGTGGCCACTGCAAAGACCATCAGCTACAGCAGAACCCAGCTCATGGGGGTGTCAGAAACCAAAGGAAACTTGAATTTGACAATACCTGTACACAAGGTGGGAATAGTGGGATGGACAGAAAGAGCTTTTCTCCTGTGAAAGCTAAGTGTGCAAAGGGAGAGGCAGACAGACAGTAAGAAATGTAAAAGCACTGACTGTGCCCAAAGTGGGCATCTTAATTTTGCAGAAACAAGCCTTGCTTGCAGCTCAGCTGTCTAGCTGCAGGATCACAAGGTGTCCAGAGTTACCACTGAAGAACTTATGCCTCATGTGCCTTGGGACACAGATCTCATTTTCACGTTCTCTTTCATACTTACACTGCTTCCAATTACAGAGAAGCTAATCATAAAATGAAATTAAAAAACCAAATGGGTCTCCCTTTGTGTTGCCAAAGATCTTCTGGATGGAGGAAGCCCGTTACTGGCGCTTCCCTGCAGCTCTGTACCATGCTCAATGTACTTGAGCAATGCCCAGTATTTCATCTGGCTTTAGGTCAGCAGGTCTTGGCTCAGTTATCTGCCAGTCCCCAGTAGCCACAAGGGACAGCCACACAAGCTGGCATTGTGGGGCTGCCCGTGCCTGCAGAGTTACTGCCTCTTAACTGCAAATAAACTTGAGAGACACTTTTGAGGAGCATTAGAAAAGCAGGTGGTGCCCTATGCTTAGAGCGAACAGCCTGAGCTATGGTCATCTGCCCATCATGTAGCTTGCATTAAAAACTGCATTGGGAGCAAAACGAAACATAGCTACCGTGCATCCTGGGAAAAGCTTGCTGTAATCCAAGCATACAGGGATTAGATTTTTAAAGGGCTGCCCTTTTCCAGCTGGACTGCAGGGGTCTCACAAACCTGGCAAGTGCACTTGTTGCCACAGTGTCTGCTTTTGGGCAGCATGCTGTTTGACTTCATGTGCTCTGGCTTTGACTTAGCTTTGACTTGCCCTTTTCAGGCAGAGCTGCTGAGTGAGCACATTGCGCGGCCATGCTTGCAGGCTGTGCCTCTGGCATGTGAGATGGCAAGGGCTGAGCCTTCCCCCTGCATGGCACAGGAGGAGAGCCCCAGGGCTGGAAGGCAGCCCTGCTACCCTGGGGGACAGGGTGGGGTGGAATGATGCTGCTCCTGGCAGTGCACAGGCCCTTGTATTACCTCCAGCATGGACAGGATGAGCTCTTCAGCCGGGGGCCTGACCCACTGATGAGGGGGTGGCTGTGGATATTCCTATTGCCACCCCAAGCCTCAGCTGAGAGAGAAGCAGCTGTGCTGAATTGCCTCCTGCACTCCCAGAAACTTCATACTGAGCACAACAGGTCTAAGGAGGTTGGTGAGAAACACTCCCATGAGAGTAGGGGAGTGAGTGGAAGAAGGGTGAATCTCAGTGTTCAGGCCTTGCATCCACCTGGCTAAATTTGCCATAAGCAGGTATTGCTTGACAAAGCCACCTTGCAAAGTGGCATTGAGTTTGCTTCCCAGGCACCTGTGCCAAGCCCCAAGGGATGCTCCCCTCTGTAACAAAAAGGCTGGATGCAGGAGGGAAGCTGAGCTCAGGACTTGAGGATGCACCCACTTTTCTCCACCTTTGATGGCTGCCACGGAACACAAAGCCCAGGAAAACTGTCAGGGGTGAATCCTCCTGTAGCTGCTGGGGTAAAACCCCTTGGGGATGCACATGGATCCCGCATGGGCATGTGGATGTCATGAATGGTACCTTATGCCAGAGACTGCTTCACATGGTGTCCTTACGTGCAGATACAATTCTTTTGAGAAGAAAAGAGAGGAGAGGAGAGGGGAGGAGAGGAGAGGAGAGGGAGAGGAGAGGGAGAGGCTCCGTTTTCCTTCCAAGCTTCCAGGAACTCAACAATTGAACACAAGGTAGTGGTGTTTTCTTGGTTTTTTTTTTCCAGTTGCTTATAAATATAATTTATTACCTGTTTAAAAATTCTTTCTTACACTTTTTACATGTCAGGCTGACAGAATAAATGCAGGCATTTACAAACAGAGGGAAGGAGAAAAAGGGAGGGGGGGTAAGAGGCACACTCAGAACTAGTAAACCACACCTCCACTGTACAGCAATACAAATAATGCAATGGCTAGCACTTCTCTGGTATTAAGTCAGGTTTTAGAAAAGGAATTGCATAGAAGATACAGCAATAGGGAAATCAAAACCAGAATAGTTCTCCAGATCTGAATAGCAAAAGAAAACTAATCCCTTGAACCCTGGTAGAGCTGAGACATAGGAAGAGGAGCAAGAAACACAATAAATCCTCTCAGCCTGAGTCATGCAGATGTTTCATTTCCTACGGGCCCTCCTTCTTTCCTTTATAAAAGTACCAAAGGTATCAGCTTCACATTAGGGTATTTTTGGTTAGTTGGTTGGTGTTGGGGTTTTTTTTGTTTGTTTTATTTTATTTTACTCTTCAACTTTAGCAGACAGAACCCATCACACAGATGTGCTAAAATGGCAATGTCATAACTTCTCTGTCTCAGCTGTGTTACGCACCCTGCTTCAAAGTAGGTTATTGACTCACAGCTCAAGGGGTGTTTTTGCAAGGTGCCTTGTAAGATCTATGGGAGAAGAGTGTTTTGCTTCTCTTTCTTCCTAATTTTGTTTACTTTCAAGACAGATTTTGCTTTTTGTTCATATTGTTTAAGCTCCCAAATTTGCTGGCAAGCCATAGCAAGACCCAGCTGGCAGCACCCAGAGAAGCTCTTGGGGCCACATGAGCCCTTCTCATCTAGGGGCTATTGTCCCACCAGCTGCAAGCCGGCAGCTGGAGACCTGAGTGCCAGTGCTTGGAGAGCTACCTCACCGCTGTGGGAGACACCTGCCCAGGTACATCCTGCTTTGTCACAGGCATCCAGAAGTTACTCAGTGCCATGCCATGGGATGCTCTGGGGGGAAAGGGCAGGCCCAGGGTACAGCACACGCAGCAATTAATTTCTTTGTAAGCAGCTGAGGAGGCTGAAACACTATTATTAAATGCATTTAACCACCATCACAGTAATGTGAAATACCTATTTGGTGATAGAAGTTTGTGGGGACTCTGGGTTATCATTGCTTTTTTGTACAGGCAGAGCTTATCAAAGGACTTTCAGATAAAAGGATTTTCAGATTTCAGGGAGCAGCTGCCAAGCTTAAAGGACAAGTAAGTAAACAAACGAGATGCTCCTATTTCAAGCGAGGAGCTTGACCTACCAAACTTGAGGGCTCATTTCTGTGGCTTTGGTTCAAGTCCAACTCTAGTTCCTTGCCAGTTTTTACTCTGTTGGTGCTCAACAGACTGCCTGTTTGACCTTGCAGTGATGATACAGCACTGAATTTTGACCTTCACCTTCCCAAGCAAAAGTTGTTCGCAAGAGGATGCTCACAACTAACACCACAGCTAAAAGCATCCAGCAGTATCTTCTGTCTGCCTGCCTGTGTGTTTATACACACATGTGCACCCCCTTCCCCCCCGCCCACCCTCTGCATGGCTCTTAAATTCCCACTTCAAAGGATATCCAAGACACATGCTTCAACATTTAAAAATCTGCCACGCAGCTCATTTTATGAACTCCAGGTTTCACACACAAACTAGCAGTGGATTGTGGTGGTCATCCCGAAGTCAGTAACTCATTGGAGCCCTGGGAGAGAAGGGCCAAAGGTTTGGTTTTCATTCACAAACCACTTGCATCTTTGTACCACATATTATTAAGCAAGCCAGCCTGCAAACAATTAATTACTCTGTGGCCAGGTGAGAGCCAGAGTAACACCTGAAAAGACTTCTGAACCCTCTAATAATATAGTTTACAACGTGCCCTGGACACAGATTAAAAAACAAACCTCACAACCTCAACAGTATCATCTTGTTTAAAATTACCCTCAGAGCTGTGATAGCTACTTGGCTAGAACATACAATGGTCTAAGGGCTGCCCCACCCCTCCCTTTCCCACATCGCCCCCCTCCCCCCCAAACAAGAAGAAAAGGAGAACCAAAACAAAACTATTGCAGGTAGCAATACAAAACATTAGGACACTGTCCACAGTGACAGGCTTACAGCATGTAAATACATTTATTCTATATGTAAGCAACAGAAATATCAAGAAACCCAAGGAACAGACATGTTTTGCTCTGTGGGCATCCCAGACTCCAACATGTCTCACGAGTGTCTGCATTTCTGCCAGCGATATGGAAAAAAAAGAGTCTCGGTCTCCCATGGAAGCAAACCTTGACTTTGAGACCCTCACTGCCTCAAACCTTTTGAGATTCAGTAAAACAACACTTAGGTCTTGCACTGTTTAGCAAGATACAGTGGGTCAGCTGTGATCAGAAATTTAGGAAAAGAAAAAAACAAACCCAAACAAACCCAAATCCCCAAATTACCCTATACAATGACAGCCACCTTTACAAGGACACAACACAAGAAGAACTAAAGAAAAAAAGTCAGGTGAAAAGGACTGCCTCGGATAGTGTTTCTTACTCAGAAATCGAAGGTTTCCCTTGACATCAGTAGATATTTATATATATTTATATAATATATATTATTTATAGTGCTAGCAATCAACATGTAATGAAGAGATGGTGTGAAGAGCAGCAAAACTGCTCCAGCACATTGTGGTGGACAACTAAAAGGATAAGCATTTCAAAAAATCAGCAATAACTGGAGGATACGATGCCTGCAGCGTCTGTTTTGATTTTTTTTTTTTTTAAAGTAGATGTGCTTACCTGACATAAAATGTTACAATAACTCTTAAGAGTCCGTTCGTTCTGTCTGCCAAACTTCTCTGCCATTTCCCAGTTGCTGCCCCACGGGAAAGCCCCTCCCGGGGCCGCGGGCCTGGCCGCGGCGGTGCGCTGGAGCCGGGGCTCAGCCCCACCAGATGGCGCTGTGCCCACGCAATGCAGGTGGAGGGCCCACTGCTGCGTCTAATCCCACCGAACGTAATATCCCCAAACCGACCTGGTCACCCTTCCTTCCCACCCTCTCTCCCTCCTTGGGGCAGCAGGAGGGGGGTGCGCACCCCCAGCCCGTCCCAGAGCCCTCTCCTCAGCCGCACCCCCTGCCAGTGCCCCTGGAAAAAGAAAAAAACCGGAGCAATATTAATGCAGGGCGAGTGTCGGGTGAGGTGGGAGCTGCAGCGAGCAGCAGTGGCAAAGCACTAGCACGGAGCTGCCAGGAGGAGGTGTGGCTCTGAGGGGGAACCATCCCCATGCCCGAAAACTTCTCCCTGTCCTGCCAGCGCTGAAGGCAGCTCACATGGCACCGCACTGGGACCCTGCAAAAGCAGATGGAGCAGTGGATGGAGAAACGATCTAGCCTGTGACTGCAGTGGGCAGAGAAAGGTTCCTGAGCAGTTGGGATGGAGGAAGAGCATCTCCTCCTCCTAGCAATGGCAATACCACTGCCCTAAGTGATGTTCTTGACCACCATCTCTCTCTGTGGATGCTCCTCTTAGAGCCCCTTCTCTCAATAAATCCCCTTTTCAGTGACTCTGTAAAAGTAAAACACTCCAGAATATTTTAAGCAAGCTGCTCATTTGTTTTTCCTGGAGGAGGGATTGCGGGGTAGGTCAGAGAGCTAGCAAAAGGAGCATCAACTCGTAGCCATACAGATAGCCATGAGACACTATATGGCAAGGCCCCTGTGAGAAGGGTGCATACACTGCCCACCTAGCAAAAGCCAAGAGCCAGGATACCAGTGAGCCTAGGTGTCAACTAGCATAGACTAAGCTGAAGACTGAAAGCAGATGAAGGTCAGTTCAGCTCATGAATCTGCCTTGGAAGAAGAGTCACACAGGAAGGACTTGTGGGAAGGACAAAAAAACCCACAAACTAAATACAACTGGTTACACCTAAAGATGGCACAGGAGGAAGAAAAGCTGAGATCTGTCACTTAAGAGCCATTTTAGAGCTCCAAGTTGAGTAAAAAATATTGAGAACGGGCAGAGCTGAAAACCTCAGTTGAAGCCTCCTGAAGTTAAAAGCCCATTGCAATGGGCTGCGTCAGATGGCCAGTTAAAATGAAGATGGTTGAGTATAGAAAGGATGCACCTGGCATTGCCCTATTCAGAGAACGTGGGGCTTACACAGGCAAAATGCAGACAGATGTCAAAAGTCGAAATGTAGGTCCTCTGGTCTCTGGTTTTGACCAAAATGCCGGTTTGCAAACTGCCAGATTACCTCTTGCAAGGAAGGGAGTGCTTTGTGATTGCTGCCCAGCCGTCAAAACCCTGCTGGTGTTAGGGAGCTGAGAAATTAAAAACAAGAAGTCCCAAGCCTATGGAAATGTCAGGTGGGAAAAAGGTCAGATGAAATTTTCCTTTCATTTTGACCAATGACATTTTCAAAGTTACCTTTAAGGGCACAATCTGGAAAGCCTTGGGGAAAAAACAAAACCCAAAACCACAAAAGCAAATAAACCAACTCCAGTCTCAGGAAGCAGACAAAGCAGGAATGCATCTGTGGGCAGGAGCATGAGTGGGTACACAACAGCCATAGCCAGGGCCTGGCTGGAAACCTGGCTGGAGCGGACAGGCTGGGGTACAAAAAGCTGCCTTTGCACCAGAAAGTAGAGGACAAGCAAGCCAGGCAGCAAAACCTCTCTGATCCTAGGTGCTGTCGTGTACCAAAGAGTCAGTCTTTTCACTGAGCAAAAAATAAAATACATTTGCAGCTACCAAAAAGGCAAGAGTTCACACCTTTTGCCAAGTTCTCATGTCACCTGTTTGTAGTGGCCAAGAAGGACGTGGCTGAGAGGGACAGAGATCCCCCGGTCAGTCAGAGAAGACCTGCACCTCCCTGCTTGGGCAGTGGTGGTGAAGGGAGCACAGCACAGGCAACAAACTGCAGTACACAGGATTTCAGCTTCACCACTCCATCGCCCTACTCTGGCCCACACACTGGAGACTTCCCTGGCTGCAGCAAGCCTAGGAAGAGAGAGCTGCCAAGTGCATCTCACCCAGAAATGACCCAGCAGGGGACTCTTATTAGCCCTGACTACTGGGAACATTTTGGGAGGCAGTGGGTCTTTAGAAGAGTGAGTGCCTGCAGCTCCATGGGAAGCTAATGGGAGCTGCTGGCTCTTGGATCACTTCAAAGCAAAGCAAGACACATGGAGGTCCACCTTGGATGCTCAAGTCAGGTGGTCAAGATTAGTTCCTCCACATGCTTGCACCAGTGCTCCTGAACCGGTAGGCTACATGTATGTGGACTGGGAGGCTGTCCCTGGTTCATACCGCCTTGGGACAGGATTGCTTGTTGGAGCAACCTGGAGGCACCAGGGTGGTGCAAAACATCCCAGGGAGGGTTGTAGGGTTGTAGCCTTTGCTGGTGCAGATCAGTGACTTCAGTGGAGTGTCACCAGTTTATCTCACCTTTGCATTGTGCATGAAGCACAACAATCCTAACCTGAGGTGAGCAAGCAGTGTGGGCTAGCAAAGGACTTTTGAGGACTATGATGGCTGGAGAAGGGAAGGACAGACAGCATGTAGAGGGATGTGTCTTACAAGACCTTCAGGAAGGGGACAACATGTTCCATAAAAACAGGAATGGTTCATTCTGCTGCTGACAAAATTAGAAATAAAGTAATAATGATAACAATAATAATAATCATCCTTGCACTAGATTCTAATTAGTAAATAATTATCATAGCAACTTCTCTTTCTTCTTTTTTTTTCTTTTTTTTTCCTGGATTTCTCCCCCCCAACCATGCTGAATTGCATATCCAACACCCTCATATCGCAAAAGGGTGGAAAGGGTATTGTTGCACTGTGAATTGAAAGTTAACTCTGATACTATGTTTCCCACTGTCCTACAGCTATTCTTCACACAGCCTCAGTGGGCCTGCCTTGGGGAAGGAAGGGGATGTTACATGTGTTCCTGCTTAGCACCCAGAGTACCTGCTTTCCAGATGCACACCTCTTAAAACTCTTAATTTTCTTGGTTTTGTTTGTTTTTTTCTTACAAGTAGGTCTAGGAAACAGAACAATGACAGGAGGATCATTGTGAGACACTCATGAAGAATTGTAGCCAAAATCTGAATTCGCCAGAAACCAATATGCTGAAATAGCCACAACCAACTGTCCACAGCCTTGTCTAGAATGGCTTTAAACAAAAAATATAAAGGGCCATGGACAGCCTCCTTACCCCTGTCCAGAATTTGATGTAAACAACATCCATAGAAATTGGGATTGTTAAGAAAGTTTATCCATATATCTGGATAGCAATAAAAAGCGTTTCCTAGGAAACTGTAAAATCCTGTACCAAGCAGTGTACAGCCAAGCCGAGAGGAACATTAGGTTGATTTATATTTTCAAGGTACAACTTTGCATGATTTCTTTTAGATCCTGTGATAATGTACAAGGAGAGCACGTGTGAAGGTCAGGGCTGGCTTTTTTTTTCTTTGTTCGCTTGCTTTCTTCTCTGAAATGTCTCTTGTGTAACTCATTGGTCTGGGTTTTCATTTCGATTCTCGTTTGTAATAACAGGGCATTACTGCTCCCTGCGTCTGTCCTTCCTGTTCACGCCAAAGCTGCATCAGTAATTTCCTTCTGCTGCCAAAGAAACAACGGTCTCATGTCTTCCCATTTCTTCAAGAACCGCTGCCAACATGCTCAGGTTGCCATCAGGGAAATTCTGGGCTTCCCAGAGATCCAGGATCACCCCAGTAGGACTCGATTTTGTAGCAAAATAATTCAGATACCTGCAACAAGCCAAAAGGAAACTCGGTTTTTTGAGCTGCATGAAGGCTACCCAAATTTATGTGATTCCAGCCCATCGCCATTACTGGTGCTGTCAGGGTGTCCATGTCCCTCATCTCCTGTGGAGTCAGTCTGTAGACTGGAGTCAGACTGATCTGTAGACACATCTGCTGTCATTCATCTTTACTAGGACCCTTTTGCACATACCACCTGAGAGTCTTTGCCACCCAACCAAATGTAAGCAAGCCCTGCTCACCTGTCCAGTTTCAGCTTGTGGGCCAGCATCCGCCAGTCATGGCCCCTGGTCTGGGGTGCGTCCAGGCTGCTGCACAGCTTCTGCCTTATTGGGAGGGGGATGCTGAATGCACTAGGGCCTACTATGGTGGTGATGGTGCCTGCTGAGTCCATAGGAGGATAATCAATGCCAGAAGGTTCCTAAGGTTGGAAAGAAAGAAAAAAAGAATAAAATAAAAAAGTACAGGAGTTTTTTTACTGAGTGCAGAGATGATTGTAGAAGTGTGTCCTCTGAGATTCAGTGCTTTTACTTGCATTAGAGGGGAGTAGTCCTCTGCTAACCAAATGTTTATGTTAACTGAAAAAGAGAACTTTAGGTAGACAGCCGGTTTGGGTTGCTGGTGGGGTTTTTTTTTGTTTGTTTTGTTTTGTTTTGTTCGTTGTTGTTTAGGTTGGTTTTGGGTTTTTTTAGGGGAAAGATTGCTATGGTTGGACAAAATTGAGCCCAGCTAATTAATCATTTAATGGAAATAACAAAAAATTGGTCATTTTTTGACACATTTCAGAGCAAACTGCTACTACTAGGGTAGAACAGGGCTCTCCTGCATTAGTTGGCAGGAAAAAGTGCCTTTCTGGAAGCCCCCTAAGGCCCGCACCCAATACGGAGACAGCACCAGGCTCACACCACTGACAGCCCTCTGGCAGGAACTGTGCTCTCTGAAACCTCTGATGTCAGGTAGACCATGGAGAAATGGTTAAAGCTGTCCCAGGAACAAACTGATCTCTCATTTTCATGCAGCTTTAAGTCTATGCTGGAAATAGCTAGAGCATGTGTGCTTGGGGGGCAGCCATCACCCTTCTCCCCAATACCAGCGCTATACTCAAAGGTGATTGCAGCGGTGTTTCAAGGGGAAAGTCACCTCCAAAGCCAGCCTGTTCCCTGCAGGTACAGGGTTGCTGCTGTCTGATGAGAGCCTGTCAGCTTGGAGGCTCCCCATGACATAGTTGTAATGTAGCCCTGCTAGGAATAAAAAGCTGTTGGCTCTTCTGGGCAAGGATTTTATCTCTTCCTTGGTCTGGAAGGATTTAGCACCCACAGGTAGGTAGAAAGAGGAGCTCAGTAGCTGGATGGACAGAGGTAGTTGTCAATTTGGATGGTTGAGTTTGCTTAGGAATGATGAGGTGGTGTGATGGCCGAAAGCCCCGCCAAACCGCATTGACACTGTCCAGCCAACTGTGCAGCAGGGACATTTCTCCCACACGCAGCACTGGTCACCAACTACTAAAGCACATGATGGAATAAAACAGCAAGCAGGGCTGGGTCTCTTTTCATGCTACTCAACTCCCTTCTCAATTGCTCTCTTTTGCAGCATCACAGGCCTGAGGCTGAGCTGGCAGAATCAGGCAAGCTGCTTCATCTCTGTCTCTGCCCAGGTCACAGCCCTGAGCAGCCAGAAACATCTGTGCAAAAGATTAGTCATTAAACGCCAGTTTGTTTTCTCCTCTGCAAGCTGTCTTGTTGCTGTGTGAAGCTGGCAGTTAGAAAAGCCCTGTAAAGCCTGAAACTGCCTCAAAACCAGGTAATGCCTGGCTTAAGCTGCTATCAAAAATTCCCCAGGAAGCTTGTTGGAGATGCTCAGCCATGTGCTGTCTGTGGTTTTCCCCTTTGAAAATGTACAGAGAGATGTCAAGGGGAGAGCCAGTATTCATAAGCAATGAACAGAATTAAACCTCTTCTGGCTCTTTTATCCACACCAGTTAATATTCTTCCAGTCTATATACATATACATATATACACATACACACCCAGCCCTTCTTTTTTGCATTTTAGGCTATCAGTGAAATGTCTAAGCAAGGAAGGTTTAGGCTGCACTATAATGGCTTCAGTTAACATACCCAAAGCAGTCCCAAATGTGGCAATCCTACTTGGGTTCCAAGGCCCCCCATCACAGACTGGCCACCTCAACCTCACTGCTTCAGGCAAGGAGCTACTGTTCTCTTCCTGCCTGGCAGTGGGGGGCTGCAAGCTTACCCACTCTGCCATGTTATAGGTGGCTGTAGGGTGGTGACTGGTGGCAGCTCAGATGGATAACCTTCCCTTATTTCTCTGGGCCAAGAGACACATTGAGGCAGCTCTGCTTTGGCTCTCAAGGTGGCCTGCTTCCCAGGTCCATCAGGGCTGCAGAGTGAGCCCAGTGCCCCGGGTCAGTACCCAAAGCACAAGATAAAAAGTGGGCTTAAAAAACAGTGGGACATCTTTATTGCACTCTTCCTCTTGCCTTGCAATTGTGCATGTTTTGGCACTTGCTGCATTCGTATTTTTGAAGTCCCACTGGAAGACTCTGTATAAAGCCACAATAAGACAGTTTAATCTGCAGAAGTTTTACAACATTTATAGGGGACAAAAAAAGAAAACCCATAAAGGGAGGATGCAGAAAATGCGGTACTATATTTTTACCATGGGGTGACAGAGGTAGAAGTGGATCCAGCAATGAAGAAAGGTCCTGCAGTGCCTAACCACTAGCTGCCTGTCTCCCCCCACAAGAAGGGAATAATGTGCACAATGTGAAATCACTAGAAGCAAGCCAAACCAGACACCACCTGAAAGCAGGGATGAAAACACACCCTTAAGTGTTCTACTTAGTCACCAGAAGAACCTGTGAGGAACTGCAGCTAACATTTCCTGATGCCTCGTCTGGTGTCTTTATCACACCTTCCTTTTACACCTCTAAAAGCAGTCACATCAGTTTCCAGGTTGCTGCTACTACATTTCCAGGTAAATTTTATCTTCAGACCAGCTGAGGTTTAGTTTTGGGGTTTTTTAGTAACAAAGTTGACACAATGCTGTATGCCCAAGGTCCTCTTGTCCCTTGCTTGGACTCAGGAACATCACTACATGTCAATCAAGAGGAACAATTTTGCAGCAGGCAGCCATGATAGCGGCGGTATTATTCCCTTCCTCTATTCATCCCTGAAGAATGGGATTGCAGCACACGACAAGAATATTATCCTGTTCCCTCTGAATCCATTACCAGGCCCTATTACCCACAAGCAGCTGAAGATGATTATAGTGTATACTTGCATTTCATTAAAGTTACTCTCAGTTCTTTCTCTTCTCTGCGAGGTTAAATTAGAGATTACCTCAATGCAGCACTTATTACAATAATTGTTTATGATACTTGTTTTACCATCTGTCTTTAATGCTGTGTAGTCCCCAGCTGAATATGTAACTTTACATGCACTACCCCAGCAGATGTTACGGGTAATGGTGCACACCGTCAGAGCCCTACAGCACAAGTAACTTTTGTCTGCGGTTTCCCAGCCCTTCCCCAAGTTGTTCAACAGCAACTGCTGCTTGAGAACCTGCTCTTCATAGCCATCAAGGGTACCAGGCATAAAACCCACTCACTGAAGTCAATGCCACGTTACACCTGAACGTGTTGCTTGGTCTCATGCCTAAGCCTAACTGCACAAAGGAGTGAACTTTCCCCAGTTGCTATATAGCACCATCAGAGAAGTTCCAAAACTTGTGATCATTTTTCTACTGGAAAACGTCAGCCGTCAAAAGAAAAACTGTCAAAGATAATAGCCAGGATTTGTAGCAGTAGCATAATCTGAGGTGAAAAGTCTATCGCAACTAGACCATTTGATACTCCCTACTGCACAGCAGTTATTACGTGGGATCAGAGTGCAGTGGCTTGTGCAAACACATGGCAATGATGTTTTCCTATTCTCCTTTCTCCCTCTCCAGGGAAATGTTGAGCACAATGATCTTGTGGACTGCCATGAAATAGGACAACGCAGTACCTTGTGAACTGCGTTAGGGAGTGGTAGGCAAAGAGATCCTCCACATAGACATAGAAAGGTGGCACTAGCAGGGCCACCAATAGCTGCCCTCCTTTATCCCTTGAAGGTTGATTGATCCCTTCCAGGTGAGAGAAAATAAGGGAAAATGCAACAGGAAATAGAAAGCAATAACTTAATCCACCTCTTATGTTCATCCCAGAAGTCAGGAAGAAAACGGGAAGCACTAAACAGGTAGCAATGGGAAAGGAATTACATCCTTAGCCCTCCCACATTCCTGCAGTCCGAGAAAGAGGTGCACTGATGTCATTTACCTCTGAGACAGAGCAGTTGAGCTGGAAGATCTGCCCTTCTCCTTCAACCTGCCGAACGCAAAGTTTGCACACCAGCTCCAGGGTATTCAGGCTGAACCTTTCCAGTGTGAAGGTGCAGTGCAGGTTCCTCTGGCATCCACTCCAGATGTGGTAAAAGGGAATCTCCTGCAGGAGGAAAGCAAAAAAAAAGCATAGTTAGGGGGGTGTGAGACCATGGTGTGGGTGCTATATGTCCAGAGACTGTGGGCTCCATGCTATTGTCTCTGCAGACATCCAGGGAGATAAAATGCCAGCAGGACTGCATCCTGGTACTTGGTATTTGTTTGAACACCCCTGTGTGTTATGACATTTTGTTAAGCCTCACTGCTAGGATCTAATGTGAATGGTTTGTGATGCTCACCTGGTATTTAGCCAGAAGTTTGCTCTTCCAGAGAGAGTGGGCAATGTCATGAATGGACAGGCGGAGGTTGTGGGTGCTTCCCTTAAAATGCAAAGCTTTGGGCTCCTCCAAAAGCTGCCCACCCATCTGCTGCTCGAGCTGGAGAACCTCCTGCAGTATTGTGATAACAAGAAGAAAGTGGTCAGGCTTTATCAAGACAGCACACTGGGCTTCTGATTCTTCAAGACCAATGGCTGTACATGCTGTAACTTGTGCAATACAAAAAAAAAAAAAAAAAAAAAAAAGCAAACTTGTGTTTCCCCGTGAGCCTGAACTGCACTAGTGGGTCTGAGTATAATCCTCATCATACAGCAGAAGGGATGCAGGCACCCATGTCTCCTTTGGGAGGCACAGTTAGCCGACACATCCTGTAAGCAGAAAGCTTAATTGTAGACAACTTTATTGAACAGAATGACTGCATACAGGCACTGTTTGAAAATGGCAATATAGTAGTCCTTTCCATTGCTGCCTGAACAGACCATCTAATGTCAGCTTTACTATTTTGCTTTTTGGAAATTCTTACTTAGGTCCTGCTGATATGAGATCTGTGCATACCTTTTCCTTAAACTTGTGGCCTCCTGGCAAACTGCTCTGTGACAGAGCAGTACAGGAGGTGACAGATGCCTATTCTGAGACTAACCATCAAACGGGATGGTAGAAAATGCAAGACACTGTGACAGAGTATTTTGTACATATGTGTATATAGGTTTAGGGCTACTAAAATATTGATCTTGCAATTAAAAGCTAGTAAGCCAAGAGTCTTGACATTTTCTGCAGCTAAAAATAAATATATGCCTATAACTTATGAGATGACATTGCCTACAAACATCCTAAATGTATGTCGCCCACGTGGAAGAAGCAAGTACACAGGCACCTACACAAGCCCACTGGAAACCAACACAGCCAAATTCAGTCATATTTAATTATGAGAGCCCACCAACCAGTCTCACGCAGCCAAAGCCAATCATGTACCTAGTAACCATGCTCAAGGAGTACGCAGGCACACGAGACTAGGACGCTACCCCAGGCCAAATAAGGAGCCTCCATTTTAGCTAAGTGCAAACCAAGCTGCTCTCTGTCACTTTCAGGATCTCGTTAGCATAAAAGAAAAACTCCTGCCCCTGGCGAGCCTGATACCTGGCAGATCCTGATGCTAAAATGATGTTCGTTTATCAGCCATTAGAAGAAAAGACACAAAATTGGGAAACCTTTTAGATTAAGGTTATGCCAATGAATCAGTTCCAGCTTCTTTCCAGTGTCCCCCTAATTACCTCGTCAAGAGTCTAAAGAGCAATCGATAGTAATTATCTGATTACTATAGATCTTCATTATGTTCAAATTACCTCCCCAGAATAGCCAGAAGATGACGTGCAGCACTGCATGAGCTAATTGCAGAAGCTACCTCTCAGGCATGCGGGGCTTGAGGGCCAAACCACTGCTCCTGCTCATGCAGTGTCAGCCCTGGGAGCCACACTACTGGGGGAAAACCATCCCAGCATGATGCCACACCATCCTGTTACCAGATCTGGGGGTCTAGTTTCAATATCCCACTTTGGGTAAATGCCCTTGTTTACTGTAGCCCACATGCTATAGCTGGAGGATGCCGAACAGCCCATACTTCTCCCATCCCAGCTCAGCTAATTAATTCAGAATTATTTTGTAGCGATGACTTACATAGCCCTTCAAACCTGTAGTCTGGCTCTAGCCATACAGTATTTTATTTAGAGCAGTGCTTATCCCTCTGATTGGCACCTCTATGCCCTCCTGAGCCAAAACCTGTGCTGCATGTTGCTTGCCCCATGCTGAGGAGGCTTCAGACACCCTCCCCATTGTCTCTCACTTCCCCTGTGAGCTGGGACTTATGCCCTTAAGCCCTTACTAGGAGATGGAGCTGTGTAAGGCATCACTCCATCACCAGCGCCACCAGAAGAGCCACAATCTGTACTGGAAAGGGCTTCCGCATAAACGGCACAAGCAAGCTGGCATTCAGTCTAAGCTGTTGCTTTTCTTCATTAGAGGAAAAATACACATTAAATAAATGAGAGATCACATGCCCATTGTGCCTTTTTTGTTGTTGTTTGCTTTTCTTTTTTCCTTTTAGGACAGTTTCCCCGCAGCATGAGGCAGGTTGGGGGATTTTTTTTTACAGCAGACTAGCTTGTGAATCCCCTTCAAAGGGAATAACTAGTGCTTAAAAAGAGAGCAGTGCTTGAGGTCACAGCTACCCTTGCCCTTCCCCAAAAAGTGTTTTTGTGAGCCTCCCATCTGGGCCACTCAGGACCCTGTGGGGCAAAGGATGATGTGCACGTGATCTGCACTGACCCTACTTTGTTCCACAGCCCCCAGGAACTCCGCTGAGCCAGTCCTACAATAATCACGCCCTTATTCGTGGCACTTCATTACAGTTCCTTACTGTTTTGTGGGCACCAGCAGTTTGGCAGTGAGTGCTTACTCTGCATGATGGGAGGAAAAGCCCGCTGGATAAATACTGCTCTGTGTTTTCTACTGCAACTGCTTGTCTTCCTTTGGCTGTTAGGACACATTCAGCATATGGTGCACTCGTTCCTAGTTGTAAATAATAGCAGAACGCATTTGGTTGCCTATTAAAATAAACACATAATCCCCTACAAAGGCTCTTTCAAACCTCAAACATCTCAATGTGGGAACATCTCATGCTGCTCTTCTCTCCCCTTGCAGTGCCTTGCCTGAAGTAGCAAGGCCCGAGACACCGAGACGTTGCAGCTGGTGCCTCACATGCTGCCTACAGCATTTCCACCCTCTCCGAATTACTTTTAACCTCAGGATCTGCTGGTCCAGCCCTGTCTGCATGCCTTGTCCTGTACAGCCAGCAGTAATTGCCTCTTCAATGGCTTCCCTTTGGAAATACAGCAGCGCCAAAGACCTCCTCCTAGCCGGGCTGGGGCTTTTGTGGTGCCAGCTGCTGTGAAAGCATGCAGCAAACACACCAACCTCTTTTTTTCTTTCTAAATAGCCATATTTTGAGTCTACAGAACACTGTTGCAGTGCTGGTTAGACCACACTGGTCCGTGCACATCAATCCATACTCAATCAACCCTTTCACCTACAGCTAGTTTACTAGGTTCATTTTTCTTAAACCTTCTCCTTCCTCAGACCTTTCAGTTCCAGAGAAGTACAACTGATACATTCACAAGTGTGTGTCCAGTGAGTACATGTGCTGGTCCTCCTGTAAGACAACAGGTAGCTGGGTCTTGTACCCCATGGGTCACTTTCCAGTCCTGGGGTAGATGTTTGAAAAAGGAGACAGTTAAAGTTATACTAAAATAAACTAATTAAAATTAAACTAAAATTGCCAGAGGAGAGGAAACTCAATCCATTCCACTCCTCCAGTTTGGTGTCAGTGCCAGCAATAGATGCCCAGAGACAGAAGGATCACAGGTCGGCAGGAGAGCACCCGAACCATGGAACAAAGGATTTCCAGACACTGCAGCCAGTTAGTCAGCTTCATCGGGGGCCACCTAAGTGCCTCTGTGCAAGTGCACGTAGCATGAAGAATAAATAAGATACTGTTGGAGACATACAAATGCCTCCAAGGCTGTGATCTTATTGGCATCACAGAGACAGGGTGGACAGCTCCTGTAACTGAAGTGTTAGAACAGAAGGATATGGGCCAGCTCTTTAAGAAGGACAGGCAGGGGAAATGAGGAGAGGGTGTCCCCTCTATGTCAATGACCAGCCGGAGTGCATAGAGTTCTACTTGGGGATAGATGAGGAACACCCTGAGAGCTTATAAGTCAGGATTCAAGTGAAAATCTTGCCTTACAAATTTGGGGACTTCTACAGGGGTGTTGCAGCACTGGTGGATAATGGAAGACCAAGTGACACCTACCCAGTCTTGTGTAAAGCATTTGACACTGTCCCACAGGACATCCTTGTATCTAAATTGGAGAGATATGGATTTTATAGATGGGCCACTCAGCAGATAAGGAAGTGGCTGGGTCATCATGCTTAAAGAGTTGCAGCCAGTGGCTTGATGTCCAAGTGGAGAACAGTGATGAGTGGTGTTCCTCAGGAGTTGGTATGGGGACCAGTGCTGTTCACCACCTTTGTCAGCGACATGGACAGTGAAATTGACTGCATCCTCAGCAAGTTGGTTGATTGATAACACCAAGCTGCATGGTGTGGTCAACACATTGGAGGGAAGGGATGCCATTCAGAAGGACAGGATGGAGAAGTGGACCTATGTGAACCTCCTGAAGTTCAACAAGGCCAGGTGCAAGGCCTTGAGCATGAGATCACAAGCACAAATGCAGACTGGGCAGAAAATAAATTGAGAGCAGCTCTGAGAAGGAGTGGGGGTTCCTGGATGATAAGCTCACCATAACCTGGCCGTATGTGCTTGCAGCCCAGAAAGCCAACTGTATACTGGGCTGCATCAAGAACAGTGTGACCAGCAGGTCACAGGAGGTGATTTTGCCCCTCTACTCTGCTCTCATGAGACCTCATGGGGAGTACTGCAGCCAGTTCTTGGGCCTTCCAACATAAGGACATGGACCTGTTGGAGTGACTCTAGAGGAGGGCCATGAAGATGATAAGAGGGCTGCAGCAGTTCTCCTATGAAGACAGGCTGAGATAACTGGGCTTGTTCAGTCTACAGAAGAGAAGGGTCTGGGGAGATTTTACTGCAGCCTTCCAATTTCTTGGCTAGATAGCTGTCAGGCAGAGAAGGACTTGGGGGTTTTGGTTGTCTGCAGACTGAATATGAGCCAGCAGTGTGCCCAGGTGGCCAAGAAGGCCAATGGCATCCTGGCTTGTATCAGAAACAGTGTAGCCAGTAGGTCTTGGGAGGTGATTGTGCCCCAGTACTCGGCATTGGTGAGTACCTTGAGTACTGTGTCCAGTTCTGGGCTCCTCAACATAAGAAGGACATTAAGGTCCTCAAGCATGTTCAGAGAAGGGGCTGGAGGGCAAATCATATGAGGAGCAGCTGAGGGAGCTGAGGATTTTTAGTCTGGAGAAGAGGAGGCTGAGGGGAGACTCTATCACCACCTACAACTACCTGAAGGGAGTTTGTAGAGAGTTGGGCGATGGTCTCTTCAGCCAGGTGACAGGTGATAGGACAAGGGGACATGGCACAAAGCTGTGCCAGGGCAGGTTTAGATTAGATGTCAGGAAAAAATTTTTTACTGAAAGAGATGTCAGGGCCTGGAACAGGCTGCCCAGGAAGGTGGTTGAGTCACCATCCCTGGTTGTGTTTAAAAAAGGGTAGATGAGGTACTTTGGGATATGGTTTAGCATAGGACAGGAACAGTTGGACTTGATGATCTTAAAGGTCTTTTCCAACCTTATAATTCTGTGATTTTGTAATTCTGTGATAATACCAATATGGGCCCTACAGGAAAGCTGAAGAGGGACTGTTTACAAGGGCATAGAGTGAGTGATAGGATGAGGGGTAATGGATTTAAGCTGAAGAAGGCTAGGTGCTAGGAAGAAATTCTTCACTATGACGGGTGGTGAGGCACTGGCACAGGTTGCCCATACAAGTTGTGGCTGCCCCCTTCCTGTCAGTGTTCAAGGCCAGGTTGGACATGGATTTTGGCAACCCAGTCTTGTGAAGGGTGTCCTTGCCATGGCAGAGGTGTGGAACTAGGTGGTCTTTGAGGTACCTTCCAACCCAAACCATGCTGTGATTCTATGAAAATGCACATAATTTACTGTAAAAAAGCAGTAGGCATGAGTGGGATGAGTGACTTTGCTCACCTTTCCACACCATATTACAAACTTGCTTTGGGATCTACCTCAAGCAGAAGTCCAAGGACTGGCTTGCTCCTCTCCCAAACATTAGTTGAAAGATAGTCCTTTCATGTTGCTCAGCAGCTCTCCTGATTTCTTCTGCTACGGAACTGAATTGGATTAATTTTACCTCACAACTCTCACCACAGCCTATTAGAAACAAAGCAACAGCTCTTGAGTAACACCTAATTGGATTCCCCCTGCTCTGACTGCATTAGCGGTCTGTCCAAGGCCCCTCCGACTCACTTATTATTACCTCAGGCCTTGACGAACCCCTGGAAAATTGCATTACGTAGCACAGGCATAAAACCATCAGTACTTTTGAAGCTTGATCACTACAAATGATCCTTTTTACTTTTTCTTTTTTTTTTAAAAGACGAAAACCAAGAGGGACATCATAACAGTGAAAATAATGATTTCTAAAAGCCTGATGACACCAGTGCTTTGGCAGAGGCCGAGCTCCCAGGCCCTGTACAGACAAAAGTATGCTGAAGCCACAATATGACAGCTTCAACCCTTATACTTTACTGCCTTTCTTATGTATAGCGAAAGAGGTTTCCCCCAGCAAAGCCTAGGCAGGCAGGCCTTCATATCAGGGAGTATTTGGGAGGAAAACAGAGCGCGCCATTTGCAGTGATGGAAATCACTGCTGTGAGAAACACAAACATCTCCCAGCTGGTGCATGTGGGTTTGAATCCCAATAATTCCCTCACGGAGCCGAGGCAACAAGCATATACAGGACCAGGATGTCTCGGCTTAATGTCAGGCTTTGCACTTGCTTTGCACTTACTTTTACAGCAAAGAGGCATTTGGGAAGTGGCACTGGCTATGATTAAAGAAAAAAAAAAATCACCTTTTAATAACCCCCATTCTTACCTGTGCAGTTGGAAATATGTATTTCATGAACCCATCTATTATAAACACCATCTGTATAAATACACTTATTTATAAAGAAAAACGGCAAATACAGTTATCTAACTGCTCATTGGTATGTAGCAAGTGTGTGTCTGTGTGCAGGCCAGAGAAAGCAACAGCTTTGGTTTATTTTAGTTGTGAATTTCCAACACAAAAAGCTGCACACGAAGAGGTGTAATAAAGAAGTATGAAAGCAGGCAGTGATTAACAGCCAGGAAGCTTCTTTTGTCATTATCAACTATTTACAAAGAGGCATTTATATGTTTCCCCATCTCTGGGGAGCTAGCACTTAGCATTAAAAATAAATGAACAATGAATGAAGCCCCATGTACCTTATGGCCTTTTAATAATGCAGAAATCTTAGGATTCAGGATATGATACAGGTAAACAAAGGAAAAAAGACTGGTGGGCAGAAAACAGTATGAGAGGCCCCTTTATAGTGTGTGTGGGTTAAACCACAAAACAGTAGCTTGCTGTCAAGCTCTTCTACTAATCAGAAAAATAGCCCAGGGAGCAGGAATACATGGAGCAGAGGGTCCAGTCACCAGTATGACTGCAGTCCTGCAAGAGCTGGAGAGGGAGAGGGAAAGGGAAAGCAAGCAAGAAAACAACAACTACCTTCAGGGCATCCTGTGTGTCATCAAGGCAATAGACCCGGATGCTGTATTCCAACGAAGAGCAGGACAGCGGTCCAAAGATGGCCAGTTTGAGACGTTTGGCTGCTGCTTTAGTGATTGACTGTCCCACCAAGGCATATGTGCTGAGGGTTTCTGTCAAGATATGGCAGGCCTCGGGGTCCAGTTGGATATAGCATGGAGTGGTGAAGTTTTCCTCCCCAACCACCACCACGTCCTAAGGGAGAAAGAGGACAAGTTAGAGCTCCTGACCCCTCAGAGCTGCCCTCCCTTGCAAGAGCAATGCCCCTTTTAAGCCTGGTTGATGCACAAAGTCCTTGCTGTTTGCACCTTAGATTTAAAATTCCTGCTTCCATCTTTTCTCCTGCATAGGCACTGGGTGCGGATGATTTCACTGGGGTACTGGTGGTGATGATGGTGGTAGAGACCTCCTTCTGTCCTCACTTCCCTAAGAACTGTAAGTCTTTCCCTTGGGCCCTGAAGAAGCTTTTCAAGCCCTGGGCAGAGTTAGGCAAATAATGAAAAAGACACCAATACTTTGTTGAAAAATATATTGCAGAACTAATCGGTGACCTCCCTTCCGAAGCATGACAATACAGAGTTATAAAAACTCAAGGAACCTCTACAATGGCCTAATACCACATCTACATGAAATACCACGGAATAATCTTCCATGACAAGACTGCAAGATGAAGAGAAAAAAATACATACAGCCCAAATGCAGACAACCTCCCCACCCTGTGCGTGAAGGAAAACAGCTCCCTTGCTAATTTCTCCATTCAACCCTGCATGTAATATCCTGCACGAAACACAAGGTGCTTTGAACGGCTTTGAGAGGCAGCAGAAGCGAGAAGGCAGCAGAGGATGACGGCTGCCTCCTGCAAAGCCAGCACACACCGCATTACACTTGGCACAGCTCATCTGTTTCACCTCTGCTGCCGGCAGGTCTGCAGCACAACATGCACACCGGGGAGCTAAGCAGTACAGGCTCAAATAAAATGTAGTCTTAAGCTCTGGCCCCTAGTCTCAGGAAAGGAAAATGGTCCATGTTTGCAGGCATGACACAATCCTTCTGGAGGGCAGGGTGCTGCTGTGTGGATAGCATTCCCTACAGCCAGGCCAGCACCTGGCCCTCGTGACGCTGCAGGGGTGTGAATGCACTGTCTGTATGTGTGTGTTTGCATGCATGGTTGGAAATACATGTGGGACAGTCTGGAGGAGCTGCTCCACAACTGAGCAGAGGAAGAAGATCTCCATGGGATGGACAGCAACCCTGTGGATGTTGTGAAGGCTTCGCTTGCACTAACACGTGTGCATGGAACAACCACTCTGCCAAGGGCAGGAGGAGGACAGGGGAGAAAATGAAGAGATGCCAGTAACACACAGACACAAAAGAGGAACATATGTGCTGTGCCAAGAGTCAGGCCGGTGGGGTGCAGATTAGTTGGTGAGACAGACTCGTGTTCGCCTCACACTCCCTCCCAGTGTGGGGGAGAGCCACAGCCATGGGCAGGGCGACAAATGCAAGAGCCTTTCAAAGGCAATGCTGGACATGGTACTCTTGCTGCTGTCAGCCCAAATGCCTTCAAAAGCCACCCTGCCCTCATTAAACCTACTGGTAGGACAAAGTGCCCTTGCCAAATTAATTATATGAGACCAAACTGGTGGCAGCAGGTACGTAGAAGGTGGGAGAGGGCTTTGCCAGGATGGCTCAGCCTTGCTGAAAGCACCACTTTATGCTCCAGTTAGAGTGGTAGGTCCTTCTGACACCCTGCCCCGGGACATCCTCCTGGTGCACTACTGGCAAAAAACCACCCCAGGCTCCCACCAGGGCTGTGCTACCCAGCAGTGCCTGTGCAGCTCCCCTGAGTTCCCAGGGTACAGAGTTGGATCCTGCGTGCATGAATTGAATCAAAGGGATGCTCCACCAACATCTTAGGAGGAAAAAAGAAAAGAAAGACAAGGCCTATACATTTTATTAAGCTGGCCAAGGTCTAGATGCTGAAGCAAGAGATAATTTGCAGCAACAATTTGACTTTCTTGAAAACAAACTATAAACTAGGGGAGTGAAAACTAGTATGTAACAGATTCTCCAATTTTCCTTATTTTCAGCCATTGCTTTTTATTTTGCTTTTTATTTTTTTTCTTTCACCACCACTTCAGCACAATATCCTGTCACAACCAAAAAGTCCCAAAATCCGGAAAGAAAAGCTCTGTTTCATGGGAATTAGCCAGAACTAGGAGACACCAAACTGTCCCAAGCCATTATCTGCCTGAGCACTGGGCAGCTTAGACATCTGATGCCAAAGGGTACTTCTCCTGTGTGCCCGCAGTAGCCATGCATCTTGCACAGAAACCCCAAAAGGGTGGTTCAACAAAGCAGCTGAAGGAGAAGAAAGGTGCCCTACACACACTCAGGATGCAGGCTGGAGCTCCAGAGCCTCACCTCCCACGGCCCCTGGGCAGCCTGGTGCTTCAGCTGGATCTGCCAGTCATCTGTGTTTGGTTCTGCGCAGTGGTGCATGGTTAAAATGACAGGCCGGGTTAGCAGTGCTCCTGGTGGACCGCAGCTCACCACCGGCGTCAGCAGGGTTTGGCTGTCTTCTACAGGTGGCCTGACAAGGGGACAGAAAGATGGGTATGTTAAGAGGGTTAAAAAAGGTAGATTCGGGTATGTAAAAATAATAATAATAAAAAAGCCTTCTCTTAAAATAAACAGACTGTGCAAGGAAAAACTGGGTGGGGTTGGTTTTGGTTTCTTTCTTTGGTTTGTTTTTTCAAATGCCCAAATGTTATTTTTTTGGCCAGATATTCCTCATTTGTTAAAATGCAGGTTTAGGTGGCAGGAAATTATAGACCACGCTTGCTGAGCACCCTCCACTCTGCAGCATCCCTGCAGACTGCCTGCAGAAGCTTCATCTCACCCACCGCCAAAACGCAGCCACTGCTGCCTTTGGCAGCAGCTGAGCAGTGTACAAAAATGAGTAGTGGCTCTTGTAAGCTCCGTGTGAGAAGTATTTACTGTCTGGATAGCAAGAAGTGAAGAACAGAGGAAGAGAATTAACTAATGATCACGTCTGAGACCTCTTAAGTGGTCTACAGCACAGCTGAGATGTGCAGTTGGGGTTCAGAGTGATTGCCAAACCCACTGATACTCCATTTTACTTAAAAGGCATTCCGATCTACTACAACTGCCATTCCAAATACGCTTGCGGGGAGCGGGTGTCACCAGCAGCAGGGAGAAGGTATGAAGGGATGATAAGGAGCAGTGCAGAGGGGAAAACATAGTCGCAAAGCCTGAGATTTCAAGCGATAAGACGCTCAGTGAAAAAAACAGGCACTGTCCAGCGCACTTACAGCCCATCACCAGGAATGGATGTTACGGGAAATCATATAAATATATAGGTTACATTGCATACGGTGTGTTTTGTAAGTGCGTGGGCATGTGTGGGCATGCATGCACATGTGTAAACTATTCAGGACCAACTGCTGAGGAGCTTAAAACCAGAGGAAGCATGAGTGACTTTAACTATCCCGACATCTGGCATATGACAAATACAGCTGAATGTGCCTCATCAGTTGCCTCCCTAAATAATACAGAGGACAAATTCATGATCCAGAAACTAGCAAGTGGGACATTAAGCATTTGATGTGATCTGCACTTAAAGTCCGGATCTGCCCATAGGACCTCCCATCTTCTGCTCCAGCTAAGGGTTCAGTCCCTTGCTGCATTTACAAATACTTATATTTACATCTGTGTTGGTTTTAGTGGAACTAGTTGGTACATAATTAAGTCCTGTTTATTTCTGCAAGTCTGTGCCTTTACTGAAAGAAAGAGCAAAAAAAGTACCTGTAATCTTAGATAATGTTTTCAAGGAGGCTGAATCAGAACAGAAACCGTTTTGATATTCAATTTATTGCACCTACACTGGCTATAGCAGAGATAAATCCACAGGCATATCCTAATTTTGCCCACCTTAACTGTCCCTGAATAATCCATTAATCCCACAGAAAGTGAAAGATAAACTTTTAAGAAATCCTTTTTCACAGTGGAATGAAGGTACTTTTGAGAAGTGTCTCTTGTTGCTAAAAATGTTGTGGGAGGGGAATGGTAAAATGGTAAAATAGTAAAATTTACATCTATGCAAATCAGTAAATCCAGATAATATGCATCTGTGGAAATTAACTGATGAGTTTACCAAATGACTTAACAATTGTTTCTGAAAAGCCGTGAACTGGAAACAAACAGCTGTGATATAGCTGCCTTTCAAAAAAGATGTAAAATACAACAATCTGGACAGCTATCATGTATTATGCTGGTTATTTTAGCCTAACAAACAGGATGTAAAAGAAATGAAACACTACCAGATAGAGTACTTAGTCCAGCTCTTCTTGAACACTGTAGGGATCTCTGGGTTCAGATTCAGAAGATCAGGGATTACTGTCTTGCAAGACTGAACTGAATAAATTATTAGGCAGATTTGACTAAAACGTTACTTCTTTTTCAGACTCATTTACTTCAGGTTTTGTTGTGTTTATTTTTTATAAGAAGCAACAAGGAGCTTAAAAAACACTAACAATATGGTGGTGGTTCTCAACGGTCATCTACCTTGTGCACTGATGAATATCTGGACACTCTCCTACAGTCTAATTCAAGAAATTGCCAAAAACCATAATGTCTTATGGGAAAAATCTTTCAAAATTAAAATGTTTGTCTGGAAAGCTAAAGATATGATTAGCTTTAGACTTAATCATCTGGTTAAACTAACTTCATCTACAAGACAACTGACGCATGAAGAAAGAAGGAAAAAAATACAAGTTATCTTAGGTTTTTTGACTGAATTATAAAACCAGCAGTCAGAGGGAATATAGGGGGGGATATGTCAGGATTGCTGTAAAAAAAATGCATACAGTGCCTTTTAGGTGAAATATGAGTTAAAATCAACAAGAGTCTGAGTACTGATGCATGATGTGAAAAAAAAGCCAAAAGGTCATTAAAATACTACAGTGCCGACATATAATACAGCCCAAAGTTGTGTCAAAGCAAAATTAAGTTTAGTTGCTGCTTCATGACAAAGTTTCATTGGCTGTTACATTTTAGGACTCTGATGGAGGGCATGATTCCGCACCGCAGCGTTTTATATCTGATTAGTACAAGTATAAAAGATGATGCAGAACACAAAGTCAAGAGGCACTCCAGACGGCACAGTCAGCAAGCAAGATGGGAAGTGGATACAAGCATACAAAGGATGTGCAAAAAATAGAAAGGCTTCGTAATTTTTCCCCAAAGTTGGTAAGTAGCACCTTTTTCACCAGACTTATGAGCTTTATGGCCAAGCAGATGATACGAATGCTCCTGACTTGGGTATGTAAGATAGAGTACAACCAGATGAGTGAAGGGGAGAAAAATGTGCCAGCTAAAGGGCTTGTTGACTTTTCAGTCCCAGATTGACAGCCAGACACGCATCTGAGTCCAGGGCCACCAAGTTAGGGAACACTTATGATCCTGATGAATCTCCTCTACCACCTACCTCATGCAGATACTGACTCACCTCAGCTCTCCACCAGTCTGGGGACTGCAAGTGACCCAACTCCTTGAAATAAGCCTTTTTTTAAAGAGTTATAATGAGCTGCAGAGAAGTTCTCAAGTAGAGGGGTCAGTGTCACTGAACAAGTGAAATCCCAGATCTGCTGAAGTCTGTGCTAAACCTCTCCCTGAACACTGCAAGGCCAGGATTTCTACTTACTGGAAGGCAATGTAATTAGCAACACAATCATTAGATTTACAGATAATAGTAAATAAGGAATTATTGGAAGTAATGAGGAGAGCCAGAAAATAATGCAAAAGATCCAGACAGGGTAAAAATATGGGTAGGAAATAAAACCCCATTAATCCTACAGTACCTCACATTTTCAGAGCAAAACAAGTTCCAAACATAGTTATTTAGTAGCAAAGAAAAGCAATAAAAGTGAAAAAGATCTCAGGTGAGCTTGCTGCAACTCAGCAGGCATCAACTTGTAATGTGACACCACGGCAAAAAGTAAATCTGGTTCCTGGGGCTGTATGGGACAAGGCATGTCAGAGCATGCTGAGCTGATACTCTCTTCCCTACCCAGCGCTAACATGACTGCAGGTAGCAGGGTGTTTAGGGACTGCACTGAGATCTCGTAAATAAACACCTGAAACCCAGAGGAATGAGGCTAAACTACGCAAAGGCACATACAGCAGAAAGGTACCCTGTGACAACTGACAGGAAAAAGGAACGAAAAATCCCTTGGCAGATCTTTTCTTATTTCTCACTGTTTCTAATTTCCATTTTAAAGCAAAAGGATTATGCCTTACTATAGCTAATGAGAATAGAAACAGATGCAGTAGACAAGATATATTATACAAAAGATATTAATCTTTCTGCTTCAAGGCACAAACCCAACACTAATTGATGGGATTAGTAAACAACAAATTCCCCTGAAGACAGGTTATTGTATAGTCATTCATTATGAGCAATTTTCTACCTTCTCCTTGGGCAGGTGATGCAGCACCGGCAAAGCCAGGATCCCGGCCTAGCTGAGCACCTCTTGTGATCAAATACCGTGGTTTCTGTGTTCTAGAACGCAGGAGATCCAGCACAAACACAGACTCACGTGACCATATAGAACAAGGGACAGATCTCCTCTAAAGCAAAAAGATCTATGAGCAGACATCTTCAAAACTGTGTTTCTGAACCTACTTTTAGGCTGTTATAAAAAAACCCTGCAACCAATCCTCCCCAAAAACCGCTATCCACACGTGCTTCACTTGTGGCTTGCAGCAGTCCTGGGGCTGCTTGTTAGATGGAACTGGACTTTGAGCTGTGCTAGCATGACTCCAAAGTCACTTCCCAGCAAGGGAAAGAGATGGTTTGGTTTTACAAAGATTTGACTGAGTCTAAAATTCAATCCTCCACTTGCTATGAAAAGGCAGTAACTGAAACTTCTTCAGATATTTCTAGATGTCATCCCATCCTGCACAGCTTATCAAGAACAGTCAACTTTTTTACTTAAAAGCAAACAAACTTTTATTCCCTGTATCTGGTTCCTTCACAATCAAATCTGTGCTTTTTAATGGGATTACTCATTTGAAACTGTCTCCCTGTAATAAGACAGAACATATTCATTAAGGTAGCTGTCAAACAGCAGATGTGAGCACAACTAGAGAAATCTTTGCACCTCAGTGGGACTACATTGTGCTCCCTGGCATCATGCATAGATGTTACAGGCAATCACAGCAGCTCAGGAAGAACAGAATAGAGTAGGGAGACAGGAATGGCTAACTCATAACAACAGATGGCAAGCCTTCTACACAGCTTAGCCAAAAGTATTACGAAAGACATTTTACTTCTCCTTTCATTGCTGGGGTTTTATTTTTAATGTGTGTTCCTTCTTAAGTTTCAAACTTAATATTTTTGACTGACTCTGGTTCTTCTTCCCATGTATCTTTAGAAATAAAATGATCAGAAAAGGTTTCTTCCCCTTTTACTCATGCTCTGTCCTTTATTTCGAATTTTTCAATTACAATGACTGGCATTTGTTGAAATTGTCTTCTGGAGTTGCAATGTAATTTTGTTTATGCAACCAAGATACAGAAGGAAGGTGGAGGAACATTCATATCACAAACACAAGGTTGAGCTTACTATGAAGAAGGCAACATAACCCCTTGGACCAAACTCATTGATCAGCTGTGTGATTTCAATATAAGGTCTATACATATACTGGGAAGCCACTGATGAAATCCTGACAAGGCTCACCCAACCCTTCTTTCTCTCTTTTAAGGCAGGTAATTTGGAAGTTGCACAATTTATGTGTCTTCCATCAAGATTTTTAGGAGCACTGTTTGCCCCATTCTTCAGGGTTGTCACATTCCGGGGGCATGTGGGATAGATTATGCTGGAGTGTCCTTCACTGTGCTGCATTTAGTGCAGCTCTTGCCTCTGATTAGAGTATGCAAGAGTAGCTCCACCTAAAACTGTGCAAGCTCAGCAGGGGTTCACGTGGGAACACAGGAACTGCCACATGAGATCAAACCAGCGGTCCGTCAAGGCCCAGACCCTGTCTAGCACTGACCAGGGCCAGATGTTTCCAAAGGAAGCACACAGCTCCACTAATATAGCTCACAGCTAAATTTATTTTTTAACCTGCGGCAGTCAAGAAATCCTGAAGGTTGGAGGTTTATACTCATGCTATTTAATCCTTAATCGCGTAAGACCTAGACTCTCACTGGCGCTCATGGGAACAAGTTCTTGCCAGGTGCTGGTCACAACAATGTGTTTATTTTATAGGTGAAACCACAGGCAGTGGTTTGCAAATCTCAGTCAGTGATACTTCCTCAGACTAAGGGAGAGAGCACCTCATCACCACTGAAAAAAACAATGAGTTTCAAGACAGAAACCCGTCTGCTAGTTGTAAAACTTTCTTATTGGCTTGCCATTTTTTCAGCTATATTTATTATACATTTATCTGTACAAACTACAAACACACACGTATATATATGCACACTCACTGATATCCTTTTCCCCTCTGTATCTACTTCATAAAGCACATGGACCTTTCCACGAGCTCAACATGAATTTCTCACAGCAGCCAGGGATCAGAGCCCAGTAGCTGCTTGCTGTCTATCCTGCCCTGAATGACAGGCAGTATGAGGATGAGCTTGTCAGGCAGGAGCGGGAAAACCAGTCTGCTCAAGGAAAAGAGAAAACCCACTGTGCTCCAAGCATGCTAACACACTTAGAGAAAACAACTGCCTCCAAGTGGTGTTTATTGCAAGACATCAGAACCCCAATTCACGGCAGAAAGATAATGCTTTTAGGGTGACCCTCCTACTCTCACATGCTTTGATGGACATGAAACAGAGTAAATAGAGCATCTCAGAAAGCTCTCCTAGCCAATCTGCAAGGCAACACCAAAAGGGATATTACCAGGTTGTGAAATCTCTCAAATTTCTATACTACAGGTTTGAGAGACTAACTGGGGAAATGTATCAGGAAAACAAAGGAAGGAAGAGAAGAGGGGAATTTGCAGGACTCCGAAGGATAGCAGATTTCCTATTTCAGCTTGAACTGTTCAGAAACAGTGAGCTGTGATGGTGAGCCTCTCCATTGCAGCACTGGTTCTATTTAAGGTAGCACTGCTGAGACCAAATTCTCACCTCAGTGGTGGTTGTATATCAAGAAAAAGAGCCTGCCTTCATTGCTGATTATAACACCCATTTTATAGTTTCCTATATGTCCCCTTCCAAACTACACCAACACACAACAGGACTTTCCAATCCATACACATTTACACAGCACACATGAAAATAAAGGGTCTCACAGGGTTTATCGAACACACTCCAGTTACTGCGTGGCCACAAATGCGAATGTCTGCAGCTAGTCCTTACTGTGGACTAGCACTCCCTGCTGAAGTGCTAGAAGAGTGCACCAACGGATTTAAAAAGTAATTACGCTGCACACTAACTTGTGGCAGCCATATGACTCCAATTATATGAAGCAACATCTGTGGCCCACGCAGCCAGGAAAAAAGGTTTTGACCGAGCTGCAGCTCTGCTACAGCAAGTGAAGTGTCTGGTAGCAGAGCCCCGCAGCAGGAGACCAGTTACAGCTGGGTGCTGGGTGCCACCCACACCTTTCTGCTCCTGGGCACCTGGGGACAGGGAGCAGGTAACAGGGGAGGTGTTTAAGCCTGGTTCAGTGAATATTCAGTTCAGAGCGATCTAGACAACACCTGACAATGTCCTAGGAGTGGTTGGTTTCCGTGAGCACAAAAGAGCCTGGAATGCTGAAGGGGGGCTGGAAATCCACCATAAACCAAAAAAGCAACCTCTGTCTGTGCACCCAGGAAGTGTTCACCACCACGATGAGATGAGCCCTGCTTCCCCACAGTCAAGGCAGCCTGCCCTCTGCTCTCCTCACCTAGGGAAAGAAATCACTTCTCACAATCTACATTGCAAATGGGGGTTCACACTTCACCACACTTGCTCAGTTTCACGGAAGGCACAGCTTCAAGCACGCTTTTCCCAATACAGGTTAACCTATCCTTTTATGCCCTGTGTGACCTGCAAAGTAACAGCTATCACAAAGCAAGTAGAGGAGGCTTTATGACCTTTGAAGAAAATAAAACAGACTGCCATGTGACATTGGTTGTCCACAGCTGCATGAATAAGGAAGCAGGGATTCCCTCCATAACTGGCAGGAGTGAAAAGAATTGCACATATAACCCCTTCTAAGAATGAAATAATTTTTTTTTAAGAATTAGATATTTTTAAAAGGGACATTTGGAGGCAAGTTGAATAAGAGGGCTACCCTCTGATTTTAATTTTTTTTTCTTTCTGATGGAAAGAATCCTTCTTCATTGCCATTCATAATTGGCTTTAAAACACAGCCAAAAGTAATAGAAATACAATCAATATTAGATATGAACAGAGACACTTTTTCTGTGGTTGCAATTAGCTATTTTCAAAGAGCAGGCCATGAATAATGTATGCGAAAGGATGGTAGGGGGAGTACTTATTTTTTCTTTAAGCAGATTATTTTAACATGGGTGAAAGACTACCAAGCTAAAAAATAGTGTTCAATATCACACAGTGTATAAACAGCTGTGGCTTAGCACATAATAAAAGCCATTAAGGGACTGAGCCAAAAAATGTCTCTAGCTATGAGGAGGGAAAAGAGGCAAAGTACCGTGTAATGATTGCTTAGATTCACATTTACCATTCAGACTTTGTGGACTCTACTCTATTCTGCAGACTAAGATCTCACCTTTCTCTTCATCAGGTTTTCTTAAACTGCTTCAAATAGTACCTTGGCCTTTTCGCAAACTTTTTCTATGCCAAGGCTGCCAGATCACTAAGTAGACATTAAGATCTTGAATATGAATTGGCCATACATGCAGATAACAGGTGAAAACATGGGTCAGCCCAACTTTGGCTCTGGGTAGCTCTCAGCTTGCTGTCCCTGAGGCTAAGCAGGACAATTATCTGCTTACTTCTACCTTGGAACAAAGAGGGGTGAATGACACCAAAAGCCCTGGCTCCATCAGTTTCCCTGCATGGACTAGCCAAGCCCAAATAAAAATTCACCTTGATTATGACAGGAGAGACGATTTTCCAAGCCAGGTGCTCAGGCACCTGCCCCTCTGCTGAGCCACTTTGTCACCTTGCTCCTCTGCTCCCTTCTCTTTTGCAGTATGGGTCTTGATTTAGAGATTGTCTCACACCTTCTCTGCTGCACCAAACACATGCTGGCACATCTTCCTCGCTGCTGGCTATGATTCAGCATCCCCCAAGCTTGAGGGCTTGCTGCAGACTACCACTTTTGGTTAGAAAAGCAACAGCCTGAGCTGGTTTTGGGGTCAAAGTTTATCCTTGGCTTTGCTCACGTTTAGCTCTGGGTCAGCAAATAGTTTCAATGCAGTTGACTTTGCATAAACATATTACCACAGGTCTTTAATTACTACATCTTCTCCCTCCCCTAATGCACAACCAAATGAAGAGAGTCTTTTACCTCATGTTCTCCTTCCTGTGAACTGTCACATACATCTCATAGACTCTCCCTTGTGGAACGGCCCCCGCTGGGATCAGCAAGCTTACTCCTGCAGAACAGAAGAGAAACGAGATAAAATGGAGGAAAAAAGGCAAGTGGGTCAGTGAAGGGGAGTGACAGGAGGGGCAGAAGATGAAGCCTGTGATGCCCGATTTTCTTCAACCTCACCAGCTGACTCTACATGACCTCAGCAAAAAAAGGTATTTACTGCAGTCCTGGTATCTCCAGTGGTCAGCCGGTCTGTTCTTACTCCTCTTGTGCATCGGCATTCAAATAGAGGAGTGGAGAAGACTGTTTTATTCTCTTTTATTTTATTTAAAGAGCAGACAGATGGTTATGCTGCTGTTTACCCTGTAAAATGATGGAAAAACGAACAACTCTGACTAAAATTTCCAACAGCTGTAACGGGACATCTCTCCCTAGGCAATTCTTACTTAATTATAATCAGGAAAGAAAGGCAGTGGAGCACTATCCCAGGAAGCAACAAGAACTAGTTGTTTCCTGAAAGATGGCTTTTGCGGCTGGCATCCTGTCTTTTAACACTATGCAGCTACTCAGCTGCTAATTGGACTACCAGGGAGACAAAATTGGGCTTCTTGGTATTTTGAAAGTGCCTAGTCATTTGGTGGCTCAAAATTTGTGTATCCAACCGTGAAAAAAATGTGGACAAATAAATTCAGTGCCCTTTTAAGTAGTTGTTAGCTGCACACTTGATTACAAACCACTGTTCTTACATTACTGCCATTTCAGAAACGTCCTGTCGTTACACGACAAACACGGCACATGAACCGGCTATTTCACTCTGCTGGACACGTCTCAGCCAGCTGTCTTTGCAGATGTAGATTAGCTGGGACTCAAGTGGCAAAGATTTTCATACCGTTATTCCTCCATAGATGAAAAAACCCCTCCAGGCAGATTATTTACATATACCCACCCGTACACACACGAGAGGCTTTAGAGAAACCGTGAATGGCCCTGTCTCTTTAGCATACATTGTTTGGTTATGTGGGAGATCTCCCATGGGTTCGTGTGGAGGGGCTCAATCCCATACCTGGCTTTGAAAGGGACAGATTAGCTAGTTCATTTTCCATGAACACCTTCTGACACCTGTTTCTTTACAGGCCTCTTACGATCTCACCTTGCATGTTCTCAGCAGCAACAAGACTGGCATTACGTAAATCAAGGGCTTTGCTCCCGTTGCTAGGAGGATGTACATATACCTAGGCACTGCATGGAGGCATACTTGGTAGCAATAGACAGGCTGACGTATTTTACAAAACATTTTCATCATTTTGAAGGAATTACAGCAGTAAATAAGTTTTTTTTTTCCTTTACAAATTGATAATAATATGTGTGAATTAAATGCAAGTAATAGACTTTGGTGACAATGTGCACCACCATGGCATAAGAGATCTGAGTATTAACATCTATGTTCAGCTGCTACTTAGGAAATGTGAAATGCAGGCTTGTACAGCATGGATTTTTGACACTGCTCAGCAGTCAGCACCATATTTCTTTAACTCATTCAGCTTTCATTCAGACTCTTAATTGTTATTTTTGCCCCTTGTTCCACAGTACCTTGTTGCGGAGGGCTATCACTCACCAACCACCCTTGGCTGCTACCTGGAGAGTGTTGGCCTGCATCCTGGAAGGACCAAACTACCTAGATCCTGGGCCACCTAGGTGCTTTGCTTTCTCCATAGGATCAACAAACAAGAAAAATTCCAGCAAAGGAGCAGGAGACAAGAGTAGGCACTGTATTCTTGGTCAAACCTGTACTCTAAAATGGCCAAGAGATGGCCATTAGATGAAAAGGAGGAAGGCAGAAATGCTGTGAAACCTTGAGCTGCCATATCAGCCAGTTGCAAGCTGTGGTCTCACATGTACTGTGGTTTTACCGAAACTCAAAGCTCAAGAAAAACCAGGCAGGGGGACTCCTGACCACTCTACAACCTGCATATCCCACACATGCAGTGTTTCATTAATTTGATTCAAGCCTACTTTAGATATTAATGTTGCTCTTCATAAGCATGCCAAATCCACAGGAACACCTTGGTGCTGAACTTATTTTGCATGTCAAGACGTCATCTATGAATCAAACAGCAGTATGGCTCTCCTGAAGGATCTGTCTGAGCTGAGCTCTCCTATGGCTGCCCAGGAGCTCCTGGGATGCTCTGAAATTGCCCCCATGTTGCCTGGGTGGTCTGAAGGGCGCATGGGGTCAAAAGGGGGGGCTGGCAGCCTGGCTTCATACCCTATGAGAAAGACTGAGAAGCAATTTGCAATTACATCAACATGTACTCAATGCTCAGTTCCTTTATTTCCTAGCTGTAAAACAACTCAACAATACATATGATGAGGACAGAAATATGGAAAAGACACTCTTTGGCCTTATTTTCCTTGGGTATGTGTGGAGGGAAAAAAGCTTTCCAAAAATTAGTATTCTGCTGTCCTATTTCAATACCACACAGTCTGCAATGAATTGGAAGTGGAACAACTGATTTGTTTTTTAATTAATTTGTCCTTTTTATGTGTGATGACAAGACTGAGCCTTTCTGGCTTAGAGTCCCTTTTATAGAACTGCATGAAAGGAAAAGGTCAAGGATGCTGAATCGCACTGCACACAGGGAAACTGAAGCCTCACACATCTCAGAAAGCAGCTAAGAGCCCTGCAATACTCTGCTTAAAAGGTGGCCAGGGCACTGGGAAAAAAATATTTGAAGTACCTTGGTAAATCTGAATGGGGGAAAAACCATCTGTTTGTTCTGAACAAAGAAAAGGCAGAGTCCCAAGAGTGACCCTGCTTTTTCCTGCATAAAAGCAAGCTAACTCCACTTAAAACCACAAGATAACTGTTCCTTTAAGCTAACATAGTAAGCTAGCACTTACCGGAATTGGGAATTACTAGGTGACCTCCTAAGGAGTTGAAGGTCCCAAATGCAGTGCACGATGGGTCTGTTTGCCGAGCAAGGCTCTGGTTCTTCATGTTCAGGGTCTCATTCTCCAGCAGAGACTGTGTAATCTGTGGGGACAGCTTGGAGGAGAGGTCAGAGAGTTCATCCTGGGGGGTGACTGCACCAGAGGTGTTATAAACCTTGATCTTCAGGTTGGGCAGCGGGTCCAGAATAGGAGAATTGGTCATCGGGATTTTATCAGAGACATCATGCAAGGCATAAACAGGACCCCTGTACATGGCCGCAGCAGAAGTCAGGTCTGGTGGCACTGCCAGGAGGTCTGCATTGGAAATTAGGAAGAAGAACTATATTACTTCTCTATGCTGACGACTTTCTTCTGGGTAATGATTTGGGTTTGCATTCTGCATTTTGGCTTTTAAATGAAAGGTTAAGATGTGCAAAGTTCTTGTGGACTGACCTTTGTCTCCTTTTCTGCGCATCACTAGAGCAAACTCCCGGGGCTTGTACTGCCCCAGCCACTATGGAATCTAATTGTCATACAAAACTACAGCATGTTTCTGCTCTAAAGACTTTCACTGGGATCATTTTTCCAGGCTGCACTCAGGTTTCAAGTATGACATGTTTAGCTTCAGGGTAAGATGTTTTCCTTACTCAGTAAGTCTGACTTTATCAACAAATAACCCCTCCCTAAATGCTAAGTGACGATCATTAACCAACTTAACTAACTGGATTAATGACAGCATTCTGAAATAAAAGACACAACAAACCTATGAAGTCATTGTGCCCAGGACTCTCCGCAGTTGGGGATTAGTGCCTGCATTACGCTTTTTGAAGGTTTGTTTTAAAAGCATCTCCACCAAAGAAAATGACGCTTCTGCTAATCATCCATATGATGACGACTCTCTTGTCATCTTAACTCCTACTTTGATTTATTTTTCTTAATCACATATTGGGGAAAAAAGAGGAACAACTCAGCCTAAATATGTAACTTGAAGAAGCCAGCACTCCCTTCAGAGTGGTTGGTTTGTTGGTTGTTTTTTTTTCTAGGCCAATGAAGTGTGGAAATAATCAAGCTGTTATGCATCAGTGATAAAAATGCTCATTATTAAATGATGTTCTACCACAACTTCTTCTACATTGTCTATTGAAAGTACAGTACTTCTTAAACTACTATTTATGCCTGTGGAGACAGGGCACAGTAAAAAAGGCTATTAGTGAAACAAAGGGGAGGAAAATGTGATAGAATTATTATACTGTAATATCACTCCTCTGATAAATCTGCCTCCGTTGTTTCTGTCAGAGCTTTGCCTTTGATTTAAATTTGATCTGGATCTGTATTTTCATGAATGCCTATGTTTCACTCTCACATTCAAGCTCGCTCTCCAGAAGTTAAATTCCTCTGCTCTATGCTCTTGAGCACACCTGAAAAATACCAAAGGGGGCCTTAAGCACTTGACCATCAGAAAGAAATGGATATAATCTTTCTCCCTTTTATGAAATGCCAAAAAGCATCCAGCAAATATCATTCATGCAGCCCAAGAGACCATATCCTTACAGCATCTCCCAGAATTGGTCAACACAGAGTGAAGTGACAACTAACCTTGTCTTGCAGCCTTGATGTTAACAGGCTGAAATCCCCCATTTAGCGCTGAGGAGTCGATAATATCTGACTCAAAGTCACGGTGGTTCTTGCGATAGACAAACAGGGCCACAACCACGGAAATAGCCAGGCACACGATCACTGCTATGACGATCCCGACGTACAGAGCAACATCATCTGAGTCAGGAGCAGCTAGAGAGAGAGAGGCCAGGAACCTTGAAGGAATGTTCTCCTCACAGGAACTTTCAAGAAAACACATTCTTATTACTCTCGTTTCCTGCAGATATTTACTACCTTTTTATAGGCTAATTTAAAAATCCATTTCCAAAGCTATATAACAGGTATATGCCCTTTTGAAGGAAAATGATCTTTGATTTCTCTCTAACTTGTGTTCTAACTCTTTCCCTATCTACTTGCTCATCTATCTATCACTCAGGCTGTGAATTACTAAGCATAATACAGGTTACAGACTTGGTCTCATGAAGCAAATTCACCCTAGGAAATAAACTCATATGTTTTAGTGACATAGTGTCATAAAATTGGTTATTATCATCTAATAACAAGAAAAAACCCACATTGTGGATTTTTAAACTTCAGAAGCTTAATTTATAAATTAAAAAGAGTAAAAAAACCTCCAAAGTCCATTTTCTATGAAATGCCTGGAGTAACAGGCAATGTACTCTTGAGCGTGCTTTTTTTGAAGTAAAATGTGCCAAGCCATTTTTCTCTTCCATTCCTTTCTGTGTAAAAAACCCTAAACTAGCAAAGCAGTGGATTAGACACTGAATTCTCATCGTTGGCATTAACGTGTATGTATTTGGATAAAAGCTGAAGCAAGCACAATAAATAATGTGGTAATTTACCAAAAGGAAAACAGATTTATTATGATACTTCCACTAGCTGCTTATACCATATCTTCAGTACTAATTCCAGGCTAATCTCTAGAATCGTTATCCACTGGACAGTTTTTTCCTAAAGGTCTGAATCCATGATCAAAATTTTATGTACTTCTATACAGTGAAGAATCCCAGTTTTAAAGACAGCGTAACAAAAAAGAAAGTGCAGAACAAATCAGACTTTTTTAATACTTCATTTTTGTTAGCTTGAAACATGTGAAATTCATTCTCTCCAGTTTCTGCCTCTTAGGCAGTGCCTTCTCCCCCCACTTTCCTCCTGCATAAGAGCCCTTACCATCCTGTGTCAACTCACTGACAGTGAAACGCTGCGACTGCTCTCAAGCAAGCAGCATGCCACTTATTCTGTTGAACAGGCCTCTGTTTGCCTAGTCACATGGGGCTGGCATAACAGTAAGGCCTGACTCGAGGAACAGCATCAAATTAGCATCCCGGAATGTAAAATCAAACATCAAACTTACAAGAAAATCCATATTCATTCTGGGTTCTCTGTTCAGTTGAAATAGGATAAATGAAACCTTGAAAAGAAAGAAATTAAACAAAAATGGGAACAAAATCAAATTAATGAGGAGAACAAAAAAAGGGAAGCATGAAAAATGGTTTAATTAAAAAAAAAAAAAAGGAAAAGAAACTGATGGCACTTTAAAATTCTGATACAGCACAGAATTATGATTTTGCATCCCCTGTCTCCTCCAGAGCCTTACTAAGAATTAATAAGCAGGCAGACTGAATTTCTAAGCCAAAATCGGTCTCGAGTCACTAACTTTGGAGTGCTTAAAGTCTTTCTTTTATTGAGCATAAACTCTAATGGATCTAATTTATTTCAGACATCAAGGGTCATTAGCATATGGAAAGTCTTTTTTCCCTATCCCTGCCATATGCTTTAATTCCCAGGACATGTTCCGTGAGGCTCTAAACAGTTTTTTTATTTAATTATAGTAGCTTGCTGTTGATCTAATAGAGCTAAAGGAGACCTGTCGTCACTGGTCAGAGGTTAAATACCCATTCACGAAGCAGACTCCACGCACAAAGCCCTCTCTCTGTATTTCCCTGGAATTATTTTATCTCGTCTTTAATACATGTTCAATAGGAATTCCTCAGGGAGCAAAGAATTTGTCAGCAAACGGGAAACTCTTTGAAATTATTACAAAATCAATAAGGCCTCTGGGGTCATAACATTATTTATTTGAAACCTTTGCAAGCACCATATATTGACAAAATCATAACACAATTTACAGCTGTATTTTGGAATGGATAAATAAGAGATATAATTTCCTTTGTCTTTTCTTTCTGCAGCTCCCAGAGTACAGCAAACTGGAGCTGCTTAGTTCGCACACGAGTTCTGTGAACTCACTACGCCCCTCCCAGATGCTTTCCATCCATATGGGAAATGAGTGAAATACTCCAAGTCCCATCCTGCTGCAAAGGTAAATGACAAATCCAAAGTGGGGCAGTCACTGTCAGGGCGGGGAGCAGAGTCGGTGTAAGACAGAAGGTACCCCTCCTCCATCACCTTCTGACACCTTCAGTGCTTTTGAAGGGAATTTCAGCCCCTCTCCTTGGACTGCCCTGTGAGCAGCTCGCACAGCCGGGGACTTGCTGCAGGTGACACCAAGATGGAAAAAGCGCTCCAGGCCCACGCCTAATGCACAGGGCCACATTATAGACAGGCTGGAGTAATAAACCTCAGCTC
This sequence comes from Zapornia atra, assembly GCA_013400835.1. Lineage (NCBI taxonomy): Eukaryota > Metazoa > Chordata > Aves > Gruiformes > Rallidae > Zapornia > Zapornia atra. The sequence goes on along the minus strand of VZTU01008529.1, from coordinate 376,797 downwards.
CCAAAAATGCTGAGTATGAGTGCTCAGCACCTCTTATGTTTTACATATCCTCCTCTGATCTGATTGACAATAAATTAAATTAATTTTCCCCTACTTGAGTCCGTTTTGCCCATAATGGGAATTGCTGAGTGATCTCCCTGTCCTTATCTAAACCCATGAGCCTTTCATATTTTCTCTCCCTGTCCATCTGAGGAGGGGAGTGATAGGGTGGTGTTGGTGGGCACCTGGCATCCAGCCAGGCTCAACCCAACACATCACAGCAAGAAAAGAGGCTTTTTGATGATGATGGGGTTTTTTTCTGAGGCATCATGGGACAGACTGTATTGCCTGTAGTATCTATTTAAAACTATTTCATAGAAATTATTCCAGCCTTATAATTACTTTTAGAAATATTAAGTTCATGCATTCATTTATTTGGTTCTTCGAGGCAGGTTCCCCTATGTGTACTCTCAACATGCATACTCAATCTTTCTTAATAACTGCTTCCTACTTCTACTAGTATACTCTAGGTATTGGCCATAAAAAGTCAGGCGAGCAACTTCTGAGGGCTTGAGTGAGTGCTCAGCAGGTCTGGGCATGAATTTACAGTACCCTAGTTACTCTCTACTTACTCCCCAAATGAATGCTGAGGCCCATATTTAGTCAACCTCAATTTCAGTGATAGTTTTATGCCCAATATTTCCTTTGGCAAGATGTCTCTGGGGACCCAGAGGCAGCCAACAGGAAATATGAGGCACAAGGACCAGGTGGAATTGAAGCTGGCTGCATCTCCATAAGCCTTTTTACCTCGTACTCAAATCCACTGGGAAAGCTGAGGATGCCCCTCTGCTGTTCATGTGCCCCAGCATGTTCCTGGAGGAGCTGGCATGGGACAGCACGTGTCCCCTGGGTCCGTATCACCCACAGAGCTTGAGCTCACCCATGCAGAGCCAGAAAGGCTATTCCTCTCTCCTTCTGTTACATTTCAGCTGACAAGTTTTGCATTCAAAGTTGTGCATCATTCCTGCCACGTCTGAAGTGATCTAGCAACTGCCACTCAACAGGCACAAAGGACTGGATTAGCTGTGATATTATTGAAAGCATTCTCTCCTCCTGGGAAAATGGAAATCTAAATTCAAGTCTTTTCAGCAAAACAAACAAGTGTGGTCCGCAAAATACTCTAAAAGAAATTTACCTCATTGCAACCTCTTCTAGAACCTGTTTGCCACAAATACTTATTTGCATCTTACAAGTTTGCTTAGATTCACTGATGACTAGAGAGAGCATCCTTGCAGCTAACATAACAGTGACACCAATTTCTTCAACATAAAAGTTTTGTGTACGTATTCAAAGGCACATCTAGTAAAATGGGAGGGTGAGGCCAGGATACCATTTGCTGCTACCATTAGCCTTGAAATCCAACATGCTTAGTAAAGTGAGCTTGATTTTACTCTCCTGTGGGTGCTGAGAACTGAACCAAGCACCCAACTCCAGCCTACTGTTTCTGTGCAAACACAGCCTGGCTTGCACAAGTGTCTGTGAAGACATGTTCTCAGCCCAGAAAACAAACTATATTTTGCTGAGGGTCAAGAGTAACAGCTGACCAACCTGGCTGTAGATGGAGAGGTGGTCGCTTGTCCTGGATGTTAAGTGTTTGTGGAGGTGACACAAGCTATGCCGTGGTGGTCAAACAACCCAGTTTGCTCACAGTACGAGGGCAGGCTTCCCCTGCTGAAGCTAGGAGAGACCTTACCTTGGGTTGACTTTCAGCATCCCAGCCAAGCTGGCACCCCCAGCCACCCACTGATCAAATGCCAACTCCATTTGCACTTGAAAATTAAGCACATTTGTTGGAGATCACTCCAACATGGCAACTACAGATGCCTTCTGCCATTTGGGCAGGGCTTTTTAGAATAAAACTACTTTTAAACAGTTCCTTGTCATGAAAGTTCCCTCCAAACAAAGGAGTGGGCACTGCAGAGGCAGTGATAAGGAGAAGGCTTGCAGCCATGTGCCGGTGGTGGTGGCTGGGCAGAAGGCTGGGCTATTGCCATGCTCCCAGAACAAGAGCACAGGTACCACTTTAGAAAGTTGGCTTTCACACTGGTCCCTCTGACTACGCCTTCAAACAATGAGAAAGGACATTTTCATCAGATAATGATGAAAACCTGCTGGGATTAGTAACTGAAATAATGAAGAACGACTTCCCTCCTCTCTTCAAAGTAACTGCAGTGAAAAGAGATCTTTTTCTTGTGTTGTTGTGGGTTTGTTTTTTTGCCCTCCTTGTATCAACAGTGCTGCTTGGCTAGTACCTGAGGGACTTCTACCAGGATCATCAAAATTTTTAACGAGGGTGAATTTAGAAAGGTGCTGGTGGGTTTGACTCTGGGAAGGCTGCTGAGGCTGCTGACTCACTCAGAGCAGCTGGTTTCACAGTGAGCTACTTGCTTTGAGAAAAGTAATCTAAGCTTCTTCCTACAGCTTGTTAGGAAAAGTACATTTTCAAAGGGCTTTTGATGTTTTGTTGTGTAACTTACTGCTGGATGAGTAAAATAGTAATAATCATACTTTAGGCCCTTTTATTTGAGGCTCTCAGAGGCTTACCAAAAGTGGATATTTATTTCCCTCATTTTTCAAGTACCTCACCCTATGTCATACCTGGAGAATCAGTGGGAGGCTTGGGTTAACACACAGAAATTGCACCACTGTAATTGCAAGGTAAATGCATTCATTAAAAAGCCTTTAATTAAGTTGATGTTTCTCCACGCATTCTACTTTAAATTCAACTTCAGGCTTGTAAATACATTTTTTTGTCCCCATGGAAGTGTTTCTATTAAGTGCTAAAGGTGGGGGTTTTTTAACCAAAATAATTACACTGGCACAAATCCTTTGTACAAATGCAGATGTATCATTATAAAGATGCATTATGTAGGCATTACCTATTCTATTTCTGTAAAGCATATGAAGAGCAATTTAAGGACCTTTACAATGATGAAATACACTGGGAAAAGTAAAGAAGGGTGAATATGTCAGATTGGAAAGACAAACCAGTCCAACGCTGGTATATAGAAAAGGCTTCAGCAGGCTTTTTATCGGTTCAGTTTAACTGAATTTCAGTATCAGTCACACTTACACTGATTTGGGGAATTGTGTCCATTTAACTGAATAGATTTTGAAGCTCATTTAATTAGTTTGGTGCAGTTAGTGAAGGCAGATGATCCTCAAATGCTGGAAGTCCAGCCTGAGCATTCTGGTCCCTTGCTCTTACCTTCTGGAAACAGATTCGTGCCAGAGACCGCAGGACACCCAACAGCAGGTTTCTGTGGCTGAATGCCCTCCAGCGTATCTGCATGTGTGGGACCATCTGCCTTAGGGGGTTAGCTTTGACAAACAGGCAGGATGACCTTTTTTGCAGCACGAGTTCATTTGCTTCAATTTCCTTGGGAGGAGTAGACAAACCTTCTGCTAAATTGGGGAAAAATGAAGTACTTGGGAATGGAAGAATCTTAGAGCTATGAAAGATAATTGTGCAGAAATTATGGCACTGACTCCCTTGGGAATGAAATTGAAACAGGGTGTCACCAGTCACCAAAACCACGTTTCTAATCTCTCTTTTTTCCATTGGGGAAGAATCTACCCTCAGCGTATTCATGGACATATGTGCACACGCATGATACTCAGACTGGGAACTTAGTAGCATGACCATGGACATTCTGAAATCCTGTGTTTAATTTTACATAGAAAGTTCTAGGAATATACTGCCTTGGCCTGCACACTGGCATGTATTAAAGACAACTTTTATCCCTGTGATATAAAACACTAGGTCGTGGCTTCCTGCAGAGGGAACTTTGTTAACTAGCTCCCCTTTTTTGTCCTTAATAGATTTTTCTAGCTTTCTAGTCATGCTGAATCTTTATTAGTGAATAACAATTTTAGAGTAAATTGGTCAGAATAGGAAAATATTTTACACTGTTGTTTACAGAATATAAAATATTCACATAACAGAGAAAGAAAATGTCCAGTTTTCCATTTGTATTTTTCCCAGTCACTTTTCTCTCTCACCACTAAGTAACTAGGCAAGATGGTGGAGCAGCTGAAGGTGATCTTTCTGGGCCCTTATCCATCAGGGTTTATACAGTTTGGGACATATTTACAAAAATATTTACAATTATCCTGCAAGGAAATTGCTTTATACCATTAGCTGCTGAGGTCACAGTGAATGATACATATTTTGAGACTATGTCAAGGTCAATTAGAGATGGAGACATGCACTTTCTTTTATAAAGTGAAGATTGCATATAGTGCACCATAACTGCTTGTTCTTTTAATGCATCATTTTTTAATCTGGCACCACTTGCTTCTAATCTATAAACACTCTTTACCCTCCATGTAGCAGTTTCAAAAGGAGCTAAGGTCATGTAATTAGGTGGCCCTTTTGAAAGCCTAGCCCCATGACATGTCTAAATAACATCCTGTTGCAATGAACTCAACAGGTTGAGCATAATATATTGTAACAGCACTTTCCTCTCTTTTGGCTCCAAAGTCGATGCCCTTAAATTGCCTAGAAGAAGAGTGCACGCATTCAACTGCTGCCTTTCTTTCTCTACTTTGATGGTTTTATCCAGCATAGCACCACTGAAGTAGGAAAAAGGCCTTGCTGACACCAGGCTCTGAGCCACACAGCTATGATGGACAGATGAACAGAGACAAATTCTCACATGTAGTTGCCTAAAAGGTGAAGGAAGCAGTTCTCAGGTGATTTAAAGTAGCTATGGGGTGCATACATTGCAACATGAAAGTTTACTTGAACAACTCTTTGCTTCTCTGCAATACATACATGCCAGAAGACTTCCAGTATTTAATAATTCAAAGTCAGCAAGGTAGGAATTTTTCCCACAGCAGTCTCCAATTGCTCTGTTAATGCCCACAATGAGTTAGGTCTTTTTTCATCATTCATTTAGCTAGGTTCCTCTTTCCCCAGATCCAGTGGGTCAGAATTATCTTTAAAATCTTTGGGTTTGGCTGAAATGTTCTGTAATCAGTCTCAGAAATTATGCTGAAAAGTTTGAGACAAGTTGGGTTAAGAACCCTAACTATTATTTTTTAAAAATTTGTTTTGCTTTGTTGATTTCTGAGTTCAGTGGATCTCAACAGTTAAAGAACAAGTATATACTGCTGTTTCCAAATGCCAGGTTCTAGTAATTCAACTTCTCTCCCTTTTCCTATAAAATGCCATTCTCAGTTCAAAGCCAGCCCATTTCCAGAATTCATAAAAGTGCACTCCTCAGAAGTGATATCCAGCAATTCTGAATTCCATTATAAAGAGCCATTTCTAAGATAAAGAAGAAAGGCACATGTCCCTGCAGTGCTTGTCGTGCCATGACCACAGCGGTGACGTGGCTAGTCCTGTTTCCATTTTATGCCTCCTTTCGCCTTACCCTGTTTACTTCTCAGCAATTCTATAGCCATCACTAGCTTGCTGAGTCTCTTTGTTATTTTCAAAGCAAAATCTGTATTTCAAATACAGTGTGCAAAGGCTCAAAACTTTCAAAATAAACTTTGGAGAGCTTTCAAAATCTTAATTCGGATGCATTGCAATGCTATAGGTTTCCATCTAGTCCCTATGATGGACAAGCAGTCACATGTTCTCACATTAAGAGAAGGAATTTATGAGAGTTATTTGACATCCTGGAGTTTGTAATTGCTCTGTGCAGGTCCCACTGCCAACAGACTGAGACTGCACAAGCTTCCAGTACTTCTTTTTCTACAAGGGGACAGACTTTGCAGTGCAAGTGCAACCTTAGAGTAAATCCTGTCAAAGGACAGTTTAACATTAAGGTTTCATGTTCGCTTAACCTGTTGCTAATGCAGATTTACCACAGGAGAAATATTAACAATAATCTTTGAAGTGTAATTGCTCTTGTTTCTCTCCCCTGCTACTTCCCAGGAACTGTAGCACATAAACAAGAAGATGGGCTATCTTCTACCTTATTTGTGGTGTTCAAAAATTAAAAAAACCAAACAATCCAACAAACAAAGTCCCCAGAGCTAGAAAAAACTCTTAGACAGAATGTGCCCAGCTTCTTCCTATATTTGCTATTGTAAAGAAAGACCGTCATGTCTGCAGTAATGATGCTGAAAGTTAGATATGGTATCAGGTATCCCAGAGATAATGCACAGTAATTTATTTGTCTTCTAAAGGACTCATTATTGGCATATTCAGGGTGGGCTAATAAACAGGGAACTTGAGGTTTTGTGACTGATTATTTACTTGAGTATCATCTCAGATCTTTGCTGAGTGGGTAGGTTAAATGGGGAGTCTCTCTTGTTCTGTCCTTGAACGGGAGTTTATGATATTCTATAATTAAGATTACAACTATGTTTTCATTTTAAATTGGTTTCCTGACATTCTATTAACATCGTTAGAAAGGTCTTGCCTGAGTTTAAACATTCGTGTTATCTGTAAGGGCGCGGGGGAAGATGGAAGAGCAGGGTAACTTGTTGCCAAAATTTGATGTGGATTAGAACAGGCAATTTTGACATTATGCAATCTTTTACAGTTAAGGACTTTGACCTTTTGGCTAAATCTTATGTCAATCTTTAGTATCTTAGAAGCCCAGAACCATAACATTGGCTTTGTTATGTGTGTTTGACAGCAAAAGTAAACACATGTCTAGCATCACAACTTGCTAGATCATGTATTTCCAAATTCCATGTTTGCAATGGCTGAATGCTAAATAGACTTCCTGGGTTGGCTTGGTTTTGTAACTGGAGCTGGACAAGAGCAAACAGGTTACAGGGTGAGCTGAAAGGGGAGCATCGCTGAAGAGGGCACATACAGCGGCTAGCAGTTAGATGAAGGAAGGGACAGCTGGAATTGGATCTAGAAGAGGGGAAACTGTTAGGACCACTGGGAAAAATGATCATGGAAAGCATGAGTTATCCACATGGATGTTCAGTGACACGCGTTGAAAACGTGCAGGGCCATCATCTCACAGGCAAGGTAACTTGTACTGCCCTCAAAAATCCCAGACTCCAGAATCAGCTGATCAGCTCAATGTTCATTTCCCAAACTACAGAAACATCCTTCCCCAAGATGAGTTCTCATTTAAGCATGCTGCCAATGTTTTGTTAGTCCTTTATGTGGAACACAGATATAGAAATGGAAAGCGCACCGAGTTTTACTTCCGATCCTGTCACTGACTAGCTAATGAGCCTTTCAGGCTGCTTGTGTAAACGTGCTCTTCCTGACCCCCTACCAGGAAAGCAAAAATCATTAAATATATCCACTTTTGTACATTGTAAGGAAAATATAAGCACTTTTTTTTTTTCTTTTTAACGTGCAGAAGAATAAGGGAAGAGCAGAAGAAAAACTCAAGGACATTAGGAAGAATTAAAATTATAGATGGACAATGTTGAAGTTCTGCTCCTCTCTGTACAGTCATAATATTTTTTCATTAATTGAGGGTTTTTTCCAAAACAGCCTTGCGAACTTAAGAGCACTTGCTTTCCATTAAAATTAAAATGTGGAGGTGGGTTTCTCTGAACTCACTGGGGTAAGACACAGCAATTTCAGTGTCCTGGGTTCTGCCTGGGGCTCTGCACTTCTGTTTTCTCTCAATGCTTTCAGCAGCTTTGAGCGGTAGGATTTTTATGCAAAAGCTCTCAGTTACAGAGGGCCCACCAGAGTGTGGACGCTTCTCAGCTGGGGATTTCTCATGCTGCTACAATAAAAATAAAGATGAGTTGTAACTCTGAGATGTATTCATAAACTCTCTTGGCTGCTTCATCATGACATAGTAGTTGGGCTGAAAACAGAATAATGCATCATATCAAATAACAATATTACAGAAAACTTCCTCTAGGAACAGATGAGATGCATTCTTCAAATGAATGAAACTCCCCCTGCAAGGGCTCAGTGAAACAGGCCAGGTGGCTAAATCATTACAGACAGACTGAACGTATTAGAAGTTCTCTCTTGACCCACATGCTCTTAATAAAAGGTTTTATTTCATTCCCCTGCACACACAGGCTTCTGTTGCAGTCTCCCTTGAGAGAGCTTTGCTTACCTCCTGGAGACTGGAAAACTTTCCCCTGCTCTTTGCACACTAATCTGCTCTGGAGGACAAGAGGTCCTCATCAAACTGCTCTGCCCTCTAATTCTTCCTTGAATGCCTGCTTTCAAAACAAGCCAAAAAGGGAAACGAATGCTTATTCCATCAGAGATTCTGGCTTGTTACATTAAACAAGCAGGGCATGGGCAGAATATATATGTTTAGGGAAGAAAGAGATGTTAGGATCAGGTTAAATATTGCTTTCTACTTGAGATTTGTGTATAAACAGGCATGAGACTGGAAAAGGGCAGCAATTAACCGTTTAATGCACAAGCATGACAAACTGCATCTTTTTCACTCACTTAGGCACAATCATTGTAAGAGGGAACCTTAGGAACTTCATACCGCCTTTCAGACCAGGATTTCACAGCACTTGGTAAATATAGATTTGCCGTCATCATTTCACATTAATTCACTCTCAACTAGAAGGCAGCTTTTTTTTTTTTAATAAGATGGACTTACTACTCTGATAATAACATCTTCACCATGGCATATGTACCTTTTTTTTTTCAAGTGGTTTACCCACTATTTGAACTTCCAAGTAGTTAAGCTATATGCAGGGAGAGAACGAAAGTGACCCAGGAGTTAGTCCACAGTGTTGTCTTTAATGATGGATGAAGGTATTTTGAATCTTTTCTTCCATTCTTTAAGTGATATCTGCATGTCTTTTCATGCTCATTTACTTAAATCCAAAGCAACAAAGGAAAAGTCCCCACTGGATGTGGTAACACTTGGCAATGATTCACAAGTGGAAATTTCCTTTTGGTCCTATTCAATGATGGATTTGTATTCCATATTGTGGGAATGTATAAAGTGAACAGTTTTCACCACACGGTAGTGTAGCTACAGTACTATTTATGTAACCGTATAGTCCATAGTCCTCAAGTGACAACATGTGCTTCGCTATTACCTCGCTGCTGTAAGATGGCTAGCCCTGTGCTTCAGAAAAAAATTGAAAGCACAGCTTAGCCAGCCTTTTATGAAAAGCCACAGTGGTCTACTAAAGCTGAGAGCAAGCTGAAGAAGAGACACGGGCTGTCTCTCTCTGGCTATGCTTCTGCAAGCCCCGCACATTGCAGGTGTGATTTCAGAAAAGACCAACAGCTTTACCAGCATGTGCAGGCACCAAGCTCACACCTACGGACTTGCTGCACCTGCTCATTCAGGACAGGGACGATACAGATCTGAGCACTATGACTTCAGATCCTCAACAGAAAGGACACAGGTGACATGCTCTGAGCAGGACAGCTACGTGTCACAGCTCATGGAATAAGCCTTCGACATAACCATGCACCACAGCTAACTCTCCTCACAGGTTGTCCACCTCTTCCTGATGACCATCCTGATTGCCATCAGCAAGTCCCAGGCTTGGCAGGGACTTCTAGCATGTGTTTGGTACCATGCATACTCTCTCACAGTCATTCCAGACTGGGCCCAGTGAAACACTTCCCCTTGTCCTTTGCTTTAAACATGTTTGTGACTGAGTGAACTACTTGAGCTGAAGTTTGAAGTGGCAGTGGAGCGCTTTGCTTTCATAGTCCCCACACAGAACACCCACCAAAATCATTAGGCAGGGTGAGTGGAGGGCTAATTGCAGTGTTTCAGTTTATAGCGATCTACTGCGAGATTCAGTGTGTGCCTTTCAAAGTGTTGTTCCTTGCACTGAAGTATTTACCACAGTACTCATACTTCAAATGGGAAATAATGCAACTATGGAGGCAATAATGCAACTGGTGTGGGTGGTAACCAGCCAATTCTTCTTACACCTACAGCATAATTTGTTCCAGAAGATCATATTAATGCTATCACAGAAATTACAAAATTGTTATAATGGGACCTGCTAGGCAATACTGTGTATTTGGAAACTTAAAATAGTAATGACTGCCCTAAATTTTCACTACTGCTACTTTTCTCCTTCAATTCAGCCTGCTACCTCTCTGCAGGCTCTCTAGTTTAATGACTGTTCATCCTTTCATGTTAACAGAAAAATACTAACTACTGGATAAAGGAGTGTATGTGTGTACTAGCAAGATCATTAGTCTGAATAAATGTGACAGCAGAGCTCCACGAGAAATGCCACAGTTAGTGGTAAGCACAAACTACAGCTTTGGGTGTAAAATACTGTAATTACAAGGGATGGAGAAAGCGCCACAGTTTTTATCCCCATGGAAATCGATAGTGGTGCAGACTGCTGCTCTTTGCTAGAGCAGGGGCAGTCTGATGAAAGAGCTTATTGATTTATCCAGCTGATGCTACTGTAGTGAATAATAGACTGGAAGAGAAAGGGCTTCTGAATTAGACTCATTCAATCCAACATTTTTCAGGATATCTTTTATGTACAGCTATATAGAGAGATATATTTACAAGTGAGTTTTTGTCAAAGCAACAGTTTATTGACTCCCGGTAAGAGAGTCTGTCTGCTAATTCTCTGACCTCAACTACACTCATGATATTAAAGTCAACCTTTAAGAATTCACTAAAGACTGACACGAAGGAGGAAGCACTAGGGGGGTTTGGCTACGATGCAGGTGAGAAGCTGCCCAACACATCTCTCAAGGGGATACTGCCACAGAGGGAAGATGGCTGTGGCTCCCTCCATGCCATCTGCACTGTGTCAGATGGACTGGCATAAAGGCACTGGAAAAGTCTGCTGGGCATCCATAGGTCTCCAGGCTAGGAGAAATGTCCATTCCAGGCCAGACCTCACCAGCCTCAAATAATGTCGAAAGAGGCATGGTGTTTTAGGAAAGAAAGGAGTCCTGTGTTTCTTCTGAGCTCAGAAGGCAGATTTGCTACAAATTTAGATCCACACTGGCAAAAATATAAGTGTTCAGACTGGTTTTGCATAAATAAAAAAAAAAAGAGAAAGAGAGAGAGAGAGAGAGAGAACAGCCGGCATACTGCCACCAAGTACAGCAAATCAATCTTCTCAGCAGTGATGGATCAGGGAGCAGGACTGTAAGTTTTACAGGTATATGAAACCCCGCGAGTATAAAGACACCATTAAAACACTGCCATTAAATTCCAACACTGAAGGATGATCACAGCCCCTGGAGCCAAGCGGGTCAATATGTGACTGTATATTTTTCATTACCATTTTTTATATACATATATATGAAGCAGAATAGGATTCACAACAGCCTCACTCCCTCTCCTGCTGAAGAACTCTGCTTTATACTCAGCATCCAATTTCCCAAATAAAATGCAATATACCATCAACAGATAAATGAGATCCCTACAGGGCTTTTATTCTGCCATACCATTACATCCACTTTTGCACAAGATTTCTGCTTAAATGGCTCTTTTTATGCACATGCAGAAAGATGACATACACCTGTCTAAATATAACCTGATAGTGAAAAGCTCTTCTATATGGTGAAATGTATCTTTTCTTCCTAATTTACCAAAATGACTTATTCACACTCTTGGAGCTAGGGGTACGTTAGCTTCCCCACTATAGAAGTCACCAAGGTGTTATATGGTAAGATGTGGCTGGATTCGATGTCTTTTCCCCTACCTTCAGAAAAGAAAAAGAGAGGAACTCTGAATCTCACCTTTCCTTCCTCCCCATAAAAACAAACGTTTCGAGGAATTACAGCTTTATAGGTTGCTGACATTGACTAACAGCTTTTAATGCACTGAAAGCATTTGTGTGAGCTACATGGAAGAAACCTTTTGGAAAACTGGGAAACCTCTGAGCAAATGGCCATGATGTGCCATAGGGTAGCTCAGAGATTGCTGTGAGCACAGTAGCCACCTATATGGCACTTATTCAAGAAGCAGGTAGTGTCACTCTTCTGTCATTACAACTATTTCAATCAAAAATAACCTGCCTCAGAGAATAAAAATTACTGACTCCTTTTTCATGACAAAACTCAGAGCATTTTATGACACAGACACATAGATACCAGATAGTCACAGCCACAACTCTTCAGACAACATAGAGCTGAGAGTTGACAGAGAAGTACTGCAGAGAGACAGGATGAAGTAACAGGAGAGATGTGCATGTGAGGATTTTGCTCAGGATATTGTGCTAAAGAAAGTTTCAGTACATCGGCAGAACAGAGAACACCTCATTTTTGAGAAGGGATGGGGTGCAGAGATGACTAATTGTTCATCAGCACAGTCAGAATCACCCTAAAAGTCTATTTTAATTCTTGCTGCTATTACTATCAAAGGCAGGACCACGGAGTGAATAGGTGCAGGTGAAACAGACTTCAGTGCTAGAGCTGATCTTCATGAGCCTCCAGCATGCTGATAACTATATATGGAGTTTGCATAGACACTGAATAGATACAGGATATCTCTTTCTACAGGACACCCCAAAATCAAAGAGAGGCATAACTATTATATACAGAAACACATGCATCCACCATTCTCGACAGTAAGAAACAAGCTGAGCTGTTTTCCCAAGTTTTCTTTTTTGAAAATGCTGCCATTGCTCTAAACTCTCTACTTTTAATTTGCATTGCTGTAGAGTCACTGTCAGGCTTCTCCGGACAGATGCTGAGCCAGTTTTGGAGAGAAGGGGTGTTTGGTGGGGCAAGCAGCAGGGAGAGGGCTCTGTCTAATTCTTCACAGTTCAACTTCTTAAACACCAGATATCATTGAATCATTAAGGTTGGAAAAGACCTCCAAAATCATTGAATGCCACTGTCCCCCTACCACCTGTATTACTTACTAAACTATGTCCACAAGTACTTCACTACTTTAATCTTCAGGGAAGAAGAGTGGGGTGTCCAGTCTGGATTAACCCATTTCTCCATCCTACAAATGATCCTGTGACTTCAGGTCATTGATGCTGATCTGCAGCTATTGGAGGCTTTTCTGCAGCCACCTACACCCCAAGCTCCGTAGGTGTCACATCGGCACTTACCCTGCATGCAGAGCCCATCGGTGCAGTTCTTGGATTGCAGCACCAGCCCCTCACAGTCCTTCCCCCCGTTCTTTGGCGCCGGGGCCGTGCACTCTCTCCGGCGCCAGTGGGTGCACTCTGTGCCGCAGGTGGACCACTTGCTCCAGGACGTCCACTTGCCATCCACTGAGGCAAGGAAAAGATATGACTTGTTAGGGGGTACATAAAAGTGAGATCAAGCACAAGAGATACGCATCTTGGCACATCAGCCTGCACCTCCTGGCCATTCCTAGCAAGGCAGGAAGATGGTAGCCTGCTCTTCTAAAGTCCTGTTTCTGCCCTGTAAATGCACATTCACTCCCCACCTCCTTTCTCTCTGACCCGACCTCATTTTCTCTTTCCTCCCCATTTTGTAAACCTGTCAGCACTGCTCAAAGTGCACAGGAAAATTAACAATTTGGGAATCTGTGGGGTTTTTTTGGGGTCATTTTTTAATGCTTGGCCAAAAATTTCTCCTTAGTAGAAAGACATTTAAAATTAAATATTTTTTATTAAAAGAAGTATCCAGAGGCATTGACCTATTTCACAGAAGCAGAACCAGGAATTTGCTTAGTGCCTTTCAAAATCCCGCAAATTATTTTCAAAAGCACTAAACTGAACAGCCAAAGAACAAACTATGAAATTGTTCCAGTGACACAGCCCAAGCCAGGAGTCTGTCACTTGGAACAGTGACCTGAGATGGAATTTCAGCTTTTACATTTCACCCACAACTAAGATCTGGGGTTGGGTAGCCAGACTTCACAAGCTGAAGACAACCCTACTGACATTGGTTTGAATATGACTGCACAGGTAGGAAAACCCTGGACAATAGGACAGATGGTAGAACTTTTGTCACCGAAAAGCCACCAACTACCTTCTGTCCTGAAGCAATTTTATATTTTTCAGAAGTTTACATGTAAATACTTTTGAAAGGTATGTGTACACATCTCCTTCTAGTAATAAAGGTCTCTGTATTTGAAGTCAGGTTAACACGTGCCTCAAATTTAACATCCACACCCTAGATGCTCCCCCTGCTGTGACAGCTGGACTGAACAGACATTGCAAATATATATACATCACAGTTGGTTTCTGTATTCAAACTCCAGTCCTTATCCAGGACTTTCAGTCTTTACCTCCTACTATTTGAAGCTCTGGATGTCCCCCAAATTCCCTGAATTACCAGGGCTGAGGTACAAGCTGTGTGCAAAAGTGGGTCTGAATCCTCTGCTGCTTGATATAGTGTGCTCACTTTTTTATCTATTTATGTAACAGAATTTCATATTCATTCACTGAAACATTGGATTTATTGATAAAGAGGTGGCTTTTGTAACTAATAGTCTTCTCCTGCAATGACGGATGACAAACTCTTTATATAGGGCTAAGCACAGTTCATACTGAACCTGGACACAGAGTGGTGCAAGCTATTTTCTGAACACTCTGGCCCTCGCAGAAGGCACCACCGTTGAGCGGGGCAGGGTTGGTACAGGTCCTCGTACGCTTCTGAAACCCTCTCCCACATCGGCTGTTACACACTGACCACTCAGTCCAGGTAGACCAGCCTCCGTTCACTGAAAAGCAAGAGAGAAAGAGTATGATCACATAAGCAAGCCATTCGGGTCAGCCCAAAGGTGCTTCTGGCTCTGTGTCATGCTCCCTCCAACAGCTGTCACAAGTGACGGCTGGGAAGAGCACGAGAGGCAACACTTAACAGACCCAAACCCACATCTCCAACGTACAGAGTACAAAGGTACAAGTCAAAGAAATGCTGATGCTGAATGAGAAACACCATTTTGATGACCATCAGGCCTGGCAGGTGACCTGCCTTCTCCTGAAAACCGATGTGACCCAGCACTAAGCACCTGGTGATGTGTGCAGGGTCAAAATCCCTGAAGGTTCAGAGACCACCCACAGCCCTGCTCCCCAAAAGCCTGCACTCTGAAAGCCATGTTTTCCAGTGGGAGATAATCTGCACTCCAGCTCATTCCCAGATGTACTCTGCATGCTGAGGGACCCCTCTGCTTTGATCAGGAATTGGTAATTTTCTTTCCAGAAGGTGATTTCAGGATGCAAGGACAATGCCAGCCACCCCTCTGTGGACATAGCTGGTGCATATGAATGTTTCAACAAGTCCATATTATACTTAAGCTGTTCAGAGTGAACTGTCACTAAATGCATTTTTATTTTTTGACTCTGGGGAGATATTTCACCCTGGGAAGATATTTGTGCTGACTCTGTTGCTCACCCAGCTCAATTTCTGGGAGGGAGAGAGGGAAGGAGGGAGGGAGGGAGGGATGGTTGGCTGGCTGGCTGGCTGGCTGGCTGGCTGGACCTGTGCTGCTTTATGCAATAATGTTGTTGCCAGGGTATAGATAACATCTTCGTTGCTCAGATTCCCTAAACCCAGATGTTTGTGATATGGCACAACCCTTAAGATGCTCTGGTAGCAAACCTCATAAAAATGGCTGTTACTCTACATATGTCTCTTGCCTGTGATTGAAAAAAAAATTCTATGTATGTATACAGAAGAGTTGCAGCATGCCTACATCTTTGTTTCTGCATTCAATAGAGTTACAAAACACAGTGCTCTTGCATGGTCCATCCCTCAATATCACAAACACTGCTAATCAACTCAATTCAGTCAGTTTTCTATAAAAACGCAACTAAAATGCCCTCATTGTAACTTCAGGAAAGCAACTGCTTACAATTAAATCTAACTGCTACCCTGAATATGAAATGAATATTAGGGATAATCATAGGGATTTTTTCCTACTTGTCTACCCTATAATTAAGCTGATTGTAAGGAACACCAGGACAGTCAGCTGGCATGTTGTCAGAGCAGGTTTTGTTCTGGTGGATGCCCCCGCCTGGGATGCATCCGGGCAGTAACTTTGCGGGGACTGGTGGAGCAGAGCTGCAGTGCAGCATAGCCCAGAAGGACATCTCATTTGGCCCCCTCTGCAGCCAAAGCATGGCTGTCCTCAATAATAGATCGAGTCTGTGAGTGCAGGCACAAAATAACACTACCCCATGCTTTGTAATCCCCTGACGTTTATTTTTAAGCTAGGTTCTATGCCTAGGGACTGGAAGCCCCATAGTGCTTTGTCACTTTGCCCCTGACATCAGAGTATGTTTTGGTAGTAGACACCAAAAATGTTTATTTGAAGTGATATACGAAGATGGAAGATTCTGCTGTGCTCTTACAGTCCTAGCAGTATTTGCAGCACAAACTTCCTTTTAGTTTTACTTCTGAAAAGTGACACTAAGAATGTTAAATGCGCTGGTAGAAAGCAAAGCCTTGGACATGGCTCTTTTTGGAAGGGCCCTGATGGCTCCTTGCTGCCTCCAGCCAGCATGTGTTACAGCAAGGGGAGCAACCACCTTCTCTTCAACAAGGCAACCGGCTGTTTGTGTAGGTGCCAGTTCCTCCTTTAACACTGTTGTCTGTCACCAATAACCAAGTCATCAGATCTGTACTTCTGAGTATTTTTGGTAATGAACGCTGACAGCAGTTGCTGAATATGGCTGCAAGTCAACAGGCAGCACAGGCAAGTAAGAGTTGCAGACAGGCATTCAGCATACCCCTCCTGTCCCACTGCTTGCTTTGGGTGCATGTCCATTCACATGCAGTGGGATATCACTTACCATAGACAATCACAGTTGCTGTGGTGCTCTTCCTTTTGGCCACAATGTTTTTGGCAACACAAGTGTAATTGGCTGTGTCGGAAAGCCGGGCTTGCTTAATGATCAGGTTGTGATCGATGGTGATGTAAAAATTTCGGTCTTCCACGGGATCAATCACCTCTTCATTCTTCAGCCACTCCACCTTGGGTTTCAAAGGGCCAGAGAGGAGGCAGTGAGTCAGCACCAGGTCACACCACAAGAGGCACAGTGTCTGTGATTACATTGCTCATCCCAGAAAGCACAATGAGTCAAGGCTCATCAGGAAGGACTCACCTGAGGCATGCTGTCAACCAAAATAAAACACTGAGGCAGAAATGCAGGAGAACATTCTTCGTGACTACCTGCTCCTCCAGGTCTCCTTCAGGTTCCCAACCCATACACACCACAATTGCCTTGCCTTGAAAATATCAATGCATTTTCAAAGGCTGCCAGCTACTGTACAGAGTTAAATAGCTGATCTATGTTTTCAGAGTCTGAGACAAAGGATAAGGATGAGCTGATACCATAGGACCGTACCTATAAACAGAGAATTCCTTTACCATATCAGAAACCCTAAACTGGCAGAGATCTCACACATTCTTCTGTGCATCTTGTCTAATTCGCAGGTAATAATGCGGTAACTGTATGTACCTGCCATGGGTCTAACACAAGGAGGTCCCACACCAGAGCAGGTCACGTTAACAAATTGCAAGTGTGCTGATGTTTTTAAGTATACATGCCCTCACACATATGTGCATATTACTGCTTTGCTGCAATCAGGATGTAACAAAATAGAGACAGTTACCAAGGAAATAGGGAATCACAAAGACTACATCAGTGCTTATTTTTCCCTTTTCTTTATGTAAGTTTATTTTAGCAAAGCATAATTTCCTTGGTTACGCAGAAAAATATTTTCATATGTGATTTTTAATCTAGACAATGTTCTCTTTATTGCCTTCCTAAAGAAACACCCTATTATATCCCAACCAACTACTGAGAGCCACCCTAACATAATTTGGCTGCAAATCTAGTAGCTTGTTTTCATTTGAACTGAGCGTGCGCTGAACGATGGGGCTGAGGCTCTGGATGGATCAAAGCTGGGCCTTCATGCCACTGGATCACTTCAGCATCTGCCCAGGATTTAATTAAAGGAAGAAAAACATAAACACAATCAACTCATTGGACCCACAGGGTGCGAACTGCCAAGACATGCTCTCACAAACCCCACTTTTCCAGAGATATTTGAGGAACTGCCTAAACGTTGACATACCCCCAAATCAACGGAGAACCTGACCCCCCCTCCCACGAGACAGCCATGCAGGCTGCCCTGAGTCCTGGGGAGAAAAGCGATGGCCTCTCCCGGTGTTAAATATAGAAGGCTTGATTCATCCCTGGACAGAGCCAGTCCAACACTGCAAGATCAGCCCTGCTGGATGCGGTCTTGGATTCAAGCTGCCCACCACCAGCTCCCCATCTTTAGCCCTACTTCAAGCAGCTCCAGCTCTTACTAGAACATTCATGTTTTGCCACAGAAGATACAAGCTCTTTAGCAATAACCTGCTTTTCCTTGTCAGGATGACTAAAATGGTTCTTCTTCCTCTCTTGAATCCTAATAGGTATCAGGTATAATCAAGATAGACAGATTCCTCTTCAATTGATGGCAATATTTAGCTCCCTCGTCACTCACAGGTCAAGTTGGCATGCATTCCAGACTGCAAATCAAGCCAGGACTTACCTTTTCACCAGTGGTAGGGTGCCACTTAGCCACTACCTCTCAAACACGCAAAAAAGTGTCTTTCTTGTTTTTTAATACCGTTATTTATTTCTGGGATGGAATACAGACTTAAGCCAGGACTCTAAAATGTGCTAAACATACTGGCACAGCTGTGTACATACCACCTGCAAATCCACCTGTACTTCTCCTGTGCTCTGCACTTTGAGGGCATCAGGACATCAGTGAGGACAAGGCTACCGTCTACAAGGTCTAAGGGTCAGTCCAAAATGTTTCTGGTACTCCCATCCAAGCACATACTCCAGCAGCCCTCGACACTATGCAAGGCTCTACACACAGGCACATGATTCTCTTTTTCCAGCACTCAGCTGCACTTTCTCCACAAAAACACACACATGCATATTCAGCCTGGGTCTCAGCTGATTAGACAAAATTAAAGTTATGAACATTAAATCCTCTGTCATCCCTGCAAAAACACCGGAGATTATATGAAAACAGGAACTGCAATACCAGAAAAACAAAAGATACTCTGTATAATTCAGTATACTGCCTCTGGCTCTTCACCAGATCTGTTCGGCAACAGATCCTTTTCACACAGTGGCTCACAGAATTTGCTAACAATAAACCATGAGGTTTGCAGAACAGAATGTCGTCTTTTCTCTGAAATCTGTTTTGCCAGTTCATTGGTACTGTGTGTGCTCATCTAAACCCCGTCTCTTTCACAAGATATCTCTTTAATATAAATAATTCAGTCATTTCTGTCATCCAGGTTTTTACGATGTCACGACTCTGTTCATGTTGCAAACTATATCATTGTCCAATCTGAAGGGAGAAACTGATGGATGATTTGACAGGAGGCAGAAGTCTCCTTTCATACACATTTTAGAGCAACACAGAGAAGAGCAGACCCCTCCACCAGTTGTGTTCTCTCCCTCAGTCCGTGTCAAAATGGTAACTAATTAAACACATTACAACATGTAAACGAGACTTTTGTCAGTACTTATTTTCAGTTACTAATTGCACCATTTATTCTGGCACGGGTGGCTGCAGTGCTCAGTACCTCCTAACCTCAGGTTTATTTTTTGAGGTAACCAGAATAGGTGGGAGCAGAGTTGTTCTGTCGTGTGAGTAGGAAGAGATCAGGTGTCAAATACAAAAGAGAAGAGAACAAAGCAGAACGAAACAGGGTGATTTATGAATGACAAGTATGCAAACTGTTATTACAGAAGTTAAAAGCAGTGATTTCTTTTGATGCCGTGTCATTCCCCAAGGCACAGCCCCCTCACTGAAGTAGGCTGTTAATCCAGTCAATGCAGAAACTTATCCTGAATTTAATTCCACTGCCTGAGTAATGGTGACTGGTGCCCTGGGGAAACCACCATGCTCACAAGATGCTGGCAGATGAAGCACTGGACGTTTCTGTGCCAGAGAGATGCACTCCTCTGGGTGAGCAGACAGAGGGGCAGCAGGATACCCACAAGTGTTTCAAAGTGCACAAGATGCCTGTCTTCATATCATACCAAATCATGCCCTTAAGGCTCCATTTTTCAACTCCCTGGAGAAGATGCTTCTAGAGTAGATGTTTCCTTTTGCCTAAATACTGAAGATGTATTTTTACCAGCTAGTCACAATGATTCTTGAACAGGTACCTAGCTCTATTTATTCCATTAAATCAGGCACATCCCACCAACTGTTATTAATAAACATACGGATGGCTGTGCATATACATAGAAAAAGCCTGGGCATCAGTTTTTCCTTATCATAACAGAAATCATTTAATTGGCAACAATATTGCCATGAAGGATGGGCTAAGTGTTCCCTTGTGGAGATGACAGCTATGGATAATTACAACATGCAACTGTTTTCTTACATACCAGCCCTGTGGAACAAAGCAAGCACAAAACGCCCATTTCTTTTTTCGGTTTTCCACTCAAGACGGTATTTTTGTTGTATGTTTGCAAACGAGTAGCAAGAGAAGGCCCCTCTGTTATGGTGTGAGCACAGTGAACGAAGTCCTGACTCACTATGGATGCTGAGAAGATGGAGTGCACCCAAAGTCAGCTACTTTTTGGTCAGATCTCCTTAGCGCTCTGGATGTAATTTGCAGAGCAGTGAGACACACAGCTCCTGCCAGCTGTGCTGGATCTGCACATCCAGTGCTGCTAACATGCTGGAAAGCCTGCCAGGAGACAGAGCCATCCCTGCAACTGGCTGAGGAAGCACACGATCCAAGGCGGCTGTAATTTAGAGCAGCATACCTTGTAGCATCTTTTCTGTCATCCCACTCCCCAGTGAGAGACAGATGTGTTGTCTCTAATTATTCACTGATTGGTATCGGGAGATACATTAACATAATTGGCACATTTGTTCTAATTAAGAGGGAACCTGCCACATGCCACTCATCATGAAAAGCGAGACCATCAGTAAGAACAGTAAAACCCGTGATCGCTGCCCTGGCTGTACTGTGGAGCCGCAGCCAGACCTGTGCTGCTGCAGGATGTTTCCAGCAGCAGCAGCCTGAAATAAGGCAGTGCATGCAGAGACTAAGGCTCACGAAGCTGGGCCAGGCTTCTGTGCGGACTAAATGAACACAGGGAACATAAATCACACAAGCGATTACATACGTAGGAAAACCTATTACAGAAGCTAATTACTGACACAAATTTAGCCACGTCAAGTTACTAGCATTGCTAGATACTTAAATCTCTTGGCACACTTGCATATGCATGACTGTTTTAGAATCTGGTAGAGCAACAGCACATCTGCTCCAAAAGAATCCCAAGAATGGAAAAGGCATAGGAGCTAATCTAGATCCTTGCCTTCTGGTCGTATGAGTTGTTCCTTACATCTCGCGCAATTTCATGAGGAAAGTCAGCAGCGAGCGAGTCCTGGATCCTGGTCTCTCACTGCCTCCACTGCATCAACCTGCCCTAGAGTCCTCTTCAGACTGGAGGGCACCTGCCAAAAACAGCAAGACTTGTATCCTTTAGGCACAGGCAAAGCCCCTCAGTGCCCATGAGTGCAATTCTCCAGAAGAAACAAGATGCAAATAGCTGGGAGCAGCGAGAGATTAGCTTTGATAAAAGGCAATTTATAATTCTGGGAAGCATGACCCATGGCAGCTCTGCTATCCCCTCTTCCTGGCCAACCCAGCAGGATCGCTTTCCACCTGGTCCCCCAGCCAGGCCGGTGCTGTGGCTGGTGTCCTCTCACAGCCATGCTGACTGGTCGTGGCATCACTGTTCACCTTGCCAGTCCCTGCGGAGCTCACATTGCCTCCAAAAGCCACAGGGAAATCACAGCTCTCCTGCTTGACCTGAATTGTAACAGCAGGCACGCACCTCATACCATATTGATAGTAAGGGCACACATACATGTGTCAGTAAGAATAAAACATTTGTGAAGCTAACTACTGATTTGGACACAGTACAAGGTGCCCAAGTGAGACTAAGAAAACTCTAGCAGGTTTATACAGGCTATTGAGCCAGCAGCTATTTCAGGTACCTTGAGTGCCTCTTTGAAGAATGTTATTTGAGTTTTTTGAATTTGGTTTCAAATGTACACTTTCACCTCATCGACCGCACGCTGAAGAGGATGCTGTCCTACATGTACTGTTTGCTGGAAATAGATTTTGTACCCATTTAAGGCTAAAAAAAAAAAAAAGGTGGTCTCCAAAGAGGCAGAAATTACAGCTATGACAGCCTGCAAAACACATATTGAGAATGAAACAGCAAATGCAAACCACCATGATATTTTGTTCAGTTGTTGCTACTGTGCTTCTACTGCCAATAAGGGGAATTCGTGTTCCTGCTGTGGAAATACTTCCTTAATTGCACGTGTATCTAGCTTTCTGCTTAGAGTACTAAATTCCTACTAGAGGAACTGACCAAGGCAAAAGCTATCACCAGGTGACTGAGGGTGCTGGTAAAATCTCAGGGGCTCTGCAAAGCCCTGCCAGAGGTAACTCTCACAAGTCAGGCACTTTAAGGACGCTTGGCTATTGCAAGCACGAATCAGTCAGTGTAAAAGTAGGACCTGATGGACTAATCTTGTAGGTATGCACAATAGTATCTCCAGGATAAGGAGCTGTCTTCTCTAAGGGGAAAGCTGGGAGGTATGCTCATCTACCTTATCAAAAAATGCATCTAAAATCTGTCCCCCACATGATGTATATTCCAAAAAATATGTGTAAGGTAAAATGCAGCTCTTTCTGAGTACAGTCTGAAAAGGAGATGTAGCTTGCATTAGCTAAAGTAGCATCCCAGAACCATCTTCACCACAAAACGTAATCTGTAGAGAGGGTAAGGTAGCAGGGTTCATGTCAATGCTCTTGTAGAAAACCTCCTGTTGTAATATGTTATGTAGGAACTAGAAACCTGACTGTTCTCCAGTCCCACAGATCACCCTTGCCTGTGGTCAGATCCAACCATACAGCAACCTGATTCTCTTAAGATTACACTCTACTCTTGCACTGGCAGCAGTGGAACTGTACTAGAAAGGAAAATATAGGGGCAGATCCCATAGAAAGTTCAGGTTTCAGAAAACTCGGCCCCGCAAGAAGAACTGTGTGTCTTGGTGTGGGTTTCTGTACTATGGAAATGAGGTGGTAGGGAATGTAAAAATAAGGCCACCTAATAAACTAGTAGTCAGCATATTTCCCACGAAAGCACAAGATGCAAATGCAAGCCTATCCTCAAACAGAGGCTTGTAACCCACCTCTCATGCTTCTCACAGGAGTGCCCTGACCACCTACCAGCAGACAGGGGTATGAAAAGTACGTAAAAAGGAACAAAAATGTATGGGACCAGACACTGAGTGTTACAGGGAGTTTTTCCCTGTACTTCTGGAGAAGGATAAGCCTTCTTTGCCAGACGTTACCTGACAGCTCTCCAGGGCAAAATGAATGAGCAGTCTCCTCATTCACTTTAGGCTGTGCTCCTTCTGCACACAAACCCACCTCCCCCTCCCCGCTCTCCCTCCCACCAACACCCGAAGGCAGTTCGGCTGTATGCTGCAAGACACCACAAAGGACAGTGTCACTTCCCAGCTAATTAGTAATTGTGACCACAAAAATCCTCCACTCGCCTCTCTTAGAGCTCACTTCCCTGCTGAGAATATAAAACATTGCCTGGGCGACACACACCTGCATGGAAATGCATACACACGAACTCCCAATTAAGGGATAACTGCTGCAAAACATAAGTGGCTCTCATGAAACAAAGCAAACAGTGGTCGTATTAATAATCAATTAGATGGAGCAGCCACCTGATGATGCCTACTTTGAGAAGTCCCCAGCTTCTACCAGCTTTTGCCTCTGCAAGAGCAGCTGAATAAAGTCTGTGTTGCTGTCATCTTGACTTGGCAAAAACACCCTCTTCCACCTCTTGACTCGGGAATACTTTCTCCCTTGCTCTAATTCCTAATTAAAGCTACGAATGTGGATAAATATCACATCCAGTTTTAAACCCAACTGGGTCACTGTATGTTACACCCTGTTCTGCAATTAAACTACTCAGTGAAACACCTCAATTGTAATTAAAGAAGCAATTCTCCCCCTGTTACGTCCACCGCAAATCACACATTTCAATACAAAATTTCATCTGGCAGCTTATGGCATATTAACCAATCTTACATCTCATTGATGTTTTGATCTATAACCTATCACAATGAGCTAATGTGATGTGACTTGGTGTCTCTAACTATATTTTATTGTGTGCAACACGATGCTGGCATCTTTCAAGGAACAAATTAAATGAGCTAAGGGGTTAATTGGTAATAACTCAGCCGTTACTGTTGGAGCGTTACAGAATGGGAACCTTCCTGCCTTCTCAGGTCAGGTTTGAAAAAACGCACACACAGAAGGGAGTGGAATTGAAGCGGATGTTTCTGTTGACACCGGGGAGCTGCAACTGATTTCTGCTGAGCACTGGCAGCTTCCTCTGAGTCTGGCAGGTGAGACTGCTTACCTTACCACCTCATCCTATTTCTCTCCACTGAGGAAGAGCAGAAGGCAGGGAAGCATGGAGCTAGGGCAGGGTGCTGTCTGGTTTTAGGTCCATTCCTCTTTTTTATTTTCCCCAGCAAGAACAGGTGAGTTTTCCCCTTCACCCCACAGCTATGTGTGGAAACCTCAGAGTAACAGTGCCTGTGCTGCTCCTTCTGCTGCTTGCCTGGGCCACACACTGGAAAAGACAAAATTTTTACCTGGATATTTCCAAACCTGTAGGCAGGTTCAGCTTAATATTGGCTATAACAGTGGGTATGGGGAGACATGCCACAGTGCAGCTGGCACCAGCGCTGCTCAGGGCTAGTAGGCAGGGGTATATGGCCACAGAAAAGCTGGTCTGGTTTTCTGAGAGGCCAAGCAGACCCTCAGTTCCTTACTTTGTCCTAAGTGAATGAGCAAGACATACTTTGGTTTGACCTTAGACCATGAGGCTGGTGCATTTTAACATACCTTCTTCTGTTTGGATCCTGGGCTTTATTTTTTTTTTTTTCTAGTAGCTGTGATCTGAGCCTACTCTAATGCTTGTCATGTCCTGGTGGATCTTAGGGACTCAGAAGTGCTGCCTTAAAAGCTTTCCCTGCCCATCTCTGTCTTTGTCCTTCTTGCCCTCTGGAGCAGCTATGTGGTTTGGCTCTTCAGTAATAGTAAGATCTGCTCTAGCATTGATCCATAGGAGCTTGGCAGTTAATTGCAATTAAATATGCTGGGAATTATAAGACTAAATTCCCCAGCTACTGAAAAGAGGACAGAATGTATCCCTGAGTGTGTCTGTTCCCACCACTTTGAAATACCTGCCAAAAACCCCACAAAAAACTAAAGGAGGAGAATAAAGTCAAAGAGAAAAAGCAAGGGGAAGATGCTGGGACTCTGCACTCCAGCACTACATCGTACTGAATGCGTATTTTGTACAGTTTCACAGCAAAAGTTTTTCTTCCGCTCTTCTGGTATTAAATCCAGAGACTACTTCAGAAGCCAGAAAGTGGAAGAAACCCCCAAAACCTAACTCAGTGCCCAGAGTGTGAAAAGTCTTGAGGTCCATGCTCACCAAAGCATTTGGAAATGCTGCTCACAGCTGCAGCATATGCATTACTCGGAATCAAAGCAGTCTTTCAACAAGGTGGAAAAGAGCCTCAGCTTGCTGCCTGCCTTCTCCCAAGTCCTTTCATACTCAGTTACCTGTACCATCATATCAGAAACTTCTCCGAACAAATAAACGAAGTCTTAAACAAAGAACTCATTCATCTCTAAGTTAAAATAATCATGTAATCCTTCAACCCACCAAGTTACCTTTCATCTTTCCATTTTTTTAAATTTATCTTACCAGCTTCAGCAAGTGGCTGTAATAAAGTGTCACATTAAGGTATTCGTATTCATTAGCGTTCAGGTCTTTGTTCTTTTAATAGTGTTGGAAAGAATCTACAAAGAGGCTGTATTAGTCGGCTGTCCAATCTGGGTGTTTGATCTTCTTCTGACTTCAAAAGTCAGAAGAGGAAAAAAACCAACATTGAGAATGGTTCTTTTGAATGTCAGATGGAGAGTATATGATTTCTAAGCCTGCCAAGTGTTAATTGGTGTCTGCCCCGACCATGGTACAAATAAGATTCAGAGCCAGTTAATGTGCAGTCATGAATCTCAGCTATTGACAGAGTGAGCCAGGTTACTACGAGGCAGGAAAAAGTGCAATTATTATGAGAGCAGCTCACAGAGGATCTTTTCAGAGATCACTTCCACGCATCATGTTAAATCATGCTGTTTGGGTCCCAGCCGCCCTACCAGGCATTACAGACCTTTCCAAGGGAATAATCGGAATGGCTGCTGAAATTTCAGAGGTGCTTGTAACACTGCATTCAAACAAACTACCTGTCATCATCAATCTCTGCTTCTAGCAAACATAAGGAAGTTCCCCAGCACTACCCTGCCCCTCCAGAGCAACATATCCCGTTGCACTCTTGTCACGGCACAAAGGCAAGATGATTTGATGCAAAGAAGCATTGGAAAGGAAAATAAAAAATTGCTGCTAAGTTCTTCAGGAAAGCACTCTACAGCTTTAGCAGTCTTAATGGGGAAAAAAACCCCAGCCTATGGAAAAAAAGAAAATGGGAAAAATCTTCCATGCTAATTATTCCTTCTGATGTTTGTGCACATGTTTCTGCATTTACTATTAAATCTAAACTTGGGTTAGATAGGGAGGTAACACTTTAAGCTTCATCTCCCTAGTAATCAGCCATCAGCGCTGAGTGACAACCATTTTGCTACTTAGCCATGACAGTCTAACTTACCCTAACGCAAACTGGCAACAGTTCCTTCTGTGCGTGGCAGAGAAAAACTGATGAGAATTCAGATTGGGGAATTACTGTCATTAATAATCAATTCTTCCCTTAACAGTTGAAACAGATTTAGGATTTTAGAGCCCTGCTCTGTGACTCAGAGACCCTCCTCCCATGAGCAATGAGCCTGAAGCTGGAGCCACCACTGCACTTATGGAAGCTCCTCCTCATAGGGATCCACTGCTCTTTGCTGGGCACAGGTAGGCTCCCTCCTGCCAGGTGTGGGGCAGCCTACTCACCCCGGGTTTACTTAGATACCAGTAGGAAAAACAGATAAGCACCTGAAGATGTATTATTAGGCAGACACATCTCCTGCTTGTCTCCACAGCATGCATGGACCACGGGGTATGCTACTGTGCCAAACTGGCTGGCTGGTGCACTCAGGAGCATGTACACAAGCGTGAGGGAAATAAAACTTGGCAAACTAAAAATTAAAAGATCTTTATAGCAAGCTTGAAATGTGCCTCTCAGAATAAGTTACATGTTTTTTTAGAAGGAAAAGGACAGAGAGTAGGTTGGTATTAATATGCTCCACCAGTTACACGTCTTCTGGATGCCAGATACAACTGTGATTTTTGAAAGGGAAGAAAAAACTGAAACCAATCCGCCTGCAGCTCTGCCCAGCAAGGCACCACAATCCAAAGCCATTAATCAGTTCCCGATCAATCTTGTCTACCAGCTGCAGTCAGTCAGCTCTCCATTACCACCCATTCATCATGCCATGCCCTGACTCACTGCACCATTAGTCACCGACCAGGCCTCAATCAGGATGTCCAAGTGCCAGGACACTGCTGCTCACCTCGGCTGCTGGGATGCCTTCGGGGGGACGGCACTGGAGCAGGACCTCTTGCTCCAGGGACACTTCTTTCCCCAAGGGCTCCTGCTCAAAAGTTTTTCGGAGATCTGGGGAGGAAGAAGGAGAAGAAAAAGAATTGGCAATATTATTAGCTTGTTATTTAATTACATTTGATTTCCATACTGCATAAATATAGTCTCTCCAAACAGGAAAAATAGCTTTTCTGCTGCCTGGAAAGTGAAGCACTTCTGAAAGACGGTGATGTTTTCATTTTATTCTGACATTAGGCAGTCAAAGGCTTCGTAGTGGATTAATAATTATATTACGGTAGAGCATGTGAACCCAATGAGAATCCAGTGCCTCATTGTGGAAGGGCATGTCCAGACACAGAACAAAAAGCAAAAGACCCTTCTTCAGATAATTTATATTTCAAAAACTATGCAAGTGAAGTACTAAAGAAAGTAAAGGAAAATTAAACCTCTGAAACAAAAGGACGTGAGATGCCTAAAATTTATGGATTAAAGCTTTGGTGCTGCAATTTAATGCACTTTTAGTTTATAAGCATTAACTTTACAGCTTTAACTTTTTTGTCTTCATTTTGTCATTATCCTTGTACTACTAAATAGGTAACAATAATAATCATAATGGGGACTTGAACTGTGCTTGAATCCTGGCAAAGCAATCACAGAAATGTGGCAGGCAGAAAGAGTGCCTCCAACCATTGGGACCATTTCATCATCCTGTAGAGCTGTGCACTCGGCTGTTTTGTATGCCTCTGTAATATCTTTGTGTTGGTGGTAAAACTGACTTATCAACAACTCTGTATTTCTGCCATTGACTGGCATCCTCTCCCTTGTGCCAGAGAGGATGGGCTTTGGAAAACCGAGCATTCAGACCCAACTGTGAATGGGGGTATTTCTCCCTGCTGCCAGTTGCTGCTGCAAAAGGACACGAGGCCATGCTTGAGGCCGTATCAGAGAGCTGTCTTGGCTTGTAAAAGAAAAACTTGAAAAAAAGTTATTTTTATTTCAGTTTTCATTCTGAAGTCAGATCAGATCCCTATGCCAGCTCAGGGTGAGGCTGCACAAATATTTGTGTCATATTGGAAACAAGTCATATGGGAACAATATAAAAGCCAAATATTTCATATTTTGAAGCCATAACCTGCTGCTGTGCTGGAAAACAGATCATTGAATTGAACCAGTTTACAAATAAACCACCCAAAGAGTTATTTTTCATCTAGATTACCTCCAAGATCTGATTTACGGCTGACCCCAGAAGGAACTGCATCAGCACTACCAAAAGGCAAAACCTGAGGCAGGCAAAAGCACAGATGGAAAGGGAGGTCGGGTGCCTGCCATCAAAATCAACTCCTCTGAAGCTAACCTTCAGCTAGCACAAGACCCCTGTCTCTTAGTCTTCATTGGGAAAATTAGGTTGTTCAACTACCTGGAACTCAATGTCAATCTATTTGTACCATGGAAAATATCTGTCATGGCTAGAGATGCTGATTTTAAGTTTATAACATGGTAAACTTCTAATATCCTTAAACCCATGTATTTACCCAGTGAAACTGAAGCATGTTTGTCCTTCCCCTGCACCACAGGGATGAAAGAAGCATCTCCAAACCGCACTCCCTCCCCACCACTGACATGCCTGCTCCCTCTGATACACAAGGCAGGGATATTGAGGGCCCCTCTGATGTGATGGGATTTATGGCCACAGTTTAGGGCACACAAAAATAACCTTTGGCAGATTTTACTGTGGAAATAAAAGAAATAACTGCCTCCATCTCTTTGCTTGTTTGGGGGTTACCCTCTGTTGAAAGAAAGCACATGCCAATGTCACAACTACCTCACCATGAAATCCACCATTTTAAGCTCAGTTACTGATGAAGAGGGCTTTAACCCATGACGCCAGATCTCTTATAGCAAAAAAGAGGGGCAAACACCTGGAAGGGATCATTTCTTAGGATGAGATGTCAAACTTCACCACACTGTCCCCGTCAGCAT
This sequence comes from Zapornia atra, assembly GCA_013400835.1. Taxonomy (NCBI): domain Eukaryota; kingdom Metazoa; phylum Chordata; class Aves; order Gruiformes; family Rallidae; genus Zapornia; species Zapornia atra. Next base: position 347,276 of record VZTU01008529.1, on the reverse strand, counting down.
CCTTGTCACACTGGAGTTATTTCAGGCCAGGGACGCTCGGTCATGTGAGAGCACCCACAGCAAGACAATCAGCCAGATAAGGTCAGTATCCAACGCCTGTACATAGCTCTCACCACCTTGCCACAACACTTTTCCTTTGGCCGAGGCTCCTCACACACCCTCACACATCCTGTGGGATTGATATGTATCCTGGGCACACATAATGCAGGGTTAATGCAGGTTGGTTTAGATTAGCGAATAACCCAGGTTATATTGATAGCAATGCCCATACGGTCGTATCATTGCTAGAACCACAGGTATTTCCAAAAAGAAACGAAGTACCTCCACATTGCATGCACCTTAGTGCATCTAACAGGTACACATATGTGCACGGTGCAGACAATTAAAACAAGGCTTTCGATACTGTGTCCCATGACATCCTGATAGCAAAGCTGAGAGAGTATGGGATAGATGAGAGGAATGAGGTTGCTTGAGAACTGGCTGTTGGGCCGAGCTCAGAGGGTGGTGATCAGTGGAACAGAGTCTGACTGGAGACCTGTAACTAGCGGTGTTCCCCAGGGATCGGTGTTGGGTCCAATCTTGCTTAACATCTTCATCAACGACCTTGATGAGGGAATAGCATCCACCCTCAGCAAGTGCCGATGATACAAAGCTGGGAGGAGTGGCTGACAAGCAGGACACTGCACTGCCATCCAGCGAGACCTGGACAGGGAGAAACCTAATGAAATTCAACAAGAGCAAGTGTAAAGTCTTGCACCTGGGGAGGAATAACTGGCTGTATCAGTACAGGCTGGGAGATGACCTGCTGGAGAAGAGCTCTGTGGAGAAGGACCTGGGGGTCCTGGTTGATGACAGGTTGGCTATGAGCCAGCAGTGTGCACTGGTGGCTAAGAGAGCCAATGGGATCCTGGGATGCATCAGGAAGAGTGTGTCCAGCAGGTCGAAGGAAGTTATCCTCCCCCTCTACTCTGCCCTGGTCAGGCCCCACCTGGAGTACTGTGTCCAGTTCTGGGCTCCCTGGTATAANACAGGCTGGGTGAGCTGGGACTGTTTAGTCTGGAGAAAAGAAGACTTAGGTGGGACCTAATTAGTGTTTATAAATATCTTAGACATGGGAAGCAGGGGGAATTGGCCAGCCCCTTTTCAGTGGTCTGTGGGGACAGGACTAGGGGCAATGGCTGTAAACTGGAGCACAGGAAGTTCCGCACCAACATGCGGAAGAACTTTTACACAGTGAGGGTGACAGCACTGGAACAGGCTGCCCAGGGAGGTGGTGGAGTCTCCTGCTCTGGAGATATGCAAGTCTCGTCTGGACGCCTATCTATGTAATATGAGATAGGGAGCTGCTTTGGCAGGGGGGTTGGACCCGATGATCTCTTGAGGTCCCTTCCAACCCCTACGATTCTGTGATTCTGTGATCTATCCTCATGGCTGAGGACAAATGGGAAAGTTACCATGCTGGTAATAGAAGCATATAAGTATAGGAATAAAAAGCACATTAATAATAGCTTTCAGGTGTTCAGATATGGAGGGATGAAGACAGTAGAGGCAAATTAGATAAATAATAATCTGAGTTTTTGCCTTGACATCTTGATTTACTGTCCTGCCTTCCTTCCTGAAACATTAATAGAGCTCTGAAGCTCTCCATAGCCTCACGTCTACAATAATCACCTGTCATAAAGCACCTGCATTTTAAAAAAAAATCTCCCAAATCTTAGTGCATAAAAAAGTAAATAGCATTAGTCTAGAAATGCATAATAACAGTAATAAAATCCCACTTTAACCTCTTCATTATTAACAGTTGGCCTCGCTGGGGTATGAACAGCCCCTTTTTCCTGGGAACCATGGATTGGGGCTGCTGCAGGTGAGACAAACCCTGTGGGACCCCAGCTCCCCTGGCTGTCCCCCACTTGCTGGGCTTTCCTGTGTGTAGACACTTTCATGGCGCCATTGGATTTGAGCAGGTCAATGATCCAGAAACTAAAAACACACTAAGTAGGGGCCTTGACATTTCAGACAGTAATGTTCTCAAAGGAGCTATTAGATACTATTGAGTAAATGATACTCATTTGTGAGAGGGGGAAAAAAAAGCACATCATTGTGTATTTACAGGGTTGGGAGCTCTTACACCCTGTTCTATTGGCTCCCTCCCACGTGTTCACAGCTTTATACCACCAGAATTTCCCACCACCTCCCACTGTAGCCATGACACCTACAAAAAGCTACAGATGGCAGCCGTGCAAGGCAGGTTTTACCTAATCAAGAATAAGGTTCACTGCTTTAACAGATAAACAAGTTAACAAAGTGATTTTTTTAAGTTATGAGGTGAAGAGCCTGGACAAACAACTTTATCACTAGCTCTATCACAGAACACCCTGCTGGGACAGCACTGGGTTTTGAAATGACAGCTATTTTTCTATGATACTTGCAGTATGATTTCTTTGGATAACAAAGATATCCTTCTAATTCTTCAATCTCCATCTTCCTTTGCCATTTAACAATTACAGTCATCATGGCAACTTCACAGTGTCACCCAGCAGTGGGTAAGCTTGCTAATGTACTGAGTGACTTAGAATCTCTTCCAAGAAGAGCATTTGCAATAACATTTTTCTTTTTTTCAAAGTGTCATTTAAGTTACAATTGCTTGCAAGCAAGGACAGAAGGGGTACTTTTCCCAGACAATGGGAAGAGAGAAATAAAATACACCCCATTGCAAAAAAAAAAAACCCAAAACCTACAAAAAACCAAAACCCAAAAAAACTACACCCCGGGAAAAAGTTTTAACAACCTTCAGAAAATATATCTGGAAAGTCAAAACAATAAAACATTTGATCCATTCTGGGTCAGGGCCTCTGTCTGCGAAGAGGCAGTGTCAATTGTTAAAGCCTTGGATCAGCAGCAGCCCTGTAAATGCAACGCTAAGAGTAAGCCTTCTCTACCCTCACCTTCAGTAAGGAGACACCAAAGGCAGTTGCACTTTCTTTCCATTATTTTGGTAATGTAGAATGATCCCTGACTGTCTCCGTTAGCAATACTCTCCCTGCCTTTTACAGGTAATGTCGCTGCCACAGCTCATCTCTTCTGGAGCAGAGCGAGCCCTGGTGCAAAGCGATGCCGAAGGGTCCCTCTCATTTCTTCCCTATCTCTCTCTCACAGTTCACCCAGCTGCAGGTAGGGATGTCATTGCCAGGTGGAGGAGACAGCCTGCACCCCTGTCAGGAAGTTCCTCCCCTGCCTCTAACTTCCCTTCAAGGCTGTCTTCATAAAAAGAACACAAGGAGAAGGATTAAAATTCTGGTCTGTCACCTCGAGCCAGAATCTATTTTCTTTACTAATGTATAGTCTTAGTAAATTCAGAGAGTGCTCTTGTGGCATATATTGCAGCACATTTACAGCATACTTAAGATGAGACTTTCCTCCAAGACTCCTGAAATACTCCTGCACAACCCTCTCTGGTTAAGGACAGATGGCTTCATTCAGAGCTGCATTGAAATGAGAGAATTTCCACAAGCATAAAACTGAACCAGTATAATGGGAAATCAAATTCTCAGCGAAGACCATATTGTTAGCTTTATTCCTGAATCATCATGCTTTTTTGGGGGAGAGGGGCATTAGATCATAATTTCGATGCACTGCTAAATCATTTCCTTTAACATTTAATGCATTTTAGCTTGCAAACCACTCAAAAGTTGCTTTTTTTGCCTGTGGAAGTTAATCGTTTCTACAGGAACTCATGGCATTTCCCACTTCCTTTTCTACCTGTCAAATTCTAAGAACGAGCAAAGATTGACCCTATTTTTTTTTTTTTTTAAATCAAATGTATTTTATCTCTTTGCTGTTCTGGGTTTTGCTGTGATGGGTGGGTGGGCAAAACTTTAAGGATATCTTTTATCATTTCTGAGAAATGCAGTAAGAGGCAGGCCAGATGCCTTCAAGGCAGTGCTAATGCAAGGGTGACTAATGAATGAGCATGAAAAACGGACACTTGTCAGCCAGGAATTAGATGTACACCAGAAATGAACAGAACAATGTGGCATTACTGTCAGGGAAAGATGGATTTCTGCCCTTGGTAGACCTTAAAGACTCTTCACTCAGTGTTCCTTCCAGCAACTCCAAGATCAACTTTCCTACTGCAACAAACAATTCAAAAAATGAGCAGCTTTAAGAGCACAAAAAGAAAAAATATGCTATTTTCTATCCAACTTTCATATTAACTATGCCCACTGACAGGAGTATGTTTGGTGTGTGCTTTCAAAGAAATAACGTTTTATGAATGTGAAAAGTCCTTTGCAGAAGTTCCCATACAGAAGACAGCTTGTTTTGTATGGGTAAATATATACAGGCATCCATATAAAACCAAACATATAATAAGCATAAAATGCAATTAAAACACTAGGGGGAAAAAAAAAAGGAAACACAGCTTTGTAGTATTTTAACCATTACTAGAGGATCAATAGGTAGCCAAGCTCTCCAAGTCTATCTCCTGCTGCTGAGAGTGTTCCGAGAGTTAAGGTTCATAGCTGTTTTGATTTCACCTAGCCTAATAAGAAAAACTCAAACAGAAAATAATTCTGGAAAAAAATGTGGAGAAAATGCCACTGATGTTCTACAAAATAAGAGAAGCTCCACAGCCTTGCAAAAGCCTATCTCACTGCATTTCTCTCCAAGCTTAGATGATTGATGCTGACTTGGAGAACCATGACTAATATTGTAAAACTGGCCTGTTCCTCTTCCGTCACTTGCCACGACACAGGTGGAGTTGGGAAGCACCTTTTTCTGCAAAAACGCATTAGAGACTGAATTGCAATTAGAAACATAAGAAAGCAAGTGCTATCAGACATCCTTTGGCCTCTCTTTTCTGTTTACAGCTTAATCTATGACCTTTGTGTAGGGATCAATCACACTGGTGGGTAAGCAATGGAAAGGTTAGGTATAACACCCCCGCTTTTCTCTTCCATTTTGCCCTTGTGTGGTTTCAGCTCTGTGTTGTTAATTATATCAAACCAGATTTCCACTGAGACAGTCACAGGAGTGTCATCAGTCTGCAACCCAGGGGATCCCTCTGAAACCTCTCTCATTTGCTTTTGTAGCCCCACAGAGTCCCTGGCTGTATCAGCCACTTGCTGCTGGGTGTTGATCAAAACCTCCTGTCCTCCTTCAGTGCACTACTGCTCGATAGTGGCTGGACAGGGCTGTGCTCTCATCAACAGCTGTAGCTGAGGACAGAGGAAACAAGTCAGCACCTCGAAACCCCATCGTTGTGCTCAACACAGAACTCTGCCACTCTGTCCTTCTGTGGAAGGGCTGTTTCACACCCTGCCAGCCCTAAGGACAAATGCCGCAGCACTGCGAGGCTGTCACAGCCACCTTCTCTGCCTGGAGAGGAACATCAGGGATGGTGGAGCTTTGCCCTTCCCAAAGATGCCTCGCAGACTGCAGCTTGGGCTGAGCTTGTTCATAGCCCTTGGGCAGCCCAGAGAGCTCAGCCAAGAAGCAGCATCAGCTTTCACAACTGAGCAGCTGATGGGGACTGAAGCTGACCTTTTGGAAGCACACAAGATGTTTTGGGGATGCTGGCTGCTACATCTGTTTACTGGAGGTATAGGGTGAGGTGAGGAATGTCTTTGCTTGCCAGGCTACAATCTATAAGATGCTTTGCCTGGGCCCAGAACTTTTTCTCCCCTTGAGCAAACAGGAGGTGCCGACCCACCAGGCCCCTCATTCTGCTGATGGCATCTTCAGTCAGCTGGGGATAACAATGCACTATGACAATTCTTCCAAGACCCAGTGCCTGCAGAAAAAGCATTTTTTCCCCCTCCTTTTCACCTGTAAGCAGGTTTGGTCAGGTGCTGGTAACACAAAACACTTTTACAACACAGTTTCCTTTAAGGCTATGCTTATTCTGAAGAACAACGACCCAATGCATTTGGTATGGAGGCAACTGCAAAAGAAGCAAGCAAATTTTGTCAAGAATTCATAGGTGTTTATCAATTTCACTATTCTTCTTCTCTTATGTTTTTACTTGATAGTTCAATATGTCTTGGTTTTCTTTGTAAGCTTAACCTGCAAACTAACTTACAAACTTAATTCTATCCATTATTTTATTTGGTGATTGAAGATGGAATCCAAAGTTCTTGGTTTTCAAATAAATATAAATGTAAAGTTCAAGTGACAAAACTTCAATGGGTACCTTTACAGATGACAGATATACTAAAAGTATTAAAGATGGACATTAGAAACATTGCAATTCATATGAAGAATTGAATTTGTAGCACATGGAAACATTAAAACGGTAAATAATTTGTATAAACGTGGTATTTTGTTGTTGCCTTCTGATACACTAACCTGACTCAGAGCTACCAAAATACATGCAAAATATTGTTAACTTCCTTTTGTTACTGCATCTATGTTTCACCATCAGGCACTAAGCAGACTCTACTGAAAGATGATTATTTCTTAGGCATGACAGTGTAGCTAGGATATTCTCAAGGCTCCTACTAAGGGATTAAATTTGTATAAATTCAGTAAAGGGGTTTCCTTTTTTTTTAAGCAATGCTAACAGTGAAGTCAAGGCCATCTTAATTTATAAAGTCTTAGGTCTTACAAAGCAATGTGACTTGTATTTATTACTGTTCCAACTGTTTGGGAGTTGGTCATGCCTGCTAAATTGGGAAGCAGGACAGAAACATGCCTGTCAGGTGCAAAAGCAGAATGGTAGTGTCAAATATGTTAAATGCTCAGTTAACTTCTCTGCTGCCCTTTCTGTGATCTGCTGTTCTCTCTTCAGTAATCTCAGCTCGAGACCACGTGCCTCAGTTATCCCTTTATTAACTACAAACAGCAGATATTGATCGGTACCGACTTAAATGGTACACACGGAAGGAATTAAAGTCCTATCTCTACATTTTTGGGTTATTTTGTAATACTGCATGTCTTGGACGTACCTTCCTGTTAAAATACTCCAGTTCCTTCACAGCTCCATCTCCTTATCTTAACATCCACCCAATTATCTACCTATAGCAATGCTATCTAATGCTTCAGTGGCTAGAGGAACATGTCCTCACAGTGCTGCTTGGATTAGGTGTGTGAAGAGAGGGAAGAAAGGCACTGCAGCAGTGTAACGCGGAGCATGGGCCCCTGAACTAAAAGGTGAGATAACTGAGTGTCTGTCAAACATCCATGATTTTTTTCTTTTCCCCATATCTGTTTCTTTTTATGACTGCATACCCCTCATCAGTAGAGATACACCATCAGGTGAACCAGCCTGCTTTTCTGTACTGCATTTATCTTATCAGCATACAGTATCTGACACGCATATATTAGCTACATTCCTTTGAAAAAATGTCTGGAGGGAAAAAAGGCTTTTAGATAAGTACATAGGGAACTAGTATCAAATTATATAAAAGATAGCAAACAGTTTATTACTACATCAGGGCTTTTAAAAATTATTATTCTTTTTTTAAATTCTGATTTTAAGATAATGACTAAAGGAAAAGAAGAGACTACATACATTCGTTACACCAAAAGAGCTCAAGTAACAGAAATTAGAGGAAGCTGCCATTTCTTACCAGTTTTCTACACTTCCAAAACCTGGCAGGAGATTTAGGGCTTATAGGGCAGCATGGGTTAATGTTGTGAAATCAGTGGGGCTACAGCAACACCAAACTGGACCAAATGAAAAGTGAGGCTGCTCTATATACATGGCTCGGCACAGTTTATTTTAGCTACCTCTTTCTTATCTGATCGAAAAATTAGGTCAAATCCTGCAGCTATTGTTTAGTCTTTATCAGATGTGTTTTCTAGGGGGTTTACTTCTACTCCCTGTTACACAGGCTCAGACCTCATTCTTTTAATTTAAGTTTTATCTGTTCAATGACATCAGTCTTGTAACATAAAGTTCACATTAAAACTTTATCTTGGGCTTTGGTTTGTTTGGGGTTTTTTTTCCAGCCAAAGGTAAAGCTACCCAACCCCCTCCTTTCCTCCCTTCTTTTCTCCCTCCCTTCAGAAAAGCAACATTTTTTTAATTAAGCAGAAAAACTGTATCCAAATATATTAGTGACTCCTAGTGCTCCTGATAGGATGTGCCTTGAATAAATAAGAAATGTGTGAATAAACAGGAAATATGTTTTCGTATTCATAGGCCAATATCTCAGAAAATTTATCCCTTTCCAGCTCCATCGAGACATACATTAGGTGTCCCTACTTCGTTGGTTACTGAGATATCTAGAATGACAAATTGAAAATTAATCCCAACAAATCTGCTAGTTTAAGAGGATGAAATGCTTGGCTCTGTTCTCATGGGGAGACCAACGCCTCAGAAAGACAAATTCCATGAAACAGGCAAAAAGCTCCATTTCAGAAACAGCCTGCACAGAAGGGAGTGACTTCCTAGCATAATCGTGGTCCAGGAGTGCAATGGCGAGACACTGTTAAATGCCCTGAACACTTAGAGAAGCAGGATGTTTGCTTTAGACTCAGGCTCTTTCCTGTTTATATTGCTAGCATGCACAGCCTTTGAAAACCAGCAGCATCTTCACTCCACATTTATAGATTACTCTCTTCCTGAATAACTGAAGCTCTTGGCTGGAGCGATGTTGCAATTGATTTTCACAGAGAACTTTCATTGACTAGGTTGTTATGTACTTTCTGACATACGCCTGACCCTGCATTAAACAAATACAAGCCGTTTTTCCAGGATGCACATTTTTCACACTTTCAAATTACTTTTCAGTTAATTCTATTACACGCTCAGTGAACAGAGATGTTGCATGCTTTATTTATTTATTTATTTATTTATTTAATGGAGTGCAGCTCCAGCCCTTGAGAGGACACAATAATTCCAGAATAAGACTGGTGGGTATAAGGGAGAAAAGAGAGGAAAAGGGAGAAAGAGAAAAGAAGGAAGAGCAGGAGAAAGAGGAGGGGGAGGGAAGAGGGAGAAGGAGAGAAGCTTTTCCTAATCTGCAAGGTATAGCTAGTTATGCTACAGTTGTACCTGTGGAGATGAAATCACCAGGTTCAGGTATTAAGATAATAATATAACTTAAGCAGAGCACTTTATATATTCCATTTACCTCACTTTTCTCAAAACTGTCAGCCCTCACTTTTTATACCAATTAAAAACAAAGTCTGCACTGGTGACAAACATGCAACTATACCTGCAGAGCCGGAGAGATCGACCGACTCTTTTGTTCCTCTTAAATTTTGGACATCCGTGACTTTCTGGACTAATAGATACTACAGGGACTCTCCCTTGCATCCTAGTCTCATGGCACATTGTGTAGCCATCTGAAGACTTTCAGGCTGTGTTTAAAGTTTATTAGGAAGCAACTTCTATATTGCCAAGACATATTCAGTCCTCTGAAGTCAAGGCTGTGAATACAGGTGAGCATCAGCATATCTGAATCCACATTTAAAGAGAGTGATCTTGAAGAATAAATGACATCACAAATTAAGATACATACCCCACATCATATGTTTGAGTTCCTTAAAAGATAATTCTGAGTTACTTTAGAAATTTATAGAACACTGAAATTTAAAATGGACAATTTTGCAGAGAAGAGTGCTCAAGGCCAGGTTGGATGGGGCTTTGGGCAACCTGATCTAGTGGAAGGTGTCCCTGCCCATGGCAGTGGGTTGGAACTACATGTGCTTTTACTGCTGCTTGAAAATCTGCAGTTTGAAGGCCATGAATAACAGTAATGAAATATTAGGGTTGAGATGACTGCTTTCAATCTCCTACTACTGATCTGATTAAATGATACACTAAACGCTTTGTTCTTTGTTAAAGAGTTGCAGCTTTATTACGTGATTGCAGAAATATATATTTTCAGCTTTACAGGAAAGGACCTGGGGGTCCTAGTGGACACCAAGTTGACCATGCATCAGCAATGTGCCCTTGAGGCAAAGTTGAATGCAATCCTGGGCTGCATTAGACCAAAACTATTGCCAGCAGGTCGACGGAGTTTATTCTTCCCCTCTGCTCAGCACCTGTAGTGCAGGGGGCAGTTCTAGGCTCCCCAGTTCAAGTGAAATATGGACATCATAGAGTCCAATCAAGGGACACAAAGATGACCATGAGACTGGAGCATGTCTCCTATGAGGAAAGGCTGAGACAGCTGGGACTGTTCAGTCTGGAGAAGAGCAGGCTCAGGGGCACCTCATCCATGTGTACAAATACCTGAAAAGGGGGTGCAAAGAGAATGGAGCCAGGATCTTTTCAGTGGTTTCTGGTGATGGGACCAGAAGCAATGGGCACACACTGAAACACAGGAGGTTCCCTCTGAACATCAGGAAGCACTTTTCCACCATGAAGGTCACCAAGTACTGGCACAGGCTGCCTGGAGAGGTGGTGTTGTCTCCCTCAGAGATATTCAAAAGTAATCCTAACATGGTCATGAACATCTGGCCCTAGGTTGGCCCTGCTTGAACAGCAGGTTTGGAACAGATGACCTCCAAAGGTTGCTTCCGGCCTCAAAAATTCTGTGGTGATTCTGTGATAGGGAGAGCTGTCACTTCAATTCATAGTTTGCTTTGGTAATATTCCTACCCATTAGTTTCAGACACTTTCCTTGAGTCATATAATTGCTGTACTCAAGAAATACTGTTTTTGATGCCTTCCCCCCACCTAAAGGAGGAAGATGAGATTTGCTCTTAAGAACAGGATAAACTGAAATTCTTACAAATGCTTTATAAGGTCTTAATTTTAACATGCATCAATAACTGCAGAAATACAAAGCCTTGGTTGGAAACAAAATCTCTCTCCCAGCTGGTAGAGACTCCACTTTTCCTTACCCAAACACCACCAACTTGACACACAGAGCAAAGACACTCACATGCAATGCGGACGTAGGCTTTCCGACTCTTGGTGGTGCCTGCAGAGCTCCAGGCAACACACTGGCACCAGTAATCTTCAGGCCCAAAGAGCTCCTCAACTTGCTGGCGGGAAATCTCAATGCTTACCTCTCGGACAATCAGACCTGTCAGGGTACAAGCAGTGCTGGTCAATATTAAGTTTAGAGATAGAAAGAAAGAAGTGTAGGAACAGAGGTCTGCTTGCAAGGTTGTTGTGAGACCTTACAGCTCTTTACCAATATCTACTTATCAACATGGACTGTCATGAGGATGCAAAGCGAAAAAAAGCAACACCTTATCTGCATAATAACAGAAGCGGGTGAAGGAAAAATGAATCACTGTGATTTTGACTTTTATCACCTACTGCGTGTATGCTAGACAAATAAGAGGAACAGCACCTCAGCTGATATAAATTCTACCATGTCCCTAGGACGATTTACATCAAGTGATGATCCAGCCCAGTTTTATTTTCATATGAATATCATAAACCCAGAGAGTCATTCAATTTATATGACTCCCTTAGCACCCTTGTATTTCATCTCCTGCTAGAGAAATACAGCACAGGAGGAAGTCCTATCCACTCTGACACTGAACCGCCCAGGAAAATGGATTTTACCATTGTAGAAAATGTCCCAATACTCTGTAGTGATGGGTGAGTATGTTGCAATATGGTTATTGCAGGCTGCAGTTTGGGGGCTATTACTGTCGTATATACTGCAGGTACTGAGATATCTTTTTGGTGATTTTATAACACAGGCAATACACTTGAGTGCCTGACAGTGTCCCTGGCCATGCCCTCCATAACATATGTCAATGTGACCCCCAAAACCCCACAGTCCCACCAATGATGACAGCGACCCACTCGCTATTCTTCCGAGCAGACCTATACTTGCCCACATTTTCCACACAACATTCTCTGTTGGGAAACTGTTTTGCTGCTTCTAAGTGCAAGGAAATACTGTGGTGTCTCAGCCACCACTGTAAGGATTGTTGGTAATGTGCTGATCCTCTAACAACAACCACTGCATTTCATACCGACATAGCCCCTTTCTCCGCCTCAAAATACATTGCCTGCTCAAAATGCTCTTAATTCCAGCCAAGAAACTGGGTAGCGAAGGGAAAGAGTGCTTACACCTCTTGTCAGCATATTTGGGTTTTGCTGCTGATGCCAAAGCATCAATGAGCTGGTAATATGTTTCTGTGTGTAGAACACACCACTGCCATTTCAAAAATGCACCCTTGCAAGCAGCCATACAAATTCCACATACAATATTTTGTGTAGTGGAATTGATTTTCTTTTTCCTTCCAGAATTGCCAGGAAACTGAAAGATCCTTGGACCACAGCCTGCACAGTTTGTCCCCATCACCAAACACCAAAGGGCAGGTCGTTCTGCTGAGCATAAGCTTGAGACTGTGGAGACCAGCTACCTTCAGCCTCCTGCCGCACGGCTTACAAGGTGGTATTCATAACATGAATGCTCCCAATTGTACAGCACGGCCTGCTCCTCAAGCGCTGGAAACCAGGCCAGCCCTTTGATTTGCCTCCAGCCTCACAGAGGCTCTATTCAGGGAGCCAACGATTAATTACTGTTTGTACACACTTGAGCACTGTCATTGAGGCTGCATGCTGTTTGCATCCAAAACTTGGTTAACAACTTAGCAGCAGAAAGGAATTCATGCATGTAATACCACAGACTTCTCTGGTGGGAATGCCTTCTAATGAGATGCCTAGCTCCCTTTTTATTTCATTATCCTTGACATCTTTAGCCATTGAATAATCAGCTACTTTGGGGGAAACATATAATAGCTTTCCTCCTTGAAATGAAATACTCAAAATATGGCAACTGCACTCCAAAGAATGGAAATCAAAGGGATGCATGGGCATTTGATATGCAGTGAAGACTGTGTTATAAACTTGTTCTGCTTTGATGAGATAATTTGGCTCCAAAAGGAGTCAGAGGGACAGCTTTTGTCCTGTTGAGAAGAGCATGAAGAGAGTGGGGAGGGAGCATGTACATTACATGCATAAAAATGGTTATATTTTCCCAGTGCAACTGCTGTTAGCCTAAAGATTACTTCAGTTCATTCCCAGTTTTTATAGCTCAAGCCCAGGGAGCCTCTGAAGGTTACAATATTATGTTTTTATAATAAGACTGATTATGACAGAGCTTGATGGAGCAGTGAACTTTGTTACCCTAGGGCTAAAGCAAGCAAGCTCATAATGACAGTACTGGTTAATAATGATTATGAAATAGCCTTAACATTCAGGACACAAATGCCATTTTCTGATAGCCTGTTGAAGATACAAAACCATATGATGAGTATCTCCCACAGAATGCACCAGCACAAATGTTATCTCTGACTGCCTGAGATGCTTTCTAATGCAAAACAAGAAGCTAGCCCAGGTAATAACTTTTGGGACAGCTGTCAGGTACAGCTAGGTTTCAGATTATTCAAAATAATTTGGCCATTGATCTCTGAGCAATATCAACCATTGATGACCAGAGAGATGCACACTTTCTCTACATACAAACCAGACCCCACCTCTTTCTGCCTACAGGCAAAAAATACCATTGTATCTATTCTTCATGTTGGTGAAAATGTATCAAACCAGTTGATAATGTCATGAAATCATCTGAGATGTAAGGATCTACATCCAAAACTTGAAACTGATTCAACCCCTCCCTCCCAGTGTCGCCCACAAAGGGAAGTGTTTCCTTCTTGTGTCACCTCGCAATCCTGTTCCTTCTGCTACCACACTTCAGCCTAACCCCTAAAGAAAAATCATTTTCAAGGCAAGGTTACAAGAACCACAATTTGCTGAGATACCTCAGACAGCAACCGCCTTGCTACCAGCTGACATACCGCTGTACGTCCGATTACATGGACGAGCTGATGCTGTCTGCTTTCATTCCAGAGTGTATCGCTTATACACCTCACATGGGGACCACGTGCAGGACAACCCTGGTACGATAACTTCAAACAGAGACCTTCATCTTATCCCTGTTGAAGCTACTTCTGTGTCTATGTCAAAGAAGAGTAGCTGAAGTCAAAAAAAAAAAAAAAAAGAGAAAAAAGCCAAACAACCCATGTCTCAATGTTTCCAGGTGACATGCTATGTCTGTAGCTTGAGCAATTGTTGATCAAATTGTTTTATTATAGGTGAGTGCACAACCTCTGAGTGTAAAATTATAAGTTATAAAAAATTATAAAGTAAATCCCTATATTTAGTCTGAAAATATTTTGGACAAGACAGATGAGGAGATTAGCAGTAATTAATGCAGCATATAATTTACCTGGTATTGGCCAATTCTTTGCTACAACACTAATAAACAAAATGTCACCCTCTCAGAGAGTATCTCCTCTATCTTACCTTCTTTATTAGAAACATATTGATTTCTTTCAGTCTAGCTCCTCGTACAGCTAAGCTATACTGCAAGTGAAGATATGCAGCATAAATGTTTTCTTATAACACTCGAATAAGGTGCACATTTCCAGAACGAATTAAATCACAGAGGGTGGCACAATCCACCAGAAGTCAGGACAATAAATTGCAAGGCAATAAAAAATACAGCCAAAGGGAGAGAACAGAAATGTGGGCAGCTAGAAAGCTCAACAGGTCCCCTTCTAATGTGGATAAATCCGTAAAGAACAACTACATAGCATTTCTAACTCGTACGCTCCCTGTGATGAATAGCTAGACTATGACAGGAAAAAGCCTTTGCTTGCATTGTCCAAACTTGATTTGCATTCAACCAAGTGAGAACTGTTTCTGTAGCCCCTTGCAACCCATCTGGATTTTGGCTGTGATGACAGATATGTGAAGATACTGGTCTAATTATCACCACCCTATTTCTGGTAACAAGAAGATTGTGAAGAGAGGAGCTTTAAAATGAAAATGCAGAAAATCAAAGTAATCTAAAGCAATTCTCCAAAATAAATGGTAATTGTATCTTAAGATTGTTCCCTAAAAAAACCCAGAGATCCTTAAAAATACATTCCCGGGTTGCTGGGCTCTTACAGTACAATTGTTTATTTTCTGATCTTGGTGAATAACTGCAGCACTCCCAAGAGAGAAGCCATGTACGAAGTTTTACAACTTGAGGATGAGGGAGTAAAAAAGTCTCACGGAAAAAAAAAAAACACAAAAAAATATTTGCTGTCCTCTCTGGGTCTTGAGTATAACGATCTGGATCTGTTGGGTTATAAAAGATGCCACAGAGGTTGCTCAGAGTTTGCTCAAGGCTGAGGCTATTTATACACACAGATCAGTCAGATTTAATACACTTACCTAAAGTTGGCACCAGAAAAAGATATTGCATTGGTGGAATTTTCCTAGAGAGGTCCAAAACCCTGTAGCCATTAGGAGACTAGATAACCAGGTCCAAGATATCCTTTTGTCCCTAATAGTTTTCTGTCCAGTTGTGGACAGAGGTTAGCTGGCAAGAATGCTCAGGGCGACTGGCATCATCGGTCTGTGATTGAATCTCAGTCCCATGAATTGAATAGGTTCTCCATAAATAACAAGTTTTGCATATTTAGTAGCATGGCATATACAGCTATTAATTTCAATTAAATAAATCTATCTCTGGTACTACTACAGCTTGAGCTCTGAAAAGGACTAGGAAGAAAGCAGAACTTCACTTATTTCTGTATCTGCACGTTAATGAGGGATTAATGGGCAGAGAGAGAGAGGCAGAGGGAGCCTTGCTCAGTATGCCTACTGCTAATGTGCATGGGGACAGGCACTGGCTGATGGCATATATCAAAATAAAATTACTACCCCTCCTGGAGGAAAAGAAACTGTGAAGAGGGAATTGTTCCTTATATACATGGCCTTTTATTATAAGCTGTATCCTAGAAACACATTCAAGCAAAGACTTGCTTCATTCACATAGTCCCCGAGTGCGTTAAGTTAGCTGGCTATACAAACTGTGAGGTAGATTATCTGGTCTTCAGAGGCAGAAATGTTATGTTTTGTAATGTATGCAAATGTAATGTAATTGTATGATATTATGGTAGATTATTAGTAACTGCAATAATAACTCATGGGTTCCATATTGCACATGATGAAGTAACTGGCAAATTTCCCAACTATTTTAATTGGAGCACATTTGCCAGTCAGACTTACGTCTTTCTAGAAGGAAACAAAACCATCTTATAAGGGTCTGTAACCATATATGAGTGCGCAAGACAATAAATGATCACCGTAAATATGTGAAAACAGATTATTATCAATTAATCAAATGTAATTATCCAGCCTAGAGTCAATCTAGGTCACAGAGCTAATATCTACACCTCAGTGGGTATTGTTCTGCCAAGAAATTATTTTGATATATTTTGGCTGCCAAAAATGTTTGGCATTTGATATTCATACTCGGCACCTCTGAAGCTATTCCTCGGGACTTTGATAGAGCAGTTTTGCAGAAGTATTACATTGGCATGTGGTTGACCCTCCTGCACAACACTAAACAGGAACTATTTAATTGCAGGACTAAACCAAGCTTACAAACTCTAGAAAGCTGCATGGAGAATTTGTTTATTTTCTCTGTAAGTGGAAGTTCAAACAATTTTTGTGCTTTTGTGCTTTCATTTGCCCAAAAGGTATTTCATTAATTAGTAATCACATATGCCGTAGAACACATTTCTCAAGGAGACAGAACTTCATGACCTAGTGGTCTGGAAAAAGACATCACTGTAATACATGCATATAGACTGCAGGTGTATCACAGCCACTGTAAATAAGTATGGAAATATAGCCCATTTTCATACAGGTAAGATGCGACCCTTTACAAGTTCAATTTCTTAAAGCTGGTACTCAGGGCATCTTCCCAAATCTGACATTCAGTGCCGTTGGCTCCCTTCCCACTTTGACTGGCACAGACATCTCAACCCCCAGATGCCTGCACACCAAATCAACAGGGACACAGAAGGCAGAGAAGGTGTTTCTTGATGACACAGTAGAGGCTTTGGGGAGTCAGCAGAAAAAAAAAGCTCTGGGGTAGGGAGATTCCTCTGCACATCCATGCAACACATGCTGCTACAGAATGAAATTATATGGCATGCAGTTTAGAAAATCATGGTGCATTCCCATTTGGATCCTCAACCTAGAGGTAGAGAAAAATGCAGTGGCTTGCTCAGTCTTAAAATAAAACAGTGCCAGTCTGAAACAGTCCATGCTTTCTGACTCACGGTTCCTTTCTCTAGCTATCAGAAGTAGGAGAGGGACATGAAGGAATAGTTTATGAATGTTGTTCAGTCAGGACAGATTTGAATGACAGAAGCATACATACTTTTTAATGCAAAATGAGTGTGTAAGGAAAATCCTGACACCAAAAATCAGTGTGTTGCAATAATTTCAGGAGTGGCTAGATTATCTCCACAGTATTTGCCAAAAAGGAAAAAAGCATTTTTGGTTCTCATAGTCCCCATCTGTCTTAAATTTCACATAAAGCTTCATCCAAAAATCCTTAAAAGAGCTTCATATTTTTTGCTTCATGAAAGTGGCCAAGACCATACACCAAAGTGGTATGACTGTAAACAGACTTAATAAAAGGTAAACAGATTGCTTTTTTTATTATGCAGTCCTTTACCATTAGGTTGTTCTCTGATGGCAAAACTTTAACGGAGAAAGCCAAGAATGATGACCTTTTTACTTACTGATAGACCAAAATGACCTGGCCAATTTTTTTAACAGCTCATCACAGGCCCTATAAACAACCTGTCTCTGAAGCAGAAGGCTGATCACTTTACTTGCTGGAATAACCTTTTTACAAAGGTAAAGATAAAATTGGTGCTATGTCAGAATTGAAATTTATTTACCTTCCTGCAGAGATGGATCCCTCACAGTCAGAGAGTTATTCCACTCAAATATATCAGAGCACTTAAGCCATGGAATTTGTGTTTAAAAAATGAATAAATAAGCTATGCACAAGAAGAACGGCTTCAAATATGAAAGTTCTTGCTGAGAAAAATGGATTCTTTGCATCCTAATAGGACAAAGATGATTGCATAACAGTACACTTTGCCTATAGCTTGTTTTCTATAAAGAGTATCTGTAACCTTAACAAAAGACAGATAGACAGATAGATATCTAGAGATAGTTTAAAAGAGCAAACAGCTTTAACACCCAGTAATCCTTTACACAGTTATTGCATGCAGCTGGCTTTGCCTCAATATTGCTTTTCCATAAATTGTGCCTGGCTGGTGATATGAAATGATTGCAAGAAGATCACAAACAATTTTTCCACAAATATTAGCTTAAATATTTAAATTAAAGGATTCCAGCTATTTTTTGCTCTCAATAACCTTCTCTTTAGGAAACAGATGCATTCTTAAAACAATACAAATGACAGAAACAGCTTAATTAAGGCAAGTTTGTCTCAAAACCAGTGTGGAGTTTGGACTGGTATGCATCAGTTAGCTATGGTACCTACCTACCAGCTAATGGCAGTGAGTTAAGCTAAAAACCCAGCTCTACCTCCATTTTTTAACTGTCTCACACAAAAATTACAAAGGGCTGTCTTCAGAGGATTTTGCCTTGAACCGGAATTAAAGAACACGCATTCTGTTTGGGGGTTATTTTCTTCTAGTGAAAACAAGGCCTTTTAATTATTTTCCCATTAAGACCTGAAGGACCATGTCCTGTAAAATGCAGGGAATATTTAAAAACTGAGTTGTTGAATGCTAGTGGAAAACAAACTGTGTTCCCTGGTCCATGCCAGCATGGTGGAGGTGGGCAGTATAGATCTGTGGGCTTGTCCCCTTGGAGAAGGTAAAACAGCTACCTCCTTCCCCTGCCAACCTCAACAGCTGATTGCTTTACATCAGCCTTGAACTACCGGCATTTAATACCTTAGAACAGCATTGGATTGCTTGTTCTCAGCCTATAAACTGTTCAGAGGCAAAGAGAAACACCGTCCCCCCTTTTTTAATGGACGCTATTTTCCGGTTGATGGCATTTTTTTTGTTAATATGCACAAATTGCTCCAAAATGCATTGTTCTTTTCCACATGTAGCAATGTGTGCCTATTGTTGCCACTTTCTTTTTTCCTGGTACAAAAGCCATAATCACGCACCGGTATAGTGGGAACTCCAAAGAAAACCTCACTACAAGCATATATTTATGTTCAAACATGGGCATCATCATGTCTGAACTCACATAAGCTGAGGTCCAGGAGTAGAAACAAATGTGAGCTGGCTCATCCTGATCCAAGCCATCCTGACCCTAAGCAACCCCAAGTGAAGGTACCCAAACAGTTCACTGCCTGGCTGGTGGTCCTTACAGGCAGCAGAAAAAGAGAAGTTATCTACATAGCAAAGTGTGAATATGAATCTGAGAACCTGCGAACTCTTAGCAGCTCCAGCTTTTGGGTCAAAGCCCAATCTTCTCTTCTTTTGGCTGAGGCACGTGCAGCTGAGAAAAGATGTTGTGTTTTGTTGCTTTTTTTTTTCAAGGGCCAGGAAAAAAAACATGCCAAAGGTTCATGTTTTACTTAAAGCTGCAGTTGAGTCCTCACAAAGAAAATCTGTGCACTTTTTATTTCTGGTTCAGAGGATTTACATGCTCTTTCTAATGATCTGGGCCTTCAGCAGCGGGTAATGCTTCCCAGTCCCCAGCTTAGCGCTCATACAAAATTGAAGCACTTTTGAGGCAGTTTAGAGACTAGAGATGAATCTCAATGTGCAGGCAAAAAAGGAATTATAGTTGTTTAGCACTTCACTAGAAGAAGACGAGGAAATTAGGGGGAAAAAACAGAAAAAAAAGAATCTATTGAACTTCAAACATCTGGGAAGCCAACCAAGAGCATCTGAATTTTGAACAGCATGTTTACATTCCCTTTGCATAGTGGAAGGGGGGAAGGAAAATCAACAGTAAATGGGCTTGGGTGTAATTTTTTAAATAAAAATACACACCAAGTTGCTTATGTTATTTGACTTACTGACATACACGTGTGTGTTTATATATATACACCCTGTGTATCTGTACATGTACTTACGTACCGCACCCACTCTGCGTGGTTTTGAGAAGCGGAGACAACGTGAAAAACGCCTTTTTTCTGGGAACTTGATGCAATGACACACTTCAGTGGCTGCTGCAGCTATTGTGGGAACAAGGACAGTCGCGACGTGACACAAGGGGTCACTCGGGAGCCTTCCTCAGCAGTTGTTTTCTTATTTTCTAGTCCATGGTGTGTAGGAACAGCAGGTTGGGGGAGAAGTGCAAAAACCTCATCGTTTTTTGTGGTTGTTGTTCTGCGTGCTAGGGATGCCATCTCACAACCGACTTAGGTATTTTGAAGAAAAAAAATAGAAAAAAAGAAAAAGGCAAGCAACTGCTTTCAAAGCAGCATTATCCAGTGCACTGTAAAGTGAAGGAACTTTCATCAGACAGCCATGAAGCTCTGGGAATTTATTGTCTGCTCCCCCATGCAGTGTGTTTTCAGGGCTGAGCCAGGACAGCAGTCAAAACACTGGGTCCTGAACACCGGGAGATTTGCCTTGGTTTGTAGTGAATAAAAGAATCATCGCAGGAAGGCGTGTGAAAAGGCAGCCCGGTGATCGCAGAAGTCATTTGGTGTGTACACGTTTCTGGATACAGCACAGCTCATGATCCCCGCCAGCTACAGCAAGGCACCAGGGATGCGAGCAGGTTGCTCTGCAGATCCATGTGACTTTGACATGAAAAAAGACCTTTTTCATTATGTAAGTAAATACTGTCAATACTATCCTTGTAATTCTGCCTGCCTCATTTTTCTTTTTTTTTATTTGTTTCCTGGGAACCCACTCTGACTGAATTCCAATACTGGTTTCTACCTTAGTTGAAGAACAAAAAGATTAAAACTAAACCCCAAAGCCAGCCCAATCTACTTCTAGGCATCGTTATTCTTCAGGCCGTGCAATCCTCACTCCTGTTCAGAGGAAGGCACAGCAACCGACCTGGGTGCAGTGTCAGCACTCATTACAGAAACATCATTGTACAAGTCACTGGGAAGCCAAAAGTAGCAATCAACCAACTGAGATTCTCTCTAAAATCAAAACCTGGGAGCAAATAATAGAAGAGGCTGCGAAGGCCTAAAGATCAGCATTCAGGGGGAAGAAGAGACACAGAAGAGTCTGACAAAAGACTCCCTTTCTCTTCTCACAATCAAAATACGAACAGAGATGAGAAGTTATGAGGAATTGTGAAAGGCATCCCATCAAAACCTGATGAGAAAGAGCTGTACATAACCTTGCCAGTGAATGGCAGTCCTGCTGGCACCTACCACATCACACTGCTCATTTATGTACAGATGAGGAGTGCATGGGAATGACAAAAAGAATACAGGCGGTGAACCCACAAAGGCAGCACAAAATTAGATCCTGTATGGGTCAAAGATGCATGTGACAGCCACCTCTCTTTCCCTTTACACGTTAGCAATGGTTTGGTACCCTACCTGCATGGTGGAAAAAGCCTCACTAAATCTGATCTATGAGCAACAGTTAAAAAAAAAAGAAAAAGAAAAAAAAGAAAAAGAAAAAGGAAGGATTTTGCCAGTCTAGTTTCAAGCAACCGGAATTCTTCTACCTTTCTTCAGAGAATGATTCCCCTGTATAATGAGCTAATAGAGAAAGAAGTAGAATATACTCCTCAGGTTACTGAAATACGTGCTTAGATAGACTTCCAGCAACTCAAGACAGTAACACTCTAATGTCTTGCACACTCATCAAGACCCCAATGTCTCTAAACAGGGTTAGACTACATTTCCAGTTGCTGCATCAGACTATAACTTGTTCTCAACAAAGAAAATGTAAATATCTTCCTGCACAGTTTCAGGGATTTCTGCAAAGAAACTACAGACCTATTAGTCCTACTCATGCTCATAATTAATTAATTGAACCCCCTACATTTATAGGATGAAAGTGTTCATGCCTTTGCACAGCTGGGCTGCTATTCACTGTAGAGCTTTTCTTTGACTCTGTTGTTCTTTTCCTCCATTCCTGTATCTAGAAAACAGTTGCTTTCCATTTAAGCCAGCAGATGCAGGATGAAGACTAACCTCTGGAACTTGCTTCCAAACCAAGCTGACATTTATTTGCCTTTCAAGGCACAAGACCGCCCACATCGTGGGTGCTCCGGATCCCACAGAAAGGGCGTTCAGTTCCAAAGGAGCAAGGGGACACGGATGGAAAGAGGAAGCTTTGCTGTGCAAAGCTGGGGCTAGTCTGAAGCTGTGGTGGGTGGATTGATGTCTGAAGATGTCTTTTGGGGAATTAATGGGATTACAAGTGTGTAACAAAGGGTTTAATGAAGAAAAAACTTGGAGGGAGATAAGGTGTAGGCTGGAAATATTCAGAAGGGTATCCTCAAACGCTTCAGATGAATGCATCAAGCATTCCATATTCCTCCTCTTATTATTTTAAATAACTTTATTTCCCATCTCAGATTTGTTTTTCTAGAAGCTCACAGGAAACCTTGAGGACAATTAGGCAAACAGCTGCAGATAGGAAGTTAATTCTGCAATAAGAATAAATATCCTACAGCTTTTATCTTGTGGTCCCAAAGCACTTTGTAGAGGTAAATAACGGAGACGATGAGCCATTTGCAGAGAGACACATGGTGAATCCACAAAAAATTTGGAGCAGGGAAATGACCATTCCCATGGACACATCACTACTCACAGGAAGAGCATGAGCAGGATTAACTTGCAGGAGAGTAGCTCCCTCTGGGCTGTCTTGTTAGCATCTCTGAACACCCTGAAGGATAGAGCAAATACATAAACTGGAAGATCCCAGCTCAGTCAGCTTAGCCATGAGGGCAGAAGGTTCATGGGGTCCATGGCTGCTGTCTGTAAAGGTGGGGGGCATGCATTCCCGCAGGGCAAAGAGCTGCTAGAAAGGACAGCATTGGCAGAACAGGCAGGTGTCAATAGCTGTGAACATATAAAGAAGGTGTCCACACGTAAGAGCTAGAAGTAGCCTTCCACAAAGACTTACAGAGACAAAACCCCCACATACAGCACTTCGATTAAAGATATAGCTAACGGTATGTCAATACATTTTGTGTGTTATATACATCATGAATATTATTCTCAGTGGAGTAAACTCAAAAATGCCATAGTCTCACAGGCTTCTATACGGAAAGATAATCTTCCTGGGTTTCGAGAGTGGTTTTGTATTGCCTATGATCAGATTTCCCTCCAGAAACAAGTATCTGGCCCAATGTTCTTATTCTGCTTATAAAAAGATTATTTCCCTTCTTTAGGTCATGACTGGCCACAATGATTTCTCCACTCACTTCAACAAAAATAAACACCATTTTGAATTTTTCTCCTAGAAAATGGTGTGTTTCCGCCTCTGCACGGGTGTTTTCTGAAGTTTCCTAACAGTCTCTTTTTCTATCAAAGTATACTAACTACTCAAGATATAAGTGGAAACTTTGCCTGCCTGGAAAAAAACGCCTGCAGCAGCTTTGTTGTTGGGTATTCCCTTGATCTGGGTGTGCTGGGGATCATGTTCTCAGCAGCTGCTTTTGAAGATGCAAACTGCAAGAAGAGAGAATTTCTCTTGCAGTGGTGGTGGGCATGGGGCTCCTCTTTCCCAAGAGAGTTGCCCACCAGGCCCTGGGGAGTGATAGACAGAGATAAGATGGCCTGAGTGACATCTAAAATGGCTGAAACCTAAATATCAATAGGAGAAAATTGCGGGTTTGTTCATACACTGTTGTGAAAGTAAACAGCCTGTATTTCCCCAGAGAATTCCAGTTCTGTGGAGAAAGAGTTGTCCACTCCTCTCTGCACCAGCTGCAGGCTTTCAGACCATACATATAAACGTGTCTCACTCACAGAATTCACCCAAAGAGGGGTCAGACTTTGAATTAGTAAAGAAAATGGACTGTAGTATCAATTCTAATTCACATCACAAAACTATTAATAGAAGCATTTGGGAAGGGATACACAGACACATTTTAAAATTTTCTTGAAATGAGTTGGATTAGGGCAGAGCATTGAAGAAGCAGAGCTAAAAATTGGCAATATGTTGCTGACAAATAATTATTTTGAATCGAGGGGCTTGATGTTTATAATGGATTTGATGCAATGATAAACGGAAAATAAAATGACTTGTGACAATAGTGGAATGAAAACAATCCTTATTTATGATATGTGGCTGCCCTTGCTAACATAACCCCAAGGTATTCTACCCCAGAGAGTCGAAATATTGCAGGCTAAGTATAACTGCAGCATTTAGCATCACTTGTCATCTCCGTAGTGAAGTTAATAGGGAAACTGGCCACAGAAAAATTCAGAAAAATAGCTTTTTTTCTTATCTTTTGGACTCTTGAAAAATAATACAGAGAATTAGGAGGCTACAGCAGGCCAAGAAACAGCAACAAGAGATGAAGGAAGATGTGCAGAGAGGGAAAAGAGCATTAAGAAAAGGAAAATCCGCAGGTCAAAGAAAACAAGTAAAATGGTACCTCTCTGAACCCCTCTCCCACAGCTGTACTTACATGGGGGCAGGGGGACTCTGAATTTCATATTTGGGCTACCAAACTTAAGTTCTTCAACACCAGTATTGAAAGACATGCTGTATTAAAAAACCTAACAATAGTTTTTCTTGTTTATAAAAAAACCACTAAGACAAATGAGCACAACTGGACAAAATGAGAAGCTACATGATGATCTTTGCAGTATAGTCAAAAGTTCCACCTTAAACCACACCTGAACCAGTTTATGGGGCTTCTTTCATCAGGACAATGCAGCCTTCCAAAATGCAGTGTCAAAGCCCCACCAAAACAAATGTCCTTCTTGAGATGTACACACAGAGAGGGAGATACAGCGATAGAGAACTGTGGGCTGGAAGTGACTTTTCTATCTCTATACATGGTGCCAGAAGAGCAGAAACAGTCAATGTAGAGATTTCCCCACTGCTGCCGTAGCGGCAGCATCTTGCAAAAACAGTTTTAAAGCAAGGCAAACAGGCAGATGTCAATCTTTGATGTTTCTGTTGAGAGGGTGATCTATTAAAGACTTACCTAGCTGGGTTCCTACTCCCTCAACAGGCTGCCAAACCCATTGCTTAAGGTAACAGCCTCCTATTTGCCAGATAAATTCTGATTCTACATCAAAAGCTCAGTCTCCTTTCATTAAATCTGCAAGTCATCCAAAAATATGTTATTAGCAGGGAAAGGTAATGGTAGGAGGTAGGCACAGGAATCACAGTGGTGGCTATGTAAAGAAATTGAAAAAAACAAAGTCTGAGATTTCTGTCTGAAAAGAAGAGCATATTCATTTACCTCAGCACAATTCCATAAAATCTCTTAATCAGACAAAAATCTCACTCTGAGCCAGCTTCTAACTATATCTTTTTGAATTTGTGGGGAGGCAGAGAGTTGAAGGGGCAGCTCAAGGGAAAGTCCTCAGCACTACCTATCCTCCTTGCTGAAGGCTGGGTGGCACCATAGATTGCTCTTGGGACATGTTAGGTCCTGTGGGAGCCCGCTTCCAAAAACATGAAATGGGAAAAGGATTAGTGACTTCAGCTGCTCCTTAACAGAGCCTCCCTCAGGTGCCTTTCCTTTGAGATTGCACAGATGAGCCTGCTCATTTTGCATTAGTTGGGCCCTCAGGCCAGGCTCAAGTCTCCTTATTCTGTCTTGCTGCAATTTGGGCAACACAGAGGAGGCCATCAGCAATCTCCCCATGCATCCCAGCAAAAGAAGACAGAAAGTGTAGGCAAACAATAATGCTGTCTGAATTGCCCAATATGTCTATTTAATTAGCACATAGAAGAGTTCCAAATGTTTTCTCCTTGCTTGAAGGAGAGAGAAGAACAACATGTCACTGGCACTGGAGAGGGCAAGAAGGGTTTTATAGATCATTTCACCTTAATAGTCACGGACAAACTATTACAATGCATACCCAAATTGAAAAAGACAAAACCAAGGTCCCTGTAGTACTGATTTTTCTCTGTTGCACATCACTGGGATGGGGGGTTTGATTTAGCACCCTTTAATTCCTCTGGACAAATGAAAGGGGATTTTCCATACATCCACAACTCTCCTAACACTGCGAAATTGGTGTGTGTGCCTGAAAAATATTTCTCCATAAAAAAGCATGAATGCAGAATAAAATCTTTTGCCAGAGTAGTTTTCAG
Organism: Zapornia atra; assembly: GCA_013400835.1. Classification (NCBI taxonomy): domain Eukaryota; kingdom Metazoa; phylum Chordata; class Aves; order Gruiformes; family Rallidae; genus Zapornia; species Zapornia atra. Next base: position 321,284 of record VZTU01008529.1, on the reverse strand, counting down.
AGGTACAGTGATTTTGAAAATGAGCAAAAATTGCTCTAACAATTATTGATGCTATTCAGCTTCCTGCCCCATGACGATGGAACTTTTTTGCCCACAAAAACATCAGTTCCGCAGGGTTCCCTCTACTTTCGTTGCTGTTATCTTTTACGACAGTGAGCCATAAAATCAAATGTGCTCCCTCAAAACAACTTTCATCTTTGTTTTTTAAAACCAGTGTTCTTACCCTTTACATATATTTTTCCACATTAATAGGAAATATTCCAGGAAAAACATGCCTTGCCTTGTATTTCATGTACATAGGAAATGAAAGAGTCAAAGATGTGCACTAAAGATTTTCAAAGCACCCATTTGACTTCTTTATGAAAATGCTTAGCTTTTTTCCATAAAGAAGAAAAATTCCCGTGAGTCTGGCAATGTAATGATCTTCTGTGTAAAGATTCTGGCTTCTGAGACTCTATCATTGGAATCTTTTTCTGCAAGTCTCTCTCTTCAGGCTAATTTAATTAAATAAAGTGGTACTAGAACACCCTGTCACTGTTACTGTTCTCCTCATCTCCAACCAGAAGGCAGCAACTCCCACAGAGTCCCTGTGCATGTTCTTCACAGCAACGCTTTACCTACTGTTTAAAAATACCCCACAGTGCAAAGTGCATATAACTCTAACTCTTATTTTGTACTTTCTCTCTGCTGTAAAGAAAAAAATATATAGACAAAAGATATAAATATTTATTTTCCTCTCTTAAAAATCAACCTGGTTAATATTTTCAGCATTTCTATCTAGCATCTCTCTTCAGTCAGAACTTGGCCGCACTTTCATTCTGTGTCTTGTGCTGCTCCTATTGCTGTGCCATTGTCTCTGGTTTTATCAATGACAGAAACAAATTTGCCTTATAAAAAGAGTTAATCATCTCTACATAGATTTCATTCCTGGGCAGAGGCTCAAAGTCCATGAACAGATAATCTTTTGCAAATCAAAACCTATTTCTCTCTTTCATGCATCATTTACAATCCCAAGATGATGTACCACTAGCATCACACCTATATTTTCATCCTCTTTTTTTCCCCAATTACTCATCTTTTAGAAAAGAAAGCATAGGTGACCTTTACTGGTTTCCTCTCATATATTTTATTGTCTATTCCTGTTGTTTTCCTTTGCTCTGCTTTTCTACCTGGTTCAAAAACGGCAGCAGAACACTGCCTCAGCACTTCTTTGTATTTAGGCAGGACAGATCTTACGTACAGGAAAGTATCAAGAAAGAAGAATGCAACCCGTTTCCAGTCACTTGGATTACACAACCAACCCCGCAGAAACACTGTGTAACTGAGATGCTTTTGAGCCCCAGGTTACCCATGTAAAGGCCAGATTTAACCTGATTTATGGACAACTTCTGCAGCCTCTCTAGCTGCGAGCCTAAAGCCACAGCAGTGCAAGCTCAGGCTGCCGGCCTCAGATCAGCCTCTCAGCAGCTCAGTCACTGCTGCTGTGCCCTAGGTTACAAGTACTGCACTAGCTGGCCAAAACCAGCAAAAGAAACCAAAATAGCCTCAAAAGTGGTAGAGTCAAAGGGCTTCACCAGCCTGACTGGTGCAAGCTGGCAAGCTGATGATCTCATACCTCCTTTGGACACCAGACTGAACCCTCACAGTCACTGCCTCCTGCAGTTTTTCCTCCAGCAGATGTATTTTTCCTGAGCTTCCACTGCTCTGAAGAAGATACTATTTTACCACTACATTAAATACATTATTTACCTATTTCTACAGTAACTATGTGCTATGAACCCTAGATTCTTGGTCTACCTACCGAAAGGCGCACAAGCCCTGCAACCATGACATGCACTAACCACCTTTTGGCAACCTCCGAGTTCCAATGACAGTTTCGCTTTAACAAGCTATTAGTGTGACAGAGCTTGTGGCTTTTGTGCTAATAATCTGATATGCACAGCTTTTGACACCCTCCTCCCCCCAAACTCCACTAGATTATGTTAATCTCTAATTGGATATGGGATTTGTTTGCATGTAATTGCTGCTCTTTGCTATGCAAAACATTTGTTCTCTAATATATTCAGATGCATCTCTGTTCAAGACTGGCCTTCTGTATTTGTTTTATGGCATCATGTAGCTTTTCTTCAATGAGATTTTTGAGAATAAAACAATCATTTTTTCATCTGCAAGTGAAAGATTTCACCTGTAGCAAAACATTTTCCCGTTTCCTAAGGCTGATGTTAATAAAAGCCTAAAAAATTAACAGAGTGATAGTTGCTCTCCTACTTGTCCTTATTTGTCCCAGTGGACTCCCAGGAATGAATAAAATTCAAGATGTACTAAGTTACAAGAATTTCTTCTCTTAGTTTTTCTGCTGCAGTCAACTTGTTAGAAAAGCCAATTCTTACAAACAAGCAGGCCCAAAGTTTAACACAGATATTTCTACAGCCTTTCCTCCTACATACACCTTCTCTTTTTCAAGCCAAGAGCACCACAGTACCATTACAAGCTTATGCTTTTGATCTCAGTGCAAATAAACGATCTGAAACAAATAAAACCCAGTTCATAAGAGACCCCAAGACATCTGGTGGAGTTATTTTTCTAAGTAATTAGACCAAGTGATGGTGTAATTCCCAAATGAAAGGTACCTTCCTGCTTGGTATCCAGTTATTTCTCAGAGTCATCAAAACAGCAGCAAGTCCCGCTTCTCTCTTCAAACTCTATTGATTACCAGTCTTCCCAAAGAGGGAATAATCATACCTTTGATTTACACTGGTTTATTACTCAAGTTTTTAAACCTTTTTTTTTGTACTTTAAGGGTCCTATTTTTTCTCTATGACTGCCACTGGGATTTCTCATATTGACCAGGAAGAATGAAGCTCTTGGTTTTTCTTTTTTTTTTTTTCCCCTCTTCCTTTTCCTCACTAACCTACTGTGGTTCTCCTTCATTCAGGCTCTATGGAGCAGGCAGAGAAGTGTAATGGAATAACAGCCAGGTGTTTGCTCCGGATCAATACACTGCTCTAAATGTACCCAAGTGTGCTTTCTCCTTTCTTGCTGGAATCTTATTAAATTTCTCTTTTTTTCCTTGCGTCTCCCCAAGAAGAAACAACCCAACTGCTCTTTGAGATTTTAGGGAAGATGCGATTCTTGGTCTGCAACTATCATACAATCTGCAGTGCAACCACTGTGAGCCTGCCACATTGGGCAGGTGAACAGGGAGTAGACCTGGCTGAGACAGAGATTACATTTCGTTTGAGCTCGGGTCTCCTGTTTGTTTTTTTCATTTCAGACGTGGGCGGGGCTCTCTACGGTCATGTTTTACCAACTGACCTGGATGCTGACACCATTCCTGGGCTATGTCAGCTAAAGTTCAGTAATGCCAGATACAGAATTCACAGCTGTATCACGAGTAAAGAAAAGTAGCTGCCACATGAAACAGCTGCTAGATTACAGTGGTGGGCTTCATATGAATGTTTTTTAATTCTTATCCCTCTATGACATAACACAAACTTACCAGAGGTTTCATCTACTCTCTCATCCACCACATGGTCCTTCTGATGAACCCATTCACTGTTGCACTTAAAATAGATCTGAGTGGCTGGGCTTGCTTTGCAGTACAGATTCACAGGCTTGTTCTTCACAATGTAAGCCTCTTCGGGTTCAATGAGGAAGTGGGGCAACGGCTCTGGAGGATCAGATGGAAAGGTTTCTGGAAGTTCATGAAAAAAATCATCATCTGTAGAGAAGAAACAGAAAGGACAAATGAAACAACCAAGACTCAGCTGGCAAACACAAGCACTTCCTGCAAATTTCAAAAGGAGCATACTTTTAGAATATAATGTTACCTTAGGAGCATCCCTAGACTGAGGCTTATATGCACTGCCATTTTCAGACTTTACATCCTGAGCTCTCTTCCCTCTATGTGATGTGACAGGGACATGCACATTCACATGCCTAGGAATGGTCCTTTGTTATCATCACCAGCAATACTAGCAATAAGGCATTATGCTAGCGCTTGGGAGAGTTGCCTACAAAACTGTAAAAAGAAATAATAGAAACTTTTGGAGGCTTCAAGGTCATACTTTTCAATAGTGACTCATTGCACTGTTTATTCAAGTGCATGCACATAGCTAGTACCAGCTGAGGCTGGTACAAATAGGAAACAGCACCTTTCATTTTAGATGAGCAATTTGAAATCTGCTCTAAGGGCAAAAGACTAAACACAAGTCCAGTCTCAGCCTCCTTGTTCATACTCCAACTCTCTTGGCAAGACTGCTAATGAAGGTGCCAAGCTACGCTTTATTTACTTCATTTGTAGTACACTGGTCTGTGCAGTCCTCATTACAGAGAAGAATCGGGATCTGGAACATGGGGCAGAGCAACTGTGAGATGGTGTTTTGGGCCAACAAGGATGCATACTATTGATGTAAGGAACCTCTCCACCTCTCTGATGCTGCTGGTGATGAATATGGTTGATGTAAGAAGTGCCAGAGGAGGAAAAGAATCCAATGCCCAGGAGGCAACACTGAAAACACATACTTTCCTTTCTCTATCCCTCCCTCTTCAGAAATCCTGCTCTACAACCCCTCTGTCCCTTTCTGCAGAGGAAGTATTCCACATCAGAAAGCAACAATTCAGCAGAGAATAACCCTCTTCCCGTTCACCTCCCCACCTACTGTCAGTGCACAAGAAAATTCAAGAGGCTCCCAGCAGCAAGGGGGTGGTGGGCACCAACTACTGACAGATCCACCAGCAGCAAGCTGACAGTCCTGAAGGCCTCATTCAATCTCCCTCTTTCTGCCTCTGAAGCAGTTATCATTACATGCAGTGACAGATGCTGCTGCTGATCAATAAAACAACACAGAACATCAAACTAAAAATACTGTGGAAGGCTGGCTATCTTCTCCCTGCCAGTCTTCATGAAGATGAAATGTCAGACAGCTACCATCTTGTACCTGAGACATGCCTGTGCAGGCTGTGTCCAGAATTACAAGGGGCTTGAAGGACTCTCTTTTCAGCTACTGCTTTTGCAGAAACACAAGAAAGCTAAGGAACAGAGGAACAATACAGGCAGAAGGTTATATAGTATCTCTCCACATAGGTACCAGTCTACACAGGTAGACTGTACGTCTTCATCAGTGATGGGAATACTTCATACAGCAAAAGATTTTGCGAACCTCTTGAACTATGTATGAAGAGAACATATGTTCACCAATTTTTTTCCCCTCCTTCATATTAATTTAAAAATACTCCTGCCCTTTTGGGTGTTTCATTTTACAAAGAGTAGCTGGCCTGACTCACTACTGCATCACTCCCTGAGAGTTAATAGAAGTGAACTGGTTCAATGATAGAAGAAAGGGTCACTAAATAAGGCCTGACATTTTCCTAGCAAAGGGAAAATCTGTGACATACTATAACAATTCCATTTTGATCTCCAGCTAATCATGTCCAAATGCCTATATTTATTTTTTATTACTTTAACATCCTTCCTTTTTTTTGTTTTTTTGTTATCTCCTTATTCTGGCCACACCAGCCTCCTTTTGTTGCAATCCCGAGTCTTCTCCTCATTAGTTCTTTTTTGTTTTTTTCCCCTTGGTCCATTTTCCCCCCATTTTTTTTCCAAAGAAAGATGAATTAATGGGAGTTAATAGGAGAAAGATAATTAATGGGAGTCTCCATTTGGTTTCATGATAACAAAACATATTTGAACCAAAGCAAGAGGCTCTTCAGCATTCCTCATCCCCTACTCTCCACACAGATGCTTGCTCATCGCTCACCCTCCAAGGAGATGGGGAGGAGAGTGAAAAAAACAACATTGTGGGCTGAGATAAAGACCATTTAATAGGATAGCAAAAGAAGACAATACTAATACCAATACTAGTATATAAAACTAGTGATGCATGAATACAATTGCGCACCACATGCAGAAAAAACACCCCAATGCCCAGTCTGTTTCTGAGCAGCAAATCTGCCTCCTGGCTAGGCTCCCCAGTTATATATGAAGCATAACATCCTATAGTAGGGAATCTCCCTTTGGCCAGGCTGGGTCAGCTGTCCTGGCCGTACTCTCCTAGCTCCTTGTGCACCTGGCAGGGTGTGGGAAGCTGAAAAGTCCTTGACTTAGTGTAGACACTACAACTACCCAACAACAACTAAGCCCATCAGTGTGTTATCAACATTATCTTCATACCAAATACAAACCACAGCATATACGAGCTACTAGAATGAAAGTGAGCTCATCCTAGCTGAAACCAACATGCTCCCCACTTCTTTCCTACTCCCTGCCTCACGCTGCTCTGTAGACATCCACAACACAGAAACATTAGAGATGAATCATTTCCCCTGAATTGCCACAGGACGTATTTTTTTCTTCTGGTCATTTAATTGCAAATCAGTGAGCAGACAGATGGAAACTAACAAAGCACACATATGTTTTATAATTAAACAAGTATTGCTTCACTAATTTCTGGTGACTGGAAGAACAAATGTATTTATTTTCACCACTAGATTTCTGCACATTATCAAAGACAATACTTGTGCTGCTTGACCAATTAACTGAATCTTATCAAAGATGTAACTAGAAACTCTAAGAAAGGTGTCAGTATGCTGCAGAAAAGAGAAAAAAAGGGGGTTTTTAAAATTATTTCTGTAATCAGCCTGGAGAATGTGTGTGGGCTATTGCTTTCCCTCCTGAAGGTAACTGTTTCTAAAGTTTAAATATTTTGTTTATGTTAAAATGGATTCACAGTATTGCCCAGCATGTGACAACCTAGTCTCATGCTTACATTGTGACAATAGCTGTTTCTCTCACCAGTCTGGCATCCCACAGTAAGGTACAAGCCAGTTTTCTTACTGGCTTTTTGCTACAATTCCACCTTACTCTTATTAAGCCATAACAAAGCCCAGCTTTATTTTTCCACACTCTTTCTCACTGCTGTCAAGAGGCATTTGAACTGCTCTGAAACATTACGGATATTGTATTGGGTTTGCACGGCATGTTTCTATTTGCGACTGCATGTAGCAGGAGGACTACAGGGGTGGCTTCTGTGAGAAGATGCTGGAAACTTCTCCCATGTCTGACACAATCAATACCAGCTGGCTCCAGAACTGACCCCTCACTGGCCAAAGGCCAAACCCATCAGCTATGGTCATAGCACCTCTGGGATAACATAACAAGGAAAAAAATCTGCTGTGAAAACAGCAGCAGAGAGGAGTAAGAAGGGTTTTAAGATTTGGTTTTATTTCTCATTCCTCAACTCTCAATGTCATTGGTAATAAATTAAATTAATTCTCTCCAAGTTGAGTCCATTTTGCCTATGACAGTAACTGCTGAGTGTTCTCCCTGTCTTTATCTTGACACAGAAGCCTTCTGTTATATGTTCTCTCCCCTGTCCAGCTAAGGAGGTGAGTGAGAGAGCGACTTTGGTGGGCTCCTGGTGTCGAGCCAGAATCAACCCTGCACAGATACCAGTGGAAACCATTCACAAACTGTTCACAGTGATAGAGTGCACAGAAGCCACCTTGTCACTAGAAACTGGCATCTGAATTCTGCACTTGTAGAATAAATTTAAGATAGTAGCTAAGACAGATTTTTTTTCTTTTTGGTTTTTAAACTGGAGTATGTTCATTCAATCCCTGCCCTTGTACAGTTGCCATTAGTAGCAACATTGGAGCTGGGGTTTTTATAGAGCAGATTCTTAAAGGAAGCATCCACAAAATGACCATAACTCGTTTTTTCTGCATTTGGCAGAAAAAGCCCCAAGCACACCACAAAGCTACCCCTTCCTCCCTTAGCATTCAGGGCCCCTCACTCCTGCTATTCACTGCTGAAAGATAACAGGTGTTTTTATCAGCCTGTGTGAATTGCTGCGGGAAGTCACTCTGTTCCCTGCATTCCCCAAAGATGTGGGATCAGCTGGGGAAGCAAACCACTCTCCCCAACTCCAGACACCCCAGCCACTGCAACTGCCTGAATTCACAGGATGGTGGTTTAAAGGTAGACAAGGTGTGCAGCCGTGGTTCCCCTCTACCAGGATGTGGTACTTGCCTCTTGGAATGAGGATGGGTTGAGGAGGAAGAACCTTAAATCCCCTCATGATGGCTTACCCATTACAACAGGCACAGTGGTGGCACAGCTTAGGTCAGTCAGATGATGTGGCTGCTGGATGTGAGACAGGTTTTGAACCATCAACCTTAACATGCATTTTGGGTTCATGGCTTGCATTTCGTTTTTTTCAATTATGCTGATAAGCTTTCATTGTAATGCTTTCAGCATATAATGGCAGTGTAATTATATAACAAAATATTCTTAGAATATTCTTACAACATTGATATTTACCTCTGAAAACATCAATATAGGACATTTTCTGGTGTTGAGTTTTTTTACTACTCTCTACAAAATGAGCTTTTGGTAAAACTGAAGTGATCTCATAAATCTGTGGTTTTGCAAAGCCACGATTTCTAACCACCTAAAAAGCGCTTCCACAAAAGTTTCTTGTGATCAGCTCTAGTTAAGCACAGGTCACTCCTCTGTCCATTCAAAGACCAAACTCTGTGACTCAGGTTTTTCAGGGATGACTGTACGATAACAGTGTGGCCTGCTGGGTCGGTTTCTATAGTTTGCACAGCAGCTGTTTCCCATTGTGTGCTCCATCGCTATATGAGGGGATAAATCTTGCCTGAGACTTTGTTCTGAATCTTCCTGATGGTTATCGCTGATTATTTAAAATGTTCATCTCCCGACGGCACAACAAAGCAGCAAACTTTATCTATCTCTTATTTAACTCTCGTAAGAACTACACATTTTTTTTTCCTCTTGTCTGGAGGAAAAAAAGATAATTAAACCATTTGGGAGTGATCTGGGAGCGCAGATACAAACACACACTAAAAATTCATGTACTTGATTTCCAATCATTATGTCGATGTCATGTGTAGCAAGTTCCTCTTACAACCTTGATCAAATGCAAATAACGAGGCATGCATCATTCTCCCCCGTTGTAACAAATCCCCTTCTGTGCTCAGTAACTTTGAGCTGCAAGTTTACTTCTGCAGGATGTCACATTCATCTTTATTTTCACATAATAAAGTGTACAGCCCATCTGTTGTTATTGACTGATTTATATTAGCAAGACAAAAGACCTGATTAATGGTACCGCTAAACTGGTTTCACTCATGCAATTCATTCATATTAAGAAAATAAATTTTAAAAAGCCATTTTAATCCATAAATTTAATTTGGAATTTTTATTTTAGTTGCTGGCCCGAATACAGATACATTCTTCTATTTGCTTTATCTAGTAGATGCCAAGTTTTGGGGTTTTTTTTAAATCAAGTCAAATGCCTTATCTATAGGAACCAGTGAAATATCACTGAAATCAGCTTTGAGAGAAACTGGCATGGACTGTCACACGTAGGAATTTTAATTTTCTTTAAAGGTAAAACAAAACTTTGCCTGAGCCAGGAACCTTTTGATGTCAGGAAAGTTCTATTCTTTTCATGTATTTGTTTGTAAAAGCGTACATATTATAGCTCTTCATGCATAAAAAGTGAAAAGGAGATTTTATGGTATACTTCCCTTTTTATGGACTAGTATCCCGGCTCTAATCTGTGGCAGGAAAATATTGTTCTCCGTACACCAATCTATTCATCTCTAGATGACTAGTTTTATTGCTATATATCAAGCTTTAATTCTCATCAACCCAGCATATAACTCACTATATTTCTGAACTGCGAGACTTAAACTATTATTGCTTAGATCATAATATATTGGACCATTATCTCTTTGTGCAAGACCTGAAGCAAATTCTCCACAAATGGAATTTACTTCAGAATGATTCAAGAGCAATTTAAAATGAATGGCTGCAAAGCTAATTCCATTTGCATTTGGATGCCCATCACTCGGCAAGATCATTCCCCATGCGTTGCAAGAAAGGCATCTGGAGTTAACTGTATGGATGGGATTTCTGTTCAGTTTTTTTAATGTTATGATTAAAAAGCTTTCTAGAGCAACAAGTACTGTTTACTGTGAAATTAACAGCAGGTGCTAGCTCAGTATGGCAGTTTATCAGGATGGAGACAAGGGTTTGTTTTACAGTGCACACATTTTCAGGATGGGAAAATGGCTCAGCTGGAAGTCCTTTGGTTGTAGGGTTTTCTGTCCTCCTAAGAAGGGCACACAGTATCACCGTGCCACCAAATGGGAAGTGTGGAAGCAAAAAAATCCTGTATGCCTTCACCTCAGAGCTTGCCTTCACCTCAGAGACCCATAACACCAGAGAGCTTTCTCAGCTCTACCTCCGGATGCCTGCAAGGTGAGCATGCAATAAGGCAATCTCACATTATTCTTCAGCACCTCTCAAGAGTGGAAGATTTCACCAAATAGCCCAGGAAGATTGCAATTTTATAGCAGCCTAACATTTGGCCAGCTTGGGAGGCTGGTATCCACCTGCTTGTAGCTGAATTCACTTTAGGCCTTTATGTGCCTAAAGATGAGGCTTGGCTTTGCACCAGCCCACAAAACAGACGCACACTGAACTCTTAGGGGAGCAAGGTCAAGACAATTTCAGGTGCAAATTTACCAAGCACCCACAAAAGGAAATGTTCCTTTCAGCATGGAAAGCAGAGTGCAGGCATGGCCTGGGAGAAGCGATAGAGAAATCGATAGAGCATGCAATATTCATCCTTTTTGTGTGACTTCAGTCCAGAAACAGAATAAATAAAGACCGTGAAGAGGAATGAACTCCCCCTGCACCTGCAACAGCTCAGCAAAGACTATCCTAGCAAATCTCAGCTTTACAACACATCCCCAGGAGGCTAAACACAAGCTTTGCATGCACTTAGAGAACTAGTAACATATCCACTGAGTGGCTACCTGCTGGGCAAAGGTCTCCCCCCACAAAGACAGGCACATCAAATAAAACCCAAACACATCCTTTGCTGTTCTGCAGTACCCCTACCAAAGAAGCAACTTCCACAAAGGCATTGGAAGCACTATGTGATCTGCTCTCTGCCACAGGCACCAACCTGGAGTCCTTCCTACAGCCCTGATGATGGGCATCTATGACATCTGAAATACTGAATTTTTGGTTCAAGTGAAGAGCTCAGGAAGGAGGTTTCTTTTATTCAAGGACATTAGACATCCCAAATAAGCTACCAAAGGCCTAATACAGTAATTGTGTTTGCTATGCCCATCTACCTTGACTAGCTTTTCTCAGAAAGGAGAAAGAGGGAAGAGAATACCATGCTTTCCCTTATGACAGCAGTGCATGGCCCAGCATTAGACAATTAAACAAGCAGCCACCAGTGCTCCCCACTCAGCGGGCAGTACCCACTGTGCACTTCTTGCCATGTTCTCACTTCATGTGAATGCTGCATGGTCAGATGTAAAACCAACGGCAGAGCAAGATGAAAGGGCAAACAGTGGTCAGTTGGCCATGGCCAATGAGGACACTGTACAGTCATGCTACTTACAGCAACCAGCTTGTGCTCCATCTTCCCTGCTTTGATAGCACCATCTTTTTTCAATGGTAGGAATATATTTTGCCTGGCTTACACTGGTAAACCGCACTGCTCATGATTAACAGTTTCAGTGGAGACAGATATGATTTGCATCAGAGTAAGGAAAAGGAGAATCAGGTCTAGATGAGGAAAATACTGACTGTGCAAGCTTTATGAAGTGGCTTGCAAGTTATATACGTTACTGTCTGGGGAAAAGGCATCTTCCACCAGTTCATTTAATTCATAATTATAATTAAAATTTCTGCTTCTTGAATCTAATGGCAATTTTATCATCAATCAGATCAGAGGCAAACCAAAGACAAAACACGTGCCCTCAAAATGATTCTCATAGCTCTGAGACACGTTTCTTTTTATATCCTATTGTGAATCCAAGACAAAGATTATAGGTATACACACAGGCATGACATTTAAGGTTCTGCATGCAGAACTTTACCATCACCCTGAGACAAGGTCCGTCATGCTACCACCTGCTGCCTAAATGTGCAAAAAATGGTACAGGTACTTGTTAGCATTGAATTTGGTGCCAGAAAATGCCAGAACAGGGTATGATTTCACATAAGGCTATGAGAAAACTTCCGGTTCCATATGAAAATCACCAATCTCTTCTTTGGGCAACAAGGTTTCTAACTGCTGCCAGTATAAGAAATTTAACTCAGTAATCTTCAAATTCTATTTATTAGGAGGCTGCGTAACTATATAAATTGATAAAACAGGGCAGAGGCAAATCATCAGGGGGTGAGGCTGATTTATGATCAAGGACAGTGTGAAGTGTTGAGTAAAGAGGCAAAACTCCAGTCTCTCTGCTGACCTGTCCTGTGCACCAGCAGGCACATCCCTCTTTGCAATGCTTCCATTAATTCTCATGGAAACTTTCTTGTAGTGCTTCTGCAGAGCTACTGGATAAGGTTGGCTCAGTTACTGTGCCAAGGCTATCGGAAGTACAGAACCTGAAAAAAACTATATCATTGTCCAAACAGCAGATGACATTGGGGACATTTCTTGGTAATTATTATCCTGTGGAAGATTACTTTCCTTGGTCCTGTTGCTTTCTCTTTCCATTTGTTTAAGACTAATAGAATATTCATGCTAGAAAAAGAAAAAGACTGTCTCTGAAACTTTATCTGCCTTTCTCTGTCATGTAAGTGTTACTTTGTCAAGCACACGCGCTGTATTCTGTAAGTGTGAGCTCCAGGCATTTAATCCAATTCTAATTAGAAAATTAACATGATTCCTGTTAGCCATGGTTGTGCTGGTGGTGTTCATGCAATTTGGCTGCATATTATTGCTAGCTCTGTTTTCTCTGATAAGGTGGCAACATATGAACAGCCAAGAAACTTCAGTGTTAGACCACGAGACTTTTTGGTCCTGCCTGCAAAACTGAAATGCATTTTGTCCTTCTGAATTCTAGCTTGTGAAGGGTATGGGACCCCCTCATAGCCACCTGCGAAACAAAGTCTAATTTGAAACATTTTGTGCCCCAGCTGCCATTAGTAGTCATAATGGGTGACACAGGGTCAAAAAATTATTAAACCTCTGAGGAGCATCATTTCCTCTTCAGTGTTAGGCTTCACGTTTCTTTGACACATTAGTCCTGAAGCAGCTCCAGGCTCTTGACCCCTCCTTTAACCCTGATAACTAATTAAAGATGGACAAGGCTTAGGCTAAAATACTTTTTGTTAAACCTATTCATTCTCAAGTCCCCTTCAGGCACTCCTTGACACGCAGGACAGAGCCTGCCATATTTACATGAACATGAAAGTAAGTGTCTGTTACAATAATATGAAAAAACTCTTTTTACAAGACCTAATTTAACCTTTGTGGTTAGATGGTAGGATGTATTTCATAGCACATAAAGTTTCCTGGGTATAGTCCAAAGCATACAATTCAGGAAAAATCCACTGATAATTAACTCTGCATGTATTTTTAGAATGGAAAGTTCACACACGGGTTCTTCACGTGACTGCTATTTCAACAGTCTGAATGTGGTGGTGTGAATACAATGAACAAATGAAGAATTGATCCTACCTTCTCTCATACAAGGATTTCTTAAGACTCTATCATGTACTAGAAACAATGACAGAGCTCAGGCTCAAGAATCATCAGCCATAGGCAGATGGATTTTAGGGCCAGTGGTAAATCTTACCATACAGCATAAGTTGGTTTAATATAGATAAATTTGTGTGCAACATATTGTTGGTGGCCTGAGCACAATGAAAGGAGTCCCATCCTGCACAGCTGAGAGACCATCTATAACTGGATGTGGTACTTTGCAAATGTTTCCCTATCTTTTTTGTTGTTTCATATTAATAATTAAACTTGCTTCTGGCATCAGTATGTTAGGGTTAAAACACCAATCCTTTGGTTCTAGCAAGAATGGCTATTGATATCCTTAATTTTCCCATGATTAAAACTGCTGCAGAGCTCTGCTCCCAGATTTCTAACGCTTTCGATGCAAGCATTTTTCTAAGCAAAGAGTGATGATCCAACATCTCATGATTAATAAAACTAAGATCTAGCAGGATGTCATGGATCCTGACTTCATGAGCTATCTGATGTGTACAGTTAATCTAGTTAGTGGGATCACTCCATCCCAGAGAAACATGGGACACTTGCCTATACCTAAAATCACAGCTGCCGTATGGCCACCTGGTTAAGGCATTGAGCTTAGACCCAGGGGACAGATATTCTTGTGTGGCCTTGGGGAAATCTACTCTGACAAGTGTCAGTGTCCCATCTGCAAAATGGATGGAGCAGCCTAATAGGTAGCACTCTAATTCACTGCCTTCAAAGTGAGTAAACAGCCCAGTACTCAGATTCATTCTGCAAAATTTCTCCAAAATATCTGTCAGCATCATTTACTAAACAGCCAACAACAGTTACACAAAGGACCACAAACAAATCTATGTTTATGAAACAATGAGGGCACAAAATTTGGCTATTTTGGAGCTGATGCAAGTTTATCACTGGTCTCCCTCTGTATCAATGGAGAGATTGAAGAGCAGGATTGGGAGCAGGATCTTTCACTTGGGTGCTCTGAAGGGCTAGGGGCATCCTGATAAGACTGGTGTCCTGAGATTAACATCAGTCCTCATGATATCTATCTACTACTTTCTTACATGGATCTTAATGAGATTATTATTCGCCTGGTGCTAGTTACCTAATTTCATCCACGGCCAATTTTTCAAGAACCATAAATTATTTTGTATGGGGCTGATTTATCCCAGCAGAAGTCCAAATTGAATTAGAAATCCATTAGCTAAATTCTAAGCAGGAGCTTCTGGAGAGGAGAAGGGGGGAGAGGAACTTGGGAATCTGAGCACCAGATGTGGAAAAGGAGAAAAAAAAATCCTTACAAGAAGTACAAAAGGGAAAGAAAATATAAATATCATCTTCTTAAATTAAGAACCCAGGTATTTAGGGAGCCAGATGGAAGAACACAGATTATTGCCTAGGATCAGAAAGAAATATGACTCAGGCATTTATTTATTTATTTAGACTAGCAATCGGGTTTGTAAATACACTTTGTAAGCAGATGAAAAGCACCGGTCCGCTTGAATATCGTGGTTGCATGCAGCAAATAACAACAGATTGTGCATACTCTATATACTAATAAAACTAATAGTAAGGTGTTCAATCAAATCTTAATACAAAGATTTCTGAGGAAAAATTAAAGCAAGAAAGGTGTTTACTCTGGAAATGTAGAGGATGATTAAATCCGCTATGACCCTCCACGCAGAGCCTGCTTATTTGAGGAAATGCATGGACAACGTACCTCTTGGAGCACACATTTATTTACAGAGGAGCACAACCTCTCTTGCCACTCTACCCCCAGCATCCACAGATTCAGCAAATGAAGGACGACGGAAGGAAAACACAGCTAGTTCATTGACATTAACACCCATCCTATTGTTTTCTAAAGCTGGAAAGCACAATGGATAGATCCCAGAGCCCGCAGAGGAAAACTGCAGTCCAGTACCTCTCATATAGTTACAGAAACAGTCTGCACCCACACAGTTATTTCAGGAGTCCATGAAAGGTCTGAAATACTCAGTTACAGATTGGAAATTTCCCCCTGCAGAGACTAATTTCGTTCACACCCATTTCCTAAGTCTTGCTGATTTCTTATTTTCAAACTCTCTAGCAATTAAAAAAATAAATCTTAAAATTGAAAGAGCGGTCTGAGACAGCAGCCTTCTGCCTTCGCTTTACCTCTCAAACTTTTCCTCAATCTTTGGCCCAAGTGCCTGTGAATCATCAACCTTTCTACCATCAGGAGCACAAGATACTTCAACCAGAAGTTGTTGAGACCAGATAGCAAATGTGCAGTGCCTATGGGAAGCTCTGATACGTGCTGTCAGATTTATTCCGGATCACAGCGTATAAAACTCTAGTACCAGCAAAGAGCACAGTCACCCCTCCCTCCCAGACTACCCTTTGCCTCCAAATCTTTTCAAGTTCACTCTGTGGACACTAACAGGAAGAAAAAACAAGGGAAGAAAAAACAAAAGGAAACCTGAATACTCAGTAATCACAGTTTTGAATGGTAAGGGTAGCTGAAAGTAGGGAAATCCCCAGCAAGTGCTGACAACAGATCCAGAACAGATGCTTTGTGGAAAAACAGACAGTGCTGATGTTCAGAGACCGGCAGCTGAAGTTTAACTTCTGGATCTATCACACACCGACTTGCTTCTCTAACTTATCTGTAAATCATTTCTTGTCTGCCACATCCATTTTTAATGTAAGGTTCCTACAGGGACTGATATCTCTTAATATGCCAACAGAAAATGCCACTGGAAGAGGGGCTTCAGATCCTAAAAAACAAAAGACTCACTGCCAAGTTACACCTGTTTCTCCTCAGTGCTGTGAATTGGTTTGGACTAAAAAACTGAAACTCAGGTCAGATGACAATGCTACTGAGTTTCCGCAGCTAAAAGCACACATGCAGAAACAGAGCAGAAAGGTGCCTTGAAGTGTTTCCAGCGGCTTGAAGTGCTTCTACCTTCGCCACCTCTAGCAGCAGGATAAGAAAAGGTTGCTGGGTGACACCTATGCCTGTCCTGCAGATGTCACAGGTGCCAACGCACTGCACAGCACTCAGGACAGAACTGTTTGGCCACTGTTAAACCCACTCTTAAATGTGCATTGCCAGTACTGGGACATGTGGTCATTTATACCAGCCATCAGTTCACTGGGGTCTAAAGAAAGCAGTATTGTTCAATAACAGCCCAGATTATTCTGCAAAATTACATTTGCCTGTATCTAGTTTAGTCTGAAACTGCAAATCTTTGAGGTCTCAGCTCCCTGCATGAGAACCTTTGCTGCCTGTGCCAGAGCCTTGGCCCTTTCCAGAAACAAATGGATTTCTTCAGTTTTGATACTTTTAAAAAGGACATGCTCAAAAGGATGTAACAGTAATGTTAATGAATTAATCCAAAACATAAAGAAAAAGAAGCTTTGCCGAGGAATAATGGAAATGCAATTCATTTGCAGGCTCTGCTGGGTAAGTTTTGTGCTGCTGTATTGCATCTATTTATTCAGCACTCCTCAGCAGGTCAGATCCAAGCTGAGGAGCAATGAATCAGTGCTGTAATCTCCTTCCCCATCATCCCCAGCCTTTCTGAGAAAACTGATATCCAGTCCCAGATGAATCTCTTGAGTCCTGATCATAAACACCATCACTAGAGAAACACAGACCTAAGCTATCTGACTGATTTGAGCATAAAATACGTGTATTTCAACCCCCACCTTTCTCTTTTTTCTTTGACCTTCTTCATCTTTTTTCTTGGGTTTTCCAGCCTAACTTTTATTCCCCATTTTTATCCTTTTTCATTCCTGCATTTAGACTCCCTATTCCTTTTTTAATTTTTTAATTTCACATTCCTCCTATCCTTTTTTTTTCCCCTTCAACTTCAGCAAACTTGACTTTTCTTTATATGATGTTAAAAACAGATAAAATTTTATAGCCAAGAACAGGAGACGGAGAATGACCAAGGACAGAACTCTTTCAAAAGTCAGTATCTAATCTAAATAGTTGCATCTACTTTTGTGACTCTCAGAATAGTTAACTACAGGTCTACTTTACCCACATCCATGCAACGCCCATCCATCCACGCAGTAGTAATAGTATTCTAATATTCAAATAAGGCAAGAGGCAATCCTGCTTTATTCTAGTGTCTAAATAGATGATATGGTATAAAGTAGTTCTGCAGTAAGTTTAAACAGCTTTTTCTGCTCTTCACTTGGCAAAATTGGCCTGAACAGCACAAGTCCATTTTGGTGTTAGGTAGCCTTGTTCAGAATGTTTCTTATTTGCAGCCAGCAGAGCACAGTACCTTTAAATCAAACATCTGGAAATATACAGTAGAAGGTCACATTTTGTGACTGTACAAGTCTTGGGGCAGAAAGGGTAGAAAACATAGAATATTAGCCATTGAATGTGAAGTCTTTGCATCAAAAAGGTGTAAAAAAACCCCAATTTGCAATGGTTCCTTTTCACTCTATGAGCCGCATTTCTTACTAAGTGGCAAAATCACAGCACACAAGCAAATGAGTATGTGAATTAAAACAGCAGCTGTGCATTTTGGTAGTAATTGTATGCAAGGAACCTCAGAAGCTCGTTGCTAATACTTAGAGAGGGGGGTGTATTTTGGTTGGATTCCCACTGTACTCAGTGCTGATGCCAAGACGCATTATAGCACAGCTGAAAACAGGTATTGTAAGAGCAGGACAGTCAGCATTTTGCCTCAGGAGTCTGGGCTGGTGCTTCCTGTTAATGAACAAAGCCTCTACAAGCTGAGCTGCTTCTTTCCTCAGTTCACCTTTGCTCTTTGGCAATGTGTGGTGGCACATTGTCACCTTAACACAAAACTCTGCACAGCACTTCCCTCCGTTGTAAATGAACGTGAATTTAGCAAACACCCACCCCACCCCAAATCAAAAAAAAAAAACCCAAACCTATAAAAAACCTCCCCCTAGAAATAAAAAAACACTGTTACATTAATCTCTGTTGTTATGCTGAAGTTAGACTGCTCTGCACAATTTACCTACTGGCAGCTGGAGCGGGTTTTTATGTGACTTATTATCTCCTTCCCATGAAGAACAGTCCATGCTCTGGATAGGTGAGCAGCAACCCAAAGGGTTTGGAAGTTGGCTGGGAAAACACTATTTTACACAGAAGCCAAGCAGGAAACAGGCCAGGGTACTGGGGACACACTCTGATGTATTGCACACACTTCAGAAAGAAAAAATTACCAGCCTGTTTTTCCACTGCTCTATAGGCAGACGCTTCTTTCACACCCTGAGGATTTCTCTCACAGTACCCCTCAGACCCTATAACCTTCAGGCTTGGAAAAGAGGCTGTCCCACAGCATCCCTACCACTTCTGTGCTTGCTACAACCACCACTACTGCCTGGCCCCATGGACCACAGCACCTCCAGGATTCATACTTCCTGGGTTTGGTAATCCCAGGTGGAAGAAATGTCAGTACCTCAAGAATATACTTAATGTATGCAAAGGAGGGAGATGTAATCCTGTACACAGAAGGAACGGGGCCTAGGTAGCAGCAGAGAACAAGTTGCTGTACATGACAGTTCATTTCTGGGTAGCTGAGGAGATTAATGCCTTCACCTGCTGCTCATGCATTACTGTCCCGAGCCACACAGAGATGAAATGCTGTCATGTAGAGCAACTTGCTCTTCATTGCTGAAACTGAGAGAGCAACTGCTCTCCTGAACCCCAAGCCACGGTGCGGAAAGTTTAATTAAGGAAAGCATGAATACGACACACACGTATTTCAATAATGAATACGAAGCACACGTTGTATTTCAATAATGTACTATAAATGCTACATCCTCAAACAACTTGAGGAAACGTGTAAAAACTGACGCAGCCATAAACTATCTTAGCACAGATCGCGGCAGCCAGCTATGAAATGAGTCTTCTCTATCTTTGTTAAATGAAAAACATCAAAGAATATTGTTCAAATCCTTCTTCATATTTGTCCCACTTTCCCTTGTTGCATTACTGCTCTTATTTGCCATTTCTAATATCCCCTTACAAATCTGAAAAGAACTGTTCCCCAAATAAATTTTTAAGAATTTGTTTTGCAGCATGAATTAAGAACCAGAAGAAATTCTAGTCTGTCCACTCCAATAACCAAACCTGAGCACATCAAGGAGTTTCTGCAAGTGCACCATAATCCTTCCCCATTGCCAGCGAATGTGTCCATACCCGTCAGCAGTGGTTTCATGCATCTTGGAGACAAACTTTCATTATTTTTTTCTTTTTCCACCCCCTTTGGTGTTTACAGCACTGGCATGTTGTCAGACTGGAAACTGATTCAATCAGGAGTCAAACCCACTTTTGTGAAATCTGGGACTAGTCTGCAGTCTTCAAGATTGTGCCCATTCACTACTTGGACAAACTTTTCGAGGGGCAGAGTTGTAATTTTTGGTTTGAGATTTTTGTCATGGAGTATAGACTTTAGGTTCAATTTTTCCTTTAGAGCAGCTTGTCTAGCTTTACTAGACTACTTTAAAAGATCAAACTTCATCTCTAAAGAAATCTAACTCCTGATTTCACTGCTGAGGCTACAAACTGTGATCAATCTAGATGCCAAGATTCACGCAACAGAAAAGTGTTAGAAAGCCAGCAAGAGCACAACTTAACTTCACAATTCTCAGGAATCATTTGACTTCTACCATAATAACTTTCATCTTTAGCAAACTCAGACTGGAAATAAACCACACAAACTTTACTGCTGTCCTCTCAACCAAGCAGGTCCTTTCCAGTGTTGTCACCTGTGCTCTGCGAGTCAGACTACCACTCGGACTGTAACTCTGAACTAAAGGAATGTTTGTCAACAAAGTTCATAAAACTACATTAATATCTAGATCCCAGTACATGTATACTGACTTTTCCTCCATTAAGCTACAGCAGGGTACACATGACTTTGATTTGTATGTCTCAAAGGACTGTAATAGGGTAAACGTAATCTGAAAGAGCCATCAGATAGGTAACACCACCTCAGCCAAATCCATCTGCCTGAACTTGATCCTTGTTAGGAAAAACACATCATTGTAATTATTTATTGCATAGTATTTTTCCCCACATTCAATTTTCTGACCATGATTCTCCACAGAAAGAGTGACCCAATTGAATTTAAAAAAAAAAAAAAAAAAAAGAATATGAAAGCCAGAGAAAATTAGCATGCAATAAGCCATTTCTTCCTGTCAATTTTCTCATCTCCTTTTATTAACAGATTTGTTTTCGAAGCAATTATACACGTGCAATCCATTTGTGGCATCTCTTTACTTGCCTCCTGACATCACCATTATTAGGGCTGTCACAGCTGATCGGCTGACAGCTAGAGAAAGGCAGTTCTGCAATGTCTTCGTACTGCCAGTCAATACCAGCCGAATAACAACACCACAGCCTGCGAGCTGCCTATTATTTTTCTTTCTAGCGGCTGTGCTAAGAAGAGATCCTGCTGAATTTTGACAGAAGCAGGAGAGATGGAGAATGGTCTTCGTGTGCTCCCCGAACCACATGCCAGGTGCAGCCACTGCTATTTCACATATCCTTACAAGCAGGCACACTCCGTGACTTGTGCTAAGCTCTCAGCAACCCTCACTGTAGTCCCAGCCAGTACCTGCTGCACTTCTGAAATGATTCAGGAATATTCCTGCAAAGGTACGGTCCTGTTGCTCTAGAGCCAGCCAAGTACGCACCATGGTTTGCAAAACTAAACGCAACCCAGCTGCCTGGATGGATTCCGATGCCCTCCTCAGCAGAGAGGAAAAATTGGCAAAGCTGTCCATTAATATGAAGAACCTGTGAGAGCAGGGCCAGGAGTGCCAGCACTATTTTTCAATCATACATCATTATGGAACATTTGATTATAATTGCTGTAAAGCATACTGCGTGCTGACTATCTAAATTTTGCCAGGAAATTTGCAAGCATGCTATATTACAGCTACCAACAGCTGTGTCCCATGCTGCAATGATATCTCAATTCTCTGTGTGAGGATGTGCCAGTCAGGTGGAAGTGAGACTTTGTGCCTGATGCACGTCCCTTATTGGCTTTCCCCGTGCTCTTTCCTACATGAGGACAACATGAAGTGTGCTCCTGCCAGGCACAGAAAGAAAGATTTAAAATCTCACACAGGAAACAAGCCCAGCCCAATGTAACACAATCCCAGTGGCAAAGTCCTGAGGGGAAGGAAGCTGAGCTACATGACAGATGTGTACACGAAGCTTTCAAGGTCAATCCCAGCTCTGCCACAGACAACTTGAGTAACCATGGGCAAGCCATTCAGTCTGTAGGATTGCAGCAGTAATCTTTATTCCTTCCTCTCTTATATTAACTCTTAATATTTGAAAGTCTTGCAGGAACAAAGATGACCTTTCACTGCATTCATGTTCAATCCAGAAGAGAGTAAGCTTAGCCTTGAAGTTAAAACCATAGCTACATGTCTACAATAGCCTTCCCAAAATTAAAGAATTAAAGCACAGATGCAACAAAGTGTTTATGGTTTGAGCAGGAACATGCTTGACCTTTCGCTGATAATGAGCTTAGTATTTTGACCAAGGAAGCATTTCTTTCTGAGACAGTGCAAATACACTGAGTAATGTATGATTTTATTTTATAGTGAGCCCTTCAAGAAACGTGGCCTGTGGGTGTCAGACCATTTCCTTCTCATTACAGAGTAAGATGGATGCCTTATGCTTCCCTTTGAGTTAAATCCAGGTCTACATTCATGATCTGAATTGTATTTGCAGGCCATGAGCCACTTTAATCTTTATGACTTGTATAATAAAAGCGACGAATGACAGGTTTGTCTTCAGTACATTGTTTGCCAGTCCACCTGGGCCCCTGGATATTTAGCTTCCATCTCAATCCACAGTACTGATCATCAACAGTATTTGTACCAACAGTGCAAGCTGTGGTATGGATAGATGCTCTGCAGTCAGAATCAGTCGGGACTCACTGAAACAGCATGCAGAAACTGGGCATGTGGAAAGGGAGGGAAAACCTTTCAGCACTTTTCCAACAATTCTTTTTAACTTTGGGCACGTTTAAATTTTTTTTTCCTAGCGCGGGCACATGATTGTACTGCAGAGAATTTAATGTAGAATTGATATCTTTCTAAATGGCCATAATTTCCCATTGCTCTGAAAGGGACAAAGGTCAGAATTCACCCACTATTAGGTGGCTATTTTGAGTACATTTAACTCCTGTTACTCACAAGGCAACTGAGACTACAGCTAGCTCCTGAAAAAGGCAACTTCACTTTTTGAAAATAATGAAGGAAACGGTCATGTAGAGAGAGAGAAAGCGCACGTATGCTCCATATCACAGCTCTGCCAATGCTCTCTCGATACCAAGGAAGATGGCAGGAGTCTTGAAAAAAGGTGAGCACACGTTTAACAGCTGTGGAGTGGGAGGCCCTGGCAGAAGGGGATACTGCAGAGAAGGGGAGCATAGGTGTACATGGGAATGTGCATGTCCAAGGGAAGGCTGGAGGCATGGGAATGCAATATAATCACACAGCCACAGAGCACAAAAACCTAGAATTGCCCTTCAAGATCAGCTTGACCTAATCCAGGACCAGAAAGGTTAAATGGTTCACTCGTAATCACGGGGTTGTTAACTGGGGGTGGTGAGAGCTAGGTTTGTTTGGATAGTGAGCACTTCCCAACCTTGACAAGCAAGCATCTAGGAAATGAAGTCTAAATATCCTGCATTTATAACCCTTGATTGGGGATAATTTTACTGTGTTTTGAACCAAATTATAGACATCTATTGTGCCATTGTTCCATTTTAATGAAGGCTTTTCCTCCTACTAGTATTATCCCATGGAAAATAATACCAGTCCTGTTCCAAAATATAAAGTGTATTCAGTAACTTGCTCTGGTGTTCTCAAACCACATATAACCAAACCTCCCTTCAGAAATGGGCTTTTGTGCAGAGTCACAGGAACCCTTTCCCAACTCTTGGTTATTGTCACTTACTGCCTTGTACCAACTGATGAGCTATTACAGTGTGTCAGAATAATATGTCCTTTAGTCAGCTGGGACTGAAGGATTTGGGCTAACAATAATGAATGTTCATGCAAATGGAAGCATTTACCACTGCTCTGCACTTAGTCAGGCACACAGTTAGTCTTCCAGTAGCAAGTGACCTTCATGTTCTTTCACCTGTGCAACATGTTACACAGACCTAGTACAACCAGTTGGGGTTTTTAGTAAAACTGTCATTTAAACAATAATGAATAATACTGGTCTTACAACTTGTATTGCTGACAGAGCCTGGGTTATGAAGAAATAAATGCCAATTTCTCTCTTTGTTCTCAATTAAACAGCAACTGGACACCACTTGCAATGCAGACTATGACCAAGGGTGGGTGCATAAAGCCTGGAAGTCAAAGCACCATTTTTCACCCTGTACCTGTGGCATGGGCAGCCCAGAGACCATTTCAGTTCCACCTGAGCAGCCCCTGAACCAGGTTGCTATCACAATGCCACCTGGATAAGCCACATGAGTAATTCTCTGCATGGTTATTCATGAAGTCATGTCTGACCAAGAGCACAGCTTTTTCTGACAGGCAGTGCATATCTCTATGGCATGGTCTTAGTGTAACAGCAGAAAGTGAGATTGAATACGTAATAAAGTTGTGCTCTCTGGAAAGGGAACTGTGGAATGAATCAGACAGAAGAAAAATTTATCCGAACAATTTCCTTTGCTGGACGAATCGATGGTCTATCAAGAATAAAATCAAGACTTCAATAAAGTATCCATGCCTTAAATTTTTCTATCAAAGAGTGGCTCTGAAAGTATATGATATAATACAAGCACTAAGCTACTTTTCTCATCAAAGAAACAAGTACATGAAAGTATGGGTCTTCGAAACTAATAAAAAAGCGACTGCTTGCTGTGTGCCTCTGGATAAAAATACCCGATTTTCTTCTGCCATTCAAAAAGTATTTTTGCTTATTATATTAATTTTTATTCTAAGAGTTAGATTTTTCTCAAGATGTTGAGATGAAACACCAGTCTTTAAAAGCAACAGGCATTTCCTTCACAGTCCCTCACAGCCTGCAGCCTTGGACATTTGCAAGAGACTTGTTTCTAAGGCTTGCTATCCTCCCCTGGTTTTAGTCAGCCTCTCTGAATCTCTTGCTGTTACTTAGATGCAGCGAGGTACAGCTTTAGAATGAGGATGAATAAAAAGCCCTTGGCACAACTTTTTTGCAGCCTTATTAAAAATGCTCCTTTGTTCCTTGGTCTGCCAATTGCTGAGTTCCTCACCTGTCCCAGATCAATACTATGATATAGATTGTACAACCTCAAATATCGACCGTGTGAAACTTGTATTATACTCTGAAAAACTGAGAGGAGCTTTAGAAGGACATTAAAAACAAGGAGTTAAAAACAGATGACAAACAAGATACAACCAAGCCTCCTATGCTATTAACATTTCCTTCATAGATTAATGAAATCTGTTGAATTCTCATCTCTTACAACTTAGAGCCCACATGTGATTGAGTCATATGTCAAAAGCTCATTTGCTATGAAGAACAAACAGGAGTAAGTAAAGGCTGGAGGTGTTCAGTAATTTTCAGAACTGATTATTTTTACATGTGTTTATGAAACTGCCCTAGATATAGGTCAATACTTTTATCCTTAGAAATTTTCTAAGTATGCTTTGCTTAGAATTTTTAAACTAAAACCAAGATGTGTTTGAGATAATTGATGTGGTGGTTCAGCCCCAACCAGTGGCTGCGCACCACACACCACTCGCTCACTCCCAGAGGAGAACAGGCAGAGCCTCCATGGGTTGGGATAAGGACAGCTTACTGCCAAAAGCACAATGAAAGGGGAACAGTAACAGCACGTGGCAAATTAACACAGATAACACCGAGTACCTTACCAACCATAACACAGAGTGCTGCAGGACAGGAGGACAAACCCAATGCCCAGGCTGCAGTCAGACTGTCCTGGAGGCACCAAGGAGCACTCCTGCCCAACCAGCCCCTTTTATGTGGGAGTGATGTCAGGTGGTGTGGAAACAGCCCTGGCTAACTCAGCTCACCTGGGCTGAACTCAGCTCACCTGGGCTGGATGCTTGGTGAGGTTACCTCTGGCCTGAGTAGAACTCCTCAATACCAGCTGAAGGTCTTGTTTCTTAGGATGAGAACGGTTTTCATGAAGAGACTGACAAGAAATCATTTAAGCCTTTCAACTGCAGCAAAACATCTGCTTAGTTTCACTTCTTAAGACATAAAATGCATAACATAAACACCGCAGAAAACATGCCTACCTTTGCACACACAGGCACAAATATTTGTACATTTGTTGCCAACTTGTTTAGACACTTTGTCTGATGATGCATCTCCTGTCAACAGGGATATATAATTAAGCTACTTCCCATCTATTGAATACTAGCATACTACCCGCTACAGTTCCTTCCTAAAGCCTCTAGCAGTCCAAACACACAACATATAAAACTTTTGCTACTGATGCCTGTTGTTTAATGCTAATTTCTTTGTGCTTACTAAGAGAAATTGCTATTGACTGCTTTGATTAGGAAACTATTGACCCTTATCCACTGGAGCATCCTGGAGAAGAAATTCACTAAATGTGCCCATATTTCATTCTCTGAACATCAAGGTAGGAGAGTTGTGCTGAAGGATACGGTTTATTTAATCCAAAATTAAAATTTTATAGGCTACATTACCTAAAGTAAATTGCTTAATACATTCAGATGAACAGCTGCTTTTTAAGTGTTGGCTTCCATGTTTTCAAGGCCCAAATTAGGCTAAACAATAGAACATTACTGCTAGCACCATAGACTTAGAGGAGAGGAGATACACTATGCCTAAATTTAAAAGGCAGAATTTGGATCCAGCAAAGCAGTGATTTCCAATGCACTCCTCTAACACAGCACAAGACTATCACAGCCTTCCTCTTTTAATTTTCCTTTAGTAATATTTTTTTTCAATATACATTTTACATGCTCATGAATGAAGAGATGTGTAACAACTTAGTTGTATTTGTATTTGCCACTTTCTAGCAATCAGCTAGGAAACCATCAAAGCATGGAGATTCAGTGTGCCCTAAAGGTTTTGGAAGTTGTATTCGATGTTGACTCAGTTATTCTTATGTGCCAGGCAAAAATGCCTCGCCAATGCAGAACAATTTTGTCACAGTGAGTGAATCCATCCAGATCTCTCTTCACACATGATATTCTCCTGCTTCTGCAGCCCATGTAAGGAAAAGCCCTGCTAAAGCCCTGTATAGAGGGGCAACCTGTGCTGCTGGCTGGGAGACCACTCCAATTGCAGTCCTTCCCTGAAAAGCACTGATAGAAAGCAACAATTATGGACTCTATGTGGCAGTTCAGGCTCCGTTTTAGATGTCAGGACCTAGCAACACTGCCATAATACCCAAAAGATTCATTTACACACCTGCCATCAATAATCTGCAGCTCTGCAAATTCCCTTCAAGCTGAGCTGAAGGACACATTAAATTCACTAATAAATACCAGTGGCACATGACGTCTGATAACCCTTATAACTGAACCCAAATGTAACTTTCAGAACCGTTTCGCAAGTTTGTCATAACTTTGACCCTTTACCTGCTTTCTCCTCACTGATCTATCTCTTTTAAGAGAAGGGTGAGACACCATGAACGTTCACTCCAAGGTGCTGATCCACTTCCATCA
Organism: Zapornia atra; assembly: GCA_013400835.1. NCBI lineage: Eukaryota > Metazoa > Chordata > Aves > Gruiformes > Rallidae > Zapornia > Zapornia atra. The sequence continues at coordinate 294,057 of VZTU01008529.1, read as the reverse complement.
GCTGCTCTTCTCAGTTAATTTATTCCCCTTTTAGACAAACGTCTAAGTCGTAAGCAGTAGAACACTATGCATGGAGTAGAAAGGCACTGCATAAAATCTGAGAGGCATACAAAAATTTATCACACCTTTGAGAAACTTCCTCGCAGTCTGTCTCCACCTACTACCATCCCCTTAAGACTTCTAATATTGCAAAACATGCAAAGAATTGCAAATAGTTACCACTGTTTTTTATTAATTCACTTGGAATTGTGAAATTGCTTTGTCAAAGTTACGGCAATCTCTAACACAAAACAGTTTTCTTTCAATTCTGCATCGATGTAAGAGTATGTATAGAAAAATGTGTACAGCAAAGCTACTTTATATTCTGGACTAGTGACAGGGATTTTTATGTGATCAGCAGAGGCACATATCAGAAAACCATTGCAATTTACTATAAGCCTGATTATATACCTTACCCACAAATTAATCTCATTGAGATTTACTTCAGCATTCCAAACTTTTATACATGTGTCTGTGTGGCTCTATTATTGATATAATTATTGTTTATTAGTTCTGTTCTGGTAACATTCAAATACTACAATTAGAACCAAGCCTAAACATGCTGTACAAACACCTATTAAATCTTCCTACACTGGCAAGTATAGGGTCTAGAAAAACACAAAGGAAGACGGAGAAAAACAGTGCAAAACAGTGAAAAAAGCAGACCCGCTTCTGATGGCTGCCTCTGCTTCCTTCCAAACTGCCATGCCATTTCCTTCAGCACAAGATCTTTGAGACTTAAGTACAACACCTCTTACAATAAAATAAACCACTGCCTTTCGCTACTGCATCATTATTTTTTGACTCTTCTTGTCAGTGCCATTATTTAAAGACCCAAAGCCTTCTGGGATTATTAAAATGAGCTTTAGTGAACTCTGTACACATTCAGCTTCATAATGATCTTTATTAATCACATCTCTCTTCCCAACATTCATTACATAAACGCACTTAGTTCTGCCTCCTCCCTCCTGATGTCAAGATGCCCACTGGACCTACCCCAAAACATCACCGACTGCAGCCCTCTGTGCCCACACACTTCTCCCACTGTGGGCCACGTGCCATTGCTGGTGTAGGTGTGTTTCCCCAGATGCGCATGCCGGCACCTCCCCATAGCATAAGCACCGAGGTAATAAGCAGTAGGCAGAGTAACTAAATAACTACTTCCCCAAAACTCAAAGGCACAAAAATATGTGAAGTTCAAATTCCCAAACGGCCAGGCAGCAGCCTGAAAAGTGCTGACTGAGCTAGCGGGGCTGCAGGACCAGATCACGCTTTCCCAAAGTAGAGACACAAATATAGGCCACAGCCATTTATTAAGTTGGTTCCACCCATTTATCAAGCTGCCTCTTTTCACTTGTAACCTTCCCTTGAAAAATGGTCATAATACATTTTTACATCCACCAGACTGTCCTGGCCAGTGTGCAGGGAGGATTAGTTAATTAATGGTCACATGTTTCTTTGAGAAGCCTCTAGGAAAGCTACTCCATGTATTGCTAGTTGTAATCAGAAGAATGATTACTGGTGTGTTACTTGTACACAAAATTTGAATAGAATAACTAGCAGAGGCCCAGCTCTTGCGTAACTTCTGATAAGGGATTTGCAAACGCCTGGCAGCAGATTTAGAAAACCTGTCCAGTGTACTCTGCATGCACTGTTCTGTAAGATAAGCCACCAAGAAAAGGATTTATTTGAACTTTTTCAAACGTCTTTTAAAAAAGCCTCGTGCTGTGAAGGGAGTAATCTGTACCTGCATCCACACGCTTCCAGGGCTTGTCAAAAAGTTACATTTGCTTACACCAGAGTTTCAACATTCTTCTGCATAGCACACCGTCACTCTGGACATAACAACATTACAAGGGCAAGCAAGATAAAACAGCAGATGTTGTTTCTGTGCCCCTCTGCAAGAATTCCTGCCAGCTTGCTTTTCCTCCTCAATATCTGCAGAAGAAGTTGGAGCTCTGATCTCTCCCTGCCTAGACAGCTCTGGGGCCTTTTATGCTGTCTCGCGTTCTTTCCAGTGACAGAATAAGCATAGCTACATCTTCATCTAATGTTATTCACTGCATGTACTTATTGTCTGCCTGTATAAGGCCATTTTAAGTGGCGGAGGAAGAAAAGCATAAGCAAGAGGAATAACAAGCTGGATTTTCTTGGAATAATGTTTCTCAGCCTTAGACTGATAATGGGCTGTAGTCAAATATATTCCTGTCGTCACCGCCACACAAAGCTGTCTAACTTTGTAACATTTGCTTTACTAATTGAACAATCAATTATTAACACAGATTATTTTCACAGGCACAAACAGCACTGCATGCAGATACTCGATTTCTGACAGAGCCTCTAGTCCGGTTTCAAGTCCCTCAAGCAACACAATAGCCCCTGTTTTCCATTAATGCTGTTCAGCTCCCTGCACTTTGTCCCTAAATGCCATTTGGCATGGCCCAAGCAAGTGTAACACCTACATTCCTGAATTTCCTCATCTGCAAAGTCCCCCAAATCCTTCTGTCTCCTTATCACCAGCACACTGACAGTGTAAGTTAAAACAAAGGTTAAGCACTCAGCACTGCTTTATGTCATCACAAAGAATGGTTCATTTGGGCAGAACAAAACGCATTGAATCTCACTATTTGACTCAAAAATCCTCCAAATTCCCAACCTACAATGACATTTTAGAACCCTCTCTCTGATTCTTCCTTGCATTTGGTCTGAGGAGTCCTTGAAAGGCCCTACTTATACTGAAGCTTGTGGGGTAACCATGATTTGACTGTTTCCCCTGCAAGTACATACACACGTACAAACACACTTTTGAGTATTCACTTCCTAAGAGTTACAGGAAATTAATCCCGACCATGGTTTAAAAAAAAATAAATTGGTTATTTGCTGGTTTGTTTGAGGATTCAAACAGTAACAAAAGGGAGCGTATAAACAGGAGGGGATTCAACTTTTTAAAAGGGTAGACAATGGCAGGACAAGGGGGAATGGATTAAAACTAAAAGAAGGAAGGTTTAGATCAGATATTAGGGGGAAGTTTTTTACAGAAAGAGTGGTGAGGTGCTGGAACAGGCTGCCCAACGAGGTGGTGGATACCCCGTCCCTGGAAGTGTTCAAGGCCAGGTTGGGGCCCTGGGCAACCTTGTGTAGCTCCAGGCCTGGAGGTTGGTGGCCCTGCCTGTGGCAGGGGGGTTGGAGCTCTATGATCCTTGGGGTCCCTTCCAACCCAGACCATTCTATGATTCTATGATTCAAGCTAAAGAAACCTGAAAGAAATTTTCACCCGTGTAGCTGCTTGTCCCCTGACCAGGGGGATGCACACAGGTGAACCAGCATCCAAGCACTCATGTCAGGTGAGCTTTTAAAATACCCAACTCTGTCCTCCCTAGTAGTCCACTTCTTTACTTAGGTGAACAAGCCTGGCTCCTTGCCACTGCAATCCACGTAAGTAACAGATGGTTATAAATTCAGGATTAGCAAAATTCAGTCCCCAAATTATTTTCTCTCCCACTTCTAGAAATTCATAGAGGACTTTTTGCCTCAAAGTACCCCCAAACAATCTCTTTTCTCCTGACATTGGTATATATACTCTGGTAAAACTGAGAACAAGAAAAATAAAATAAACCTCCCCCCCCAAGTTCCTTTAAATATTTATTGCTGTAACAGGGAAGATAGAGTAATGTGAAGATAGAGTAATGAAAAGGACATAGTGTTTTCTGAAAGAGGTAATTGTAGCTGTTGGGGAACAGTATTTTATGACAAAAGCAGTAAAAGCCAATTACTCACTTTCTGCTTCACTTTTCCTAACTCTGATTCATACAGGGGAGTACAAGCATTTCACATGCTTAAGAAACTATTGGTAGCATGATTAACAATGCTCTTGCTTTTTTCTTTCAATATATACTTTGGGCATGATTGAGTGTTCCAGAGTCTTAANGGGTGGGTGGGAAGAGGTAAGAAATGGATTGCTCTCTAAGAAACTGAAAACTCCTCTAGAGACTGCAGGCCTTTGAGTTCATTTAAACATTAACGAACTTTACATTTCAAATCATATCTAGGAGGACAAGCGATAGGATTACACAGCTAAATCTATAAGCATTGATTTTGTCTCAGTCACAGATGCACACTGTGCACGATTGGAAAATCTGCTAAGAAGATAAGGTTATGACATACCATAAATAGCATGCAGACGTGGTATAGAGAAAGCTTTCTGCGTCTCTAAAAAAACACCCTACCCTTTTCCAGAGAAACCCCATCGGACACCCACAAGTGTCACATTGTCTGAAAAATATAAGTGCTTCTAGATGCATGTGCAGACCCTTCCCAATGTTGGCATTTCATTTAGAGGTTGCTAAAGAACCTGTGTGAATCACTGTTGCTGGAAAACAAGTGTTTTGATTGACTGTTTTTAAAAATCCCCGTGTAGCTTTACATTTTAAAATCACCATATTGTTTTGTACAAAACAAGAGATTTGTGTTGTGTATCTCAAGACAGTCTTGTTATGTTCCCAGCTTAAACAATCCTGTGAGTCAACAGTGCACTATTAGTTTTAAAACAATGTTTATATCCCTCAGATTCTGGGCTTCTATGGAAACCACCATCTAGTTTCTTAAATGATGGGGCAATGAAGTCACAAGGCAGCTCAAGAGATACTGTAACTCCTTTTCTTCCTTCATACCTAACCTCAAACAAGAAGTCTTGAACAGCCCTTGAGTGAGAGTGGCAAAGACAGGAAAAGGGAACTGGACAGCATTGCATCATTCCTATTTAACTTTCTTCTTTCAGGTCTTTATCATACACTTCTTCAACATAAGCAAGAAAATTGCTATAGGTTATGATGTTGAGGGAGTAAAACAGGGAAGACTCCTTCCTAAAGACTTATGGTTGCAAATTTGGATCTCATTCTGAAATCCTCCCAAGGAGGCTGTCAGCTGACCATAATTTAAACAAGTCCTGATTTGTTTGAGCTGCCAAGTCAAAGGCAGCAAGACCTAAATTCCACCACATCTATTTGGATCTGATGGTCCAAACAGTTGGAACTGCTGCGCTTTCATTGTACTACAAAGGTGTCCAAGTAGGTACTTTGATGCAGTTGACCAACTCCTTTTTTATTTTTTTTTCATTCTAAAAGGAGCTATGTGCAATCAGGTAGCCTATCATTACACATAGCATCATTCCACAGATAAGTGTGTTATCAGAAGAGAATTCTCCCCGGCACCTTGTATTTAGCTCTGGTAAATACATGTCATTAACACAAGCAGAAACTAACAAGCCCATACAGTGTTTGATGCAGTATGAATCTCTGCTATGTTACACAGCTATGGTTTACCCAGCTGTGTTGAGAAAAGGTTGACATTATTTAAGCAGTGAGCTTTATTTTCTATCTTCTGGTACAAAGCAAATTTGAGAAAATTAACTTCTAGAAAATACTGGGATGTATTAGGAAGATCTAGGGACCAAGGGTTCTGGTTGCAGCTCTCCAGAGGTATGTACTTTGTGCAGAGGATTACTAAGGAGAGGACACCTCGACAGCAGGCAGGACATGGTCTGGTCTTTTTCTGGCAAATATGCTGCTAAATTTACAACCAGTTAGCCATAATGCTGTTGTGTCATTTCCCCTGATCTTTCCTCCCACTTCTCACCCAAATAGGTTTGGACCCAAAGTCTGTCTCTCTTGGCTCCCTACTCCCATCCCACCTGTATGTTTCTCAGCTCCTGACCTTGAACAAAGTGATACTGAGGGGACAAACACTGCCAGTGCAAAGTCATGGAGCAGTAACCTCCACATCCTCATGCTATGAGCTATCCAGTGTCCAGGTTTACTGACTTGTGAATGGGCAGTCAAAAACTGACAGCCCAAGCCCACACCTTCTTTCCCCAGCACTGGGTTAAGCAAAGTTAAGAGTTTATTTAGCCCATTAGAGCCCACATCTGATTTGTGGTCTTGGATCTGTAGCATAACCCAAATACAATTTCTAGGTCTTGCTTGCAGGACTAAACCTAGTGCAACATAGACTTTTATATAACTTAAAAAATAGGTCATGTCTGCAAAGGAGGCAGGTGCATGTGTTAACATATAGGCATATTTTAGGGACTGTGGGGGAAGACAGGAAGTAGGACAGGTTTTAGGATTTACATTTTTCAACCTAACTTCAGAAGGAAGGATTATTTCCAGTGTCTCTACATACTTTAAACTGAAATTTTAAGCACCAGACTCAAGGATCTTACATGTCCCATGAGATCTGATGGACATACACTACTGCATGTGATGTGATCATATAGGATCTTCGCTAACCTACAATTTTTATAGTAAAACTTGAGTTCTGAGTAATACTGGACCAAGCATCATGATGCCTTAGTCAGGAATTGGAATAGGCTGCCCACAGAGGTGATGGAGTCACCATCCCTGGAGGTGTTCAAAAAACATGTAGACATGGCACTCCAGGGCATAGTTTAGTTGACATGTTGGTATTGGACAGACAGTTAGACTTGATGATCTTGGAGGTCTTTTCCAACCACTAAGATTCTATGATTCTCTGCTGAAGTATTCAATCTCTGAGATGCACCAGTTGATTCAAGAAATAATTCAAGAAGTAATTCCATGAAAATGACATAGATTTCCCAACTTTACTTGAAAAGACCTCTCATAGATTTTATTGAACTTCTGATATACTGATATATACAACCAATTGTCAATGGGCAAAAATTAAGATGAAATATTAAGACACGCACTGATTCTGCACATGGACAATGACCCACATTTGGGTTAAGAACTGAAGTAAAACCACTTTGCATACTAGACCCTGGCTGCCTTCCTAAAGGTTACAGTGCTGGCTTCAGTGATGTAAAAGTGACACAACTGAGCAAGAGCTGTATTAAAGCATAAGAAGACAATACCCAGGAGAAAAGCCAGGTGACCAAAGGAGGTAGAGTATTCCCAAAAGTTATTGGATCAGCATATCTGAGTTATCAGGACATCCGAGCTCACTGTCTCAGAAATGTTAGTAATGACATATGTGCATATGTACAGGCATAATGAGCTGAATTCTGCTTTAATTTTACCTAGGTATAAATCTAAAACAGACCTATCAAATTTAGAAGAAATAAACTGAATTTCTATGACTGCAAAATATTTTTTTTAACACAATTAATCCAAACAATTTTTGCTTGTTGAAGAAAATAAAGGATTAGACAAGAAAGCAAGTAGCTGTATGCAGAACTTTTGGACTTAAAGAAAATTGCAAATGTCTGCAGAAAACTGTGGATGAACACTGGGGGAAGATTAATTGATCTCTGACCATTGTAAGGTCCTAAACTATCACTTTTCAAACGATATATTAACTTTATTTTCAAAGAAATACTTAAAAAACCCAGCAGTTAAAACCCACAGTATTGCAGTGATAGAGTAATAAATTACTGAACTTAACGTGCAGGGAACGGCTGTGCAATTGATGCAAAATGTAAAATAATTCAGGGGAATTTTATTGTATGGAAACTGCACTTCCCTCACTCTCCCTGCTTCCTAATAATACTGTTTGAGTTCATCTTTTCTCACAGGATCTTCCCAGTAGTTTTAGAATGTAAGTGCTTCTGCGCAGAGTACAGATCACATGCTCTATGAAAAAGAAATAGCTATATTAAGACCTGGATAATCCAAATCTCCATCACTTGTAAAATCATAGTTCTACTTTGGATTTTAAATCCCTTAGGAAGTTAAAATTAATACCTCAACAGCATACACATAACACTGTTTACTCTGCTTACAGGTCACTCTTTAAGCTACTTGAATACTCTAACATCTGGACAAGCCAAGCACCGATTAACCACGTCAGCCCATGTACATACATTCTTTGTCTCATCACTCATTCTTTTATTAAATATTGGCAAGATTCCCTTTGCATGGCTGCACAGACCCTGCACAGTTTTCCCAGTATCTGTCATCCTGCCACCTTGCATTAATAAATGCGATGAGACCATACATCAGCAAAGACTTTCACCTTTTTCGCTATCTCCTCAGCCAATTTTTTTTTAAAAAGAAAAAGCAAAAGCCTACAACACCTGATGCATAAAGAATAACCAGCCAAGCACAGGGCTTACTTGAATAAACACGCCAAGAGAATGTCCTCTGGGCAGTGGGGTTTGACAGAGACCCTTTCGGCAATGGGATAAATAGCCACGCTGCTGCTTGATTGGAAAATGATTCTCCTATTTAGCCCCTGCTTCATCAGCGCTTGGCTGCATGCAAAACGGAGGGTGAGCAGCTCCCCTGGGGTGCACTGTGCGTGACAGGTTAGCTGTCAAACGCTCCGTCGTCCAAATTACAGTGCTGCTGCACACTTCCTACGAAGGAGAAACAATTTACTGGGGCAGCAGCGTGCCATCAGTCTGCCAGCCCCTAGTACAGGGAGTTTGAAAGTATCAAAAGCTGATTAACTTACTAGGGGCGTCCGAACGCTTCCTCCAATCGCCTGTCACGTCTTTGCCGCAATTTCTATTGAATGTCTTGTCAGTAGAGTATGATAATGGGAGATAAACACTGAGTGTAGCGCACGTGAAAGAACTGCTCTGAAACATAGCGCGGCATCAAAGCTGGGCTGCAGTTACTCTGGCAAGAAGGCAATAGAAAGCAACTTAACTCCCCACCTACTTTGCCTGGTGTTTCCTTTTGCAATAAGGGGTGTGAGTGCAACACTATGACTTTAAAAAAGGGGCACTTTTCCCTTGCTAAATTTATTTATCACAGGCAGCAGCCAAAGCTGGGCACAGACTGGTCAAAAATATGCAGGCAACGGACCCCGTGCCTAGGAGTAATACAGGGGGCGCAAGCTTAGCAGTGGCTAGCTGCAGTCCTGGCCAGCATTCAGAGGTGCGCACGAGGCACCCTCGGAGCCAACGGGAAATTTTTTATAGCTTAAGGAGGCTGCCCTGCTTTCTGAGCTGGCAGAGGCCGTGCTGGGAGTGAGGGCTGCACACATCACAGCCAGGCACACAGAGATGGAACAGGCTCCAGGGAAACGTGGCACCTCTGTGGCATCCTATATCTGCCTGCGTGGCTGGGACGTAGCTCGTAACCCCAGGTAAATCACTCTGAAGCAGGACTTTCAGAAGTATATTTGGCCAAATATGCCTCCTACTGATGGCAGCAAGCAGCCCCACCAAGCAAACTCATTAGCCACCAGAAAATTTACTTCATTTTTCTTAAAAATTTAGGATAACTACCTGAAGCTGACGTGCCTCTACATGCTCCCTGACAAGGTGTGACATTTTTCTGTGGCCACCCAAGACAGGTGTTGAGCACCACAGCAAGAATAGTGTAGCCACCATCAGGCAGTAACTGATGTGGGTTACTACAATCATGTATTTATCATCCTTAATGGAAAAGCTACATTTTCTTAGACATTAAAAAATGTGAGAATTTATTATCTACACAGTTATGTTTATCACATCCATTTATAATTACTACATTAACTTCCAGTAACCATTTCTGTTGTTCATGTGTTTACATAAAATGCTGCCTATAAGCTCTTTGTTACCAACTTGAATTTTGATTCCTGTAAACCACGACAAATATAAAATTAAAATAGAAAAAAATCACTCCCCAACTGCACACATTTGTTCCACCTCTTTTCGCACAGCTACCTTTGCATGGCTTGGTAAGGAAGCTACAAAAATTCTCACCGTGTCATGTAGGTGTAAAAAGCTCCATCAAAGAAGATTAAAAAATAATAACCCGGGGTGTGCCACTGACATAAGGGCTTCATCTATAGCTGACCCAGCTCCAACCCTTACCCTATACATGAAGCACATACGCTTGCAGTCACAGCTTCTGGCTGGCAGTGCTCTGTGACTCAGAATGAGCTGCAGCGGCACTGGGGGGACAAAGGGGGTTCACTTTAATAGCTTGCCCTCAAACCACATTTTTATCTATTGTATTTTGTTCATTTGTGTTTTCATTATTTTAACAACTGGACAAGCAAAATCTCTTCTAAAACTTCAGGCTTTCTATGATCAATGGTTGGCTTCTATCAAAAATACATGAAATCTGACTGTTACAAGGAAGTTCAACAGCTGAATGAAACTCAGGAGAGTCTTGCTTCACTTTACCACGGTCACAAAAACAGTGCCGATACTCAATATTCAGTAAAGAAATGCAGATTCTTTTCAATGAAGACTGCATAATGTTGGCAATCTGTCTTTATATAAACATGGCAAGCCTTACCCGTGATGCTACCTAAAAGCATGCTCTGAGAAACAACCAACATGATGAATAACAGATTTAGGAGGAAGAAAATCAGATAGCAAAAGCCATCAGTACTGAACCATTGGTTTTTTTTTAAAAAATGTGCAATCGTGTTACATAATACTATTGTGCAATGATTTTATAGCTATAAAGACCACTTCTTGATTAAAAGCTCAATGCACTCTTCATTACAGTATTTTAGTGGATTAGTTACATAAATCCACGTTTCAAACAGACTTCTGCCGCATAATACTCTGGCAATCTCAGCAAACCACAGACTGTATCAATGCAGACTAGATGTGCTTAAAGTGCTAGTTCTGTTAATCTGCAGCTGCCTTTGTATCCTTGCAGAAAGCGCCAGCCACCCAAGAAGGGCTTTGTTAATTGCTGGCTTCTGCCTGTGTTCTTCCCAGCAAGTGCACAAACCATTTCCCAGCCCAAGAGTAGCGGATGCTTCCCCATCCAGCCCAAATGCACTGTGTTCCCCTCCTCCCAGTGTCAAACTGATTTCCCCTTGCTTGGGGCAGGGTGATGGACAGACAGACAGCTGAAGAGCCAAAAAATTTCAGTCAAACCTGGGTCTGGAGGAAATCCCAAGGAAAAGGTCAGTGATGGGTTAAGGAGGGAGATAAAGGCACGTTAACAGGCAACGTGAGGGGCTTTGTTTTGTTGCTACTTCAGTTTTAGGGCCTCTAGTGACAAAGAAAGGTCTTCCCTCTCCAGCGCCTGTCCATCTGGCACCTTCTATCAGCACTAAAAATTCATGCCCAATTTTTAAAATGTATTAATTCCCTTTAGTTATTAAATTACATCTTAAAGTGTAACATATGGAGAGCAATCTGCAAATGGGAGGGTGAGGAGAGCTCGGTATGTTACTCTCTACATGCAATTGCTGGAGTTCAAAAAGAGAGCGATATTTTGCATCTGGGAAAGGAGGACATGAGAACAATGCTGTATTTTAAACCTGTCACTTTAGGATGCATCAACACAGGAGTTGATAAATTTCAAAATAACAGCAACAGCGAAATTTAATGCTGCGCTCCTCAAGCTGCTGAGTTGGAGGACACTACCACAGTGAAATATATACAAACAGAAATAACCAGGCAGATACTTTCTGTCAGAGCTGATAGTTTCAGCTTACTTCCTGGGCAGCATGGTAGCTTTATTTTTTCCTAGTGGTCTACCACCAGGCACAGCAAGACTGACTAAAAACCACCTCAAGAAGGTAGCTCTTTCACAGCTAGTGGATCAACTACAGGAGCAACTCTATTAGCAAGCCTTTACCTCGACTGAGCAGTGGCTTTGAAAAACGAGGTTGTTAAGATGAAGGAAGGTTGAGATGGTAGCAGAAGCTAACAAGAGAAGGGAAATAAAATTTCACCAGACTTGTAACGGGAAAGTCAGAATTTGGATAGGAAATAAATGTAAGAGACACCTTTGACATGAGCTCTGCTCCTGCTTCACACCTTCAGCGTGCTCTCTGGACCAGAGAGGTTTAATTAAAAAGCTGAGCAAGTTCTGCGCAAAGGCATGAGATGCTCCACAAAAGCACACTCCACTGGCAGCTGTTGATAGCAGAAACTTCATTTTCAGCAGACTAAAGCCTCCCAATTTTGTAGGAAATTAGCTAATAAACTGAAACAGATGTTGCATGGTCTGATAAGGGAGGAAGGTTGCGGTTTTTTCATCGAATAAAGACAAACTAACAGCCAAAACTGTGGAGTTTTAGGGTGCGTGGGAGCAATAAATATATGGTACCTTGACACTGTCAGCCCTTGCTGGGCCAGGGGAGAGTAAATCACACCCCAGCGTGCTTTGCTGTCTCCTGTGTTGCACAACATTGCAGCCGGGGTGGTGTGGGAGAGAGCTATTGTTCTGACCATTCATCTCCTTCACCTTGACCATCTCCAGACACCCATAGGTGTTTATGGATGGCCTTTTGAGGCCATCTCAGATTCTCCAGTTTGTGCTGCTCCATTGTGCCACATACTCATTAGGCCCTGGCCAACTTTAAATTGGTCAGCATGGAAGAGAGATTGCCTACCTCAAGCTACATTCCCCCTTGAAGACTCTCTGCTATGAGGGCATCAACACTAAAGCTTTTGCTAACTTTTGCCACCAATGTTATTTAGTAAGTGGAGCTTTTGGCAAATTCAGCTCAACTGATAGAGCTGCTAAGAATTCAAAAAGGAGGTGCATGTCTGAAACAACTAATTTGAAAGTCAGAAAAATGTCAGACGGGCAAACTAATTGCTTGAATTTAACAAAATGAAAACAAGCTACTGTGAATATTACCAATCCACAAACAGTAACTGCTTAGCACTACCTCTTGCATGCCACAGGGAGAACTGCAACCATGACCCAGCATCAGCTCACTATCAGGAAAATGGTGGAGAACAGGCACAGGGGTGGTGTTCACTGAAATCTGCCCAGTTTAGAAGGAAAAAAAAAAAAATCAGCCACCACGATGCTTTATAGAAAACAGTAATGAAACCCTTAAAACCCCAGACCGAAAGTCCTGAATCCCTTTATCAGTACAGAGCACTGACCACGACTGGAAGCTATATAATTTTTTAACTTTCTGCCTGTGTTTATCAAGAATAGATAGCTAAAACGTCCTGAAAGCCAAGGAGAGTTGCTGCACTTATTCAATAACTAAACCCACCGTTGAGCCCCTCTTCCCAAGCATGACTTAATCTTTCCTGGCAGAACCATCTTTAGGGATATACACATGAGGACACAAAATGTAGCTCTGGTCAGACTCTATGCATCCTTCCCCAAACTCTTTTTATTTCCCCTCAACACCCATTCTTTTTTCCTCCATTAGTTCCCTTCTCCTATTCTAAACAATTTATCACTCTTTTAAGGAAATAGCAGCTCATGCTATGATTACTACAAAGGTGAAGATATGAGATTGGATGATACTGGGAAAATAATGAGAAATACTAACAGAAGGGGAAAGCAATTGAAAGAATTACTTACTGATGGTATTTAGTTGGCTAAGCCTAAGCACGTGGGATGTTTGTTGCATTGACTCTCTTTTGTTCACATTCCCTTTAGTTTTACATCTTAACTTCACATTTCTCTTCGCATTTCTGGTTTTTGTTTGTTTGGGGGGTTTTTTTGGGTTTTTTTTGTAATCTTAACTCCCGTGGCTTGTGACATTCCTTCCTCCTACACTCAGCCTGCTCACTGACATGGGATATATACTAGAGCCTTGGGCTACGGAAGTGGTCAAAGGGAGAAGTTGTATATAAAGTGCCAAGCTTTTCTTCCTCTTCTTTTGAAACCTAGAATGAAAATCTTGCTACAGTTAACTTCCTGAATTGGGTCTTTGCTGTTACCATATTTCCTCTGGTCAGAGCACAAATGCACTCTCGGTGCCACCATTTGGGTAACAGTGCTACTAGGTCTTGAACAGAAAACGTGTAAAATCTGGTTTGAAATCTGTCCTCAATAGATCTTCCTGTTGCTTTTCCAACGAAAGTGTTGCTGTAGTTCTGCAACAGGATTCAACATATTTTTTTCAACTAGTTAAGCACACACACCTCCTACCCTCCAGAAAGCTATGCCTGTTCATTGCAAGAATCTTGCAGTACATGCTGAGCAAACTAAGAGGTCCCTAAAAAATACACCTGTCTCATCTATTTATTAACATTGGGCAGAAGAAACAAACCTACATCTCTCTGTTAATATATAACACAAGGTCCTTATATAACAACATTACCATCTTTTCTCATCAGTCTCATCTGATGAGACAGAAGCAAGACCACATGGTTGAAGTTAACCCGTGTTTTATATAAAGGACCTTAAAAAAAAGTCTCCACAATAAATTTGAGCTGGTTTCCTTAGAGAACCTAGGAAAATTACTCAAAACAGAAGTCCATTCTGGAGAATACCAGAAAGAGCATAAAAAGAAGCAACTATGCTCCCAATGGAGGTAAGAGCTCTTCTTTAAAAAAGCCTGTCTTCAGGTCCATTATTTTATTTCTCATCCTACCATGTCCTAGACTCTGCCAGTAAATTATGGATGGGTCTGTGATGCTAAAGTGAGTTTGAGGTCTTCAAGGAACAAAGGTGGTACAGAAACAGGCATCAATATTGTTTTAACTGGCACCTGACTTTATAGGAAATTTCACTTTGAAGAAGCGTATCTTTAAGTTATGAAGACATTTACGTGGGATCAGTATCATGAATGCTATTTTTCTAAACAGCTATGGGATGAAAAGGCTCCATTTGTCCTCCTCATGGCCAACATATGCTAAGTGAACACCTATTAGGTCGAAATGTTACAGCAACCCCTCTCTTAACCTTGAAAACATCCTGGAACTCATTTATAAGAACAGCAAAGAGTGGCTTAAAAATCTGAAACTCAATGATTTAACAGAACCAGCACTTAGAAACACTTTCGGCCTCTCAAATTCACTAGAAGTCACATTGTGGGTTTTTTTCTAGAATCCCCGGTAGATGATCTTTGAACATTTTGATGCTCCTCCGTGTATGTCTATTGGCTATTATTTAATCCAGCATCCTGTTCTAACGTGTTACATTAAGATTTTTTAGCAGTAAAGAGGTGAAAAGCTTATATAGCTGGACATTTCTAAATGTGTTCCACATAATTGTGTATTTCTACGTTGTGTTTATTTCAGTCTAAGGACTCAAAGCAGAGCTTTTCTGACGTTTTATTATGGACAGCTGTTCTGTAAATTACAAAGAATTTTATAGACTATAAGAAGTGATTCACAAGCAATCTGCTTTCTTAAGATAACTTACTGAAGGTCTTTGCTCTAGGCCTTGAGGCTTGCAGGAAGAATTTTGAATTTAAACAAGATTAAAGTGATGATAATAGTGTCCCATTATGGAACCTGTTCCTGGCAAGTTAGATTGAGAATGAGGAATAAAGCTGTATGTCTTTGTTTAAGAGAAAGGCTTCTTTTTTTCCCATTCAACTTTTATGTCCCTTCATTCATGTAGCTGATCACAGGGATACGATACAATAAATAACAATAAGATGTTATTCCTCTCTGGAAGTGTTATTTATTTCTTTGTTGAAAAAAGGTTACTGGCATTTGGTCAATTTTTCTTTTAAGCCGGTAATGGATATTTGAAACTGTGATCAATGCCAGTTGCCTAGGAAGCATTCACTAAACAAAGTGAGGGCCTTTTTATTTAAATTTCAGTTGTTTAGAACTAATGTTTTTCATGTTTCTTTCATAGCCAGAAAACTGGAAATGGCTTAAAGGTAGAAAAAAAATTTACAAAATACAAAAAGGAACCAAGATAATTTTTTTAACCTATGTGCTTGTTGGCACTTACCACTGCTCTGCAAAAGGAGGGCAAATAGGCAGGGAATGGCACATCATGGGAGTCTCTGAACCCCTTCCTGTTGCTTAACAAAACCAAACCTGTCAGCTTTTCATGCAATTAAAAAAAAAGCTTCAGCTGTTGATTGCTAACAAAAACCTCAAGTTGCTGCTTACCATACCTGCTACTTCAGAGCCAAAGCAATATCTACAAAAGGCAATCAGCCCTGGACCTGTGCCTACACTAAACCATTAGTCATGCCTCGAGCTTCTTTCATTGCACAACAAAAGCTCCAGAGAGGTGGAGAGTAAATGCAATTCTTATGAAGCTCCCAAATATGAAGAGAAGAGACCTCAGGATCTCACCATTTGGTGCTGCATTTGCAGTGAATCAGCCCTGGTGGCACAATGTGAATGTACATGCTGTGATGGTAGAGGAGAGATGCTGCACTTTCCTCAGGACAGAAGGCAAGATGGAACAGTGATCTCATCCAGTATGGCAAGTCCTTTGTGTCTGACCTAAGTGCAGAGTGTAAATTAATAGCTTTTTTTCACAGTTACTTCAGTGCATCCCATCCTACATATACTCTGTGTCTCAAGGCTCAAACACCAATGCTCCAGAGAAGCCTAATGCCAGAGCAAGACGTTCCTCAAGTCTACTCGCACATGACTCACAGGAAAAGACAAAAATATTCGTTTATGACTCCTGCAAGAGAGATCTTTTTCTTTTTTTTAATCATTGATTATATCTTTACACTATTTTTATCTGCTGTGAAAACAATCCTGCTGAGCCGAGAGCGAGGAACGAGGAGTGCTCTGTGCGCACGCATTTAAAAGCAACCGCGTGGCGCTGGGAACCCTGAAGAAACGGAAAATAGAATATGAACAAAAAAATAACCTCACTCTCCTCCATTCGCAACACCTAAAACAACAGGCTGTGAAAATGGTTTCATTAAAAAATAACAAGCGCACGCTCACCAGGGGATAGATCAGGGCAAACTGAATAAAAAATTCTTCAATCATTGCTGAAGTAGGTCAACCAGAATTAATTCAAAGGGCAAACATTCAAACTGAGCCTGCCACCCCCACCTCACCCCACCTCCCCGCTGCATGTCTCTCTGCCTGCCCTTTGACAAGGCCAAGTGGAGACCCAGACTGACTTATTACTTAATTTTGTACAATGCCCTCACTGCAGTGGGTCTCCCTCATCACCTCGGTGTAAAGTGATAGGCTACAGATTTCCTCCGGATTTATACCGACCGGTGTGAAGCACAGCTGAAACTGGTGGAACCTGTGAACACAAAACAGAGCGGTATGGCTCCCTAGGTCAGAAGATGAGCCCTAAGGACACCTTCCAACACGGAACTGGTGGTGCAGGTTTTTTTCAAAAAGACATTTATGCTGGCCTAGAAGCCAGAAAATGTGCAGAAGTAAATGCCAGGGCATAGGAGTCAGAGGAAAAAGCCTATGTGGTAGCCAGCTGCAAACCTCAAAAACCCAGACTGCTCAACCAGGATCCACATCTTGCCCTGTGCTGCTGGGATGGTGCCCTGGGACATGACATCTTAGCTAACATCAGCTGGGCCAGGGCATCGGTCCCTTGAGCTGACCTTCTGTCGGCATGAACTGGCTCTGATGTATTGTACAGTATTAATTGACTTAATGGCTTTTAGCTATAAGGCTTTTGCACATAGTGAAGCTGGTCTAGCACTAGATGTTCTTCAAAACTTATTTATCTTGCAGCAATGGATTTTACGAATCGTTATTTGGTTTTAAATCCCCTCTCTCTTCTCCCAGGTGAGCTGTCATTTAATTTATAGTAGGAGAGAATAATTCAGGTCACCACGAAAGAAAAGCTTATTTCTTTTCCTTAGCTGACTCTAATAAAATACATTAACCTGCCCTTCCCCACCCCATCAGCCGTTTCAAACCTAACCTCACAACTGAGCTTTGAAATGCAGGCAGGAAAGGTTAACTCTGGGGGGTGCAGTCTCTTAACCATTTTATTCAACATCCTGTCTAATGAAACAGCTGTCACACTTTCCCTCCTTTCCTTCCCACCACCCTACAAAGCCAATTAAGCCCTGTCCCTAGAAGAGCGCATCCTGATGGCATAATGAAGATGTGTCACTTTTTCTTCACCACCAGTGATGCCACCGGGGTAGGGGCAGTAAGTTGTGCCTGGATTTCCACCCTGTGAAGATCACTGCTGCAGCTGGAAGGGAATCATGGGCTCCCTGTAAGCACCCTGTAAGCACAAAGGGGACCCGCTCCTTTGCTGCATCAGCAAGTATCAGAGGCAGCCTTTGAGTCAGCAGGCAAGAGAAACAACTCAAAGGTTTGCTGCACTTGGCACTTCCCCTGCAAAGCAGTTCAGCGAACTGGGATGCTTATAATACCTGTTTCAGATCGCCTGTAAAGACGAACGCAACCAAGCTTTAAAAGTTAGAGGTTTTCTCATTTGGGGCAGAGACCCACTCCTTAGACGCACCACTTAAATCACAGATGCTGGATTCTATTTCCACTGTTATCAATAGGGACTTTGTCCTTGGCTTTAGCAAGAGCTTTATCCACTCCTGAGAGAGAATTGCTGCCCTATAAAGCAGTGCAGACACGAGACTAGGTTGCTAGCAGTCCTCCTCTGGGAGACAGATTGGGACTGTAGTTTCTCCTGTGCTCTTTTGTGAAGCCAACATCAACAGATAAGGGAGCAATTCCGCACTGTCTACTGTGCTGTGGCTACGTGCAATCTCCCAGTGTATGATTTCCAAGAGACACACTTAAAAACCATACTGGATTACTAAAATGAGAGACGGAAACAAGTCTGCTGGCGTTTGCCTTACAAACAGACCTCTCATAACAAGCTTTTTCCTCCCATTCCTGCCAACAGCATCTCCTGCCCCACAGTGGGTGCAGGGCATCCTGCTAAGGAAGGTGAAAATTTCAGCAGCAACGCTGTTAACATCTCGCCTATTGTTTTGCATCACAACCACAGTCATGCCAGGGCAAAACAGAGCCTGCGGAGTCCCAGCTAAATTCAACACTTAGGATAAATGGAGCCAAACTTTGCCAATGTGCTCAGGAAGTAATGACTGATATTAAGCCAAATATCCAAACCTGGTCTTGAGGGAATAGAAGACACTTAAATAAGCTCTTCTCTGCAAGGTGAGGAGTGCAGATCACTTTAACGTGTTATTACAAAAAGGAATATTTCAAAAACATTATCCTAAACTCTCGTTTATATTTAAGAGCGATTTTACTATTAATTACCTGGGCTCCCCTTACTCCGTAATTCAGTGTGTCCGAGCCTGTTTCAGTTTCATGAAACCGGCATCTTTATTACAACCTTGGGCTACAATTTTCCAATGAGAATTGTCTAAATGCAGCTTTTTTTTCCTCTTCTTGTGTAAAATGCTACTTTCTATTACCTGAGGGCTTGTTCCCATGGGGCAGGAGAGGGATTCATACTACCTAGTATCTGTAAATTGAGACAAAGACATCCATGTCATCATCAACCTCTCCCACCTGGGCTTTCGGACAGCCAGGATAAGTGGGAGAGGATCTTTCCCACCCCCACTCACAGATGGAAATGCTCCCCTGCCAAAGACCCAAAAGAACATTTATTTCCTCTCCTACCCTGAAAATAACAAAGATAATAATTTGACATTATTTCTCAGATTTTTGGCATCTTGATTTCTTTTCAAAGTTACCCTCTCTGAGGAAGTCTTCATAGCACCTCCTAACCACCAGAGAACACTTTCCTTTCATTCCTGCAGCGTACACCCACAAAGTCTTTTTGGCACGCCGTACAATCCACATCCTTGTTCAGAAATCTATTTGGAGACGAGACAATACAGCACAGTTGTTAATTTAAAACAAAAGAGCAGAACTATCACCCTGTTGTACTCTGCTTTCTCTTGCCAATTACATGTATCTGGAAGATTTTACTGTGCTGGTTTTAAAACACACATAAACGGAGCATCTGGACTTTGTCTTAATGAGATAAAGCTTGGTCTACACTTTCTCGGTGGAATTATCTCTACTGTATAATTGGTAGCAATGATTTCAGAAGCGAGTCCTTGTTCTGCCAACAGCACGCTCCATGAGGAAATGAGGGAGCTGGGAAAGGCAGCCTTTCCTTCTGAGGAAAAGTTGGCTTTTGTCTAATTAGAAAAAAATCACAGAGGAAGAAAGTCCTGTTCTGCTGACCTCTCAAATCCTCCCAATGCATCAGAATAAAACGCACCCTCTTTTGAAACTCCAAACTGCAAGATATTTGTTTTTAGAGATGAGCTTTGTAATGTCAGGCACAGAAGCCCTCCTTTGCACTCCTCTAGGATGCTCTGATACAAAATTCTTGGCAAACATCAGAAGCTAATACTTTATCCCCCACTGCACCAAATTATCAATCCAACTCTCAAACAGGCACTCTTCCTATTCAGCGGAATGCAGAGAATTTGGAAGAGCTGCCCATAAATCTTTTGTGGAAAGTCCAGCCCTTTGATCCCATGGAGGAAACCAGATCTCAGCCGACTTTTAAAAAACAGTCTCTAGATGTTTACTTTGCAAAGCTAGCCTTGAGAATGTCAGGGATGTGAAGTTCTTACTGGGAGCGAAAGGAGTATGAGAAGGACTTTATTGCTACCCTGAATAGAGAAGATAAAGTAGACTTTTCCCCTACCACATACTTTGAAGTGAAATGGATCAGTTAGTTTGGGGTTTATAGCAAGCACCTCCTTCAGAAACATTCTCCAAATCATTAGTTACAGCCTGTATGTAGGAAGGGAGACAAATCGATTTCCTAGCGCTGCTCTGAGCCTTCATTGCTGAATCTCTTTTCCCACTTCTACCACTCCTACCACTCCTCTCATCTTTGGTGAGCCTTCCCTCACTCTTTTCTTTGCTATCTTTTACTTTTTTTTGTCAAAATAAAATGAGTGAATCCCTCAATAAAGGTAAAAAAGTATAACAGTCAACTATTTCCTCCTTAACAAAGGGCAACATTTTGGTATTCCACTCATCATCTTTCTCTGGCACACCAGTATCTTTAGCCATCTATCTTCAGTGCCATTTCACTCTGTAAGGTTAATTGTGCTCATTACACATTTGTGCTGGGATGGGTAAGAGAAGCCACCCGGATGCCTGCGCTAAGCTAAGTGGTGCGTTGCATAAACACTTGAGGAGGCATGGCCAGACAGGGTACCATTACTACAGGGGCGAAGCAAAGGCAGGCTGTGCTTGTCTGGTGCTGCTGGGAGCTGCACCTCAGACAGCCCCCTGACACGCAGTGCTTGTTTCCCCTTCAGCCACGGGAATGAATTTATTCTAGAAGGACTCAGGTCTGTTTGATGTAGAGGGGACAGGTTCTTACCTCCCATCCCTTTACCTTCTCTAGGGGCAGCACCAGCTAACCCAAAACATGTCTCAGTTCTGGACAAGTTGCTCTTTCCAGTACACATTTCATTGCATTGAATTACATTGCCCAAATTCCTAGCTTTCTCAGGAATTTCCAGTGCCCTGTGTGGCTGCACAAGCAAGTTCCTGTTGTGCCACCAGTCACCACCCTTCTGCCCCCCCCGGCTCTCGGCTCTAAATGTTTTTCCCAACACCCGCTCTAGGGTTGAACCCCACAGCCACATATTAATAACCTCTTGCTGCGCTGAGGCAAAGATACCAGTCCTTGTGGGGTTTTTTTCCCTATTTGTAATCCAGGCAATCTAATTCCCTCTCTTAATCTCTGACCAGATCTAACTTTACCCTCGCCTTCTAGTTAACAAATTTCATTACCAGACTTTGTAAAAAGAACGGTATAAAGAGACATTTGAAAAAAAAAAAAAAGTTCTGTGTTTTAATACCACAGGGCCTTTTTGTTTGTATCATTTTAAACATTTTTGTTGAGCCAGTCAAAGACTGTAAGGCATCAAATCCTAAATCTATTTTCCTACCATGGAGATTACATTCACTGGCCACAGTATCATTCTTGCCACTATTCCTGTCTTTTAAGAAGTCTTTTCTATTGACAACTGTTCTCATTTAATAGATGAGGTTGTTTTCAGCTATAATCTATACATATTTTTATAGTAACTCTGCTACTGCATTTTTTTGAAATCTCAGATGAATGCCATCTGGTCCCAGTGATTTATTGACATTTAATTTCCTGAGTTCTTCCATTTCACAGGCACACACATACACAGAACTTTTTTAGAATCATCTGCCAAAGGGAGCACTGCACCTTTACTCTCAGGAATTCTCCTGCTCCAAATTTATTCATTATCCTCAGTAGTAACAACCAATGAAAAGAAAATCCTGAAAAGCATCTGCAACATTCTGATCTTCTCTGATTACTCCCTAATATATGGAGGGACATGCTGATTTCTGTGCCTTCCTGCTCCCGATGCTCTTCAGCATTAGCTTGTCGCTTCCTTTTGGCTAAACTAATCTTCCCAATTCTCACTGCCCTGAGGACTGCCCATTTCAAACTTACCTGCCAGTAAATTTTATTTCGTATTGTGAGCTTACAAACAGAACTTCAGATGAATTTTCATCTTTACCACTGTTTTCAAGGCTAAGATCAATTAAATACCTTGTAATGCAACTTTGCACTCTGCATAGATGATACGTCTAATGCAGTAAGATCTTACAAACATTCTTATTTATCCTGCATATATATGAACAAATACAAGGAAATATTGAAGTCATCTTCAGTACCGGGTCTTTCTACAAGCACTAGACAATAAGAATGTCACTTTTCATTACAGTATGAATTACTTATGCATATTTTATTACATAGTATGAATTAATTATACTGCCATCACCATACAAAGGGCTTAAATCAGTTGCCTAAACATAGGTATCTAATGTAATTTGAGATGCTCTCTCTTATAACTCATGTATCCACTGGTTTGGCAATGGTTAATAACTTAGGCGAAAATACTCTGGTTTCCTACGACATAGTAAGTCAACTACTTTTTTTCAAGCAGCAAGATCTACCCATTAAAAGGGAGAGGATTAGAAAGGAAACTTTCTGGACATATTCAACAGACCAAAGCAGAATGTTAGGGTTTGTTTTCGTGTTTTTCCCCCCCTGTTAACAATGTACATAAAACAATAGAACTCATTGGAAGATCTCTTTTAAGCTCAAGAAAGCTGAATTATATATGTCTCTGGAATTTAATTCACAAAATGTGATGTTCTCCCATCACCGCCACCACTGCCATATGTTATAACAAATCTGAATAAGACAATGAAAATGGTTTTCACTGAGGTACTAGCTTCAGATTCACTCATGAGTCCCTTCGGAAAGTGGGAAGGGAAGAAAGTGGGAAGCTTTAGGCTCACACAGCTTCATAAATGTTTTTTCCTGATATAAATATCACAGCCCTATCCTTAGGAAAAAGACACTGGATCATGACCTAATCCCACTATTCCTTTAAGATGAATAGGGATTGTTCATGTCGCTATCAAACTCTCACAACTCGCCTTGAAGTAGGTATTATTTCTTACTCAAGGCTAGAATTCACCAAATCTTTACGTCTTTGAAATTTGATTAATTTCCCATTCAGCGATGCTAGTGATGCCAGGAGACAAAGCCTGTGTGCAGGCATTTTGAGGACAAGGTTCTCAATAAAGGTGGTAATTAGTGCCCCAAGTGAAGAAGTAGATTTCCAGAAGGAAAGACTGCAGTAAGGGACCAAAATGAAACCTACAGAACGACTCTGCTGTGAAACTCTTATTGTAAATGGCTTTTTAATGAGACTCCTAGGCTGAATTCATTTCCAACTCTTATCTGACTTTGATCTCAAAAAACCAAGAGTCATCAATGCTTATGCTTTAAATGACATAATGATATTAGGAAAACCTAAGGGATTAAAACCTACCCTATTTATTCCCACAAACAGTCCCATTGAGGTTCGTGAGACCAGCTGGATGCATAAATTAACCAACCTTATATAAAAAAAAAAGAATTTTATAAGTTTGGTCTTCATCATAGATGTCATTTCTATTATTTTGTTTTATGCAGCTGAACCATTGACATAGGAACATTATATACCACTTACAGTTTCTACCAGGATCAAGATATTAACTCACAGGTGCTGTAAGAACACTGATGTAGCATAAAGCACTGCAAACACATCTCTTGGAAGTATAAGCTTTGATCCTTGCTCAAAAGGAAAAAAAAAACCCAACAAAAACAAAATCAAAACCAAACTCTCAAAAAAACCCCACCGTGTGAAAACCATGGACCTGTCTTCTCTCATTACTTGGCCCCATCTTACTCCTTTTATCCTCTGCTGTCACAAGGCAGCTCAGGGCCACTGTCTCTGCAGGTGCAGGACTTTCCACAAGCGCATTGTATTTGCTGCTGTCTTATGGCTCTTGCAGCATGCCTGTGGACTGTGCTCCCATGCACTCAGATCTTGCTCTGATGAAGATTTGGGATGCCATCAAGGCACACTCCCAAATCTCAGATCTGATCAGTGCATCTAAACCTTAGCTGTACCCAATTAAACCTATCTAGTAACCACCAAAGCAAATTAAAGGCTTGTGTAGACTTCAGAGTGTAACGAGGCTTCTTAATAAAAGCAGTAACTTTAAATGGTGTATTTCCTCAACAAATTATCCTTAAAACCTAGTGTTGGCAACATAGCATTCATTTTTAGGCATGCTAAGACAAAGCACTGTGCTACATTCAGCAAACGAGGAGAGATGAGTGCTGCCACCAAAGCCAGCACTCCTGCGAGCAGAAGCACTTCACAGGTAAATACAGATGACTGGGAAGTGCCAGCCATGGCTGCAGTCCCTGAAGGAATATTTTAGGGATTCAGTGCCTGCGCTGTTAATAGCAGTGGGGACTGTATCCTCGGTAGACAGCTGACAACCACTGCCCTACCAAGTACCACAGCATCTCACTGATCTCACGGTTCAAGATAGTGTTTAAAACTGTTCTGTTGGCTGGCTGTGCAGTTATGCTAACGCGCCTCATCTGGGGTCCCAGCGGAGATAAACTACGTTATCCAATTGCAGCAATTTTTCTGTCATAGACAGAGGCTGATTATCTGCAGTGATCATTACAGCAAGGTACTGAGATTCCCAACGTGTACTAAATAACGCTTTGTCTGCAGCAAAGGTAGAAACAGAACTGAAGGAACAAACCTTGCTAGGCATTAACTCTTTAACCACTTTGATTCACGTGCTTCCACCTAGGCTCTGTATAAATTCTAACTGCAGATATTTGCACAAGATTGGTGTGTTAGCATCTGGATTTTGTCCAGAGCAAATGGAAATACTACAAACACATGCCAGCAAAACAGAAAAATTCCTAGAGAGCAAGAACATCAAACAAATTACCTGACTCACTGCGAGAGCGAAGCATCTGTTCTCCAGTGGTAACAATTACCAATATGGCTGTGCTTACAAGTCTCGATGCTAAACTACTGAGTAAACTAAATCTGCCAGTTTAACAGAGCAAAAAGTGTATTTTCACAAAGCTGCAGTGCCATACAAAGGTGAGACATGTGAAGGGAGTATGCCATGCATGCTGTTTCTGGGGTGAAGATTTCTGAGGAAAGAAAGCAAACAGAAAGGACCTCACAAGTGATAAAATAACAGCTTTCTTCAGTCCTTTTAAAGCAATCTGAGTGAAGACCAGATATACTTTCAAACTTTCCTCCCAAAGCATAACCATTCCATTCCACCCCTCTCTGTGCAGGCAATTTAGGTTAACAGAAATGTCTATATAATAAGAAATATAAAACACACCATCACTTTTGTCTATATGTCAAAACACAAATCAAGAACATCCACATTAGAAAAAAAACCCCATGAATTAATAAGGCTTAAGCGAGAGACCTGGATACCCAGATCACCCTTTGGATGCAGAAAACACAGCTGGTTACACAAAGACTATATGAGAATTACAAACTGGTTTCTTTGGGGCTTTTGCAGCTGAACATTTAGGATCAGGAACTGAACAGAGGCAGAATTTCAAGTTAAGGCAAGGCTTTAATTATTGACCTCTTAATACTTTCCTGTTCCACTCACAGTGTCTCAAAAGAGAAAACTGCCACCTTGCATAGCTCCATTCAACATAATGAGCAGCGTCAAGGATGTATTTTCTCCCACTATCTCAGCAATGCCCCACACAGACAGCACCTGTCTGCTGCCTGTACAGCGCCTGATGTGAGGATGACCAGCTTTGGCCATTGTTTTGCTGCACAGATCTCAAAACCTCAGCTAGACCATGACATCTTCTATCCTTCCTGGCTGTGCTGCTGGAGAAGCCAAAGCCTGAAACCAAACCAGGTAGCGAGGTAGAAAAACCAACAACAGCCAATAACAGGCAATGACAAAAAAAGGGGTATTTCAGTGAAATGGTGTGGTACCCAGGCTTTGCTGACGTTTAAGCTACCACCTATTACCAAACATTTGGGCACAGAGAGAAGCACAAGAGAAAGATCCCCGCTCTGGTGAAAAGAGGTGCAGGGGCAGCAGGTGTCAGACTGCAAAGCTATGAGAGCTGCAAGCCCCAGGCAGGGAAGGGGGCACCCGATACACTAAGCACCAAGTAGCCAGCAGCTCAGAGGTATTGGAGAGTACCCAAAAAGGCTCATTTTTGGCCACCTTCTGCTTGCCCCTTCTTGGGGCTGCCTCTGCCCGGGGGTGAGCTCCCCCGGGCCCATTAGTGGGCTGTAGCCATGGGAATAATGCAATTTGTCAGGAAGGGACAAATGCTGCAATAACCACTGAAACTCCGGCAACGGTGCAGTTTAATTGTCCCTGCAAGACACCCTCAGTAGAGCTACGCCGGGGAAAGCCTAGTAGAGAAAGACATTATTTGCCTGTCCTTTATTGAAAATTTCAAGAAAACCAAATGTTGCTGTCCCTAGAGACTTCAGCAAAGAAGCTAAGTGACAGGGAAGATGGATGCTTCCTACTGCCAGTGACATACCCAACACAGAAATATAGAGAATATTTTCATAACTTTGTGCTTTAAATGCCTTTATTAGAGAAACAAGATTTATGCTTCTGGCTCTGAGGGAGGGCAAGAGAAACTTAAACTCTACAAGTACTTGTGCACACATAGATGTGTGTATGTGCATATTGCGTCAGGCACAAGGAAGGGGAGGGGATTAAAGATAAAGTAATCTACCTCTGAATAGAAAGGCCTTCCCCGCTGTTCTCAATTTTCCTGATTTTTTTTGTTCTCGTTAGAACCTCTAAAATAAAGTAACATACAATTCAATATCCTAAGATCAAAGTCATAGCCTCAAAGAGGAACCAACCTGGCTTTTTCTTTTACAGTTATATCATAAATAAAGTCACTAGAGGACACAAAAAGTAGGTATGATTCTCCAAGTAGTTGTGCGTATGTGTAAGCAAAAAACCTTAAAAAGTGGTATAATTTAAGAGAGACACATAAAGGATAATTTTTACCAGGCATAAGACTCTGATGCTAAATTCAGGCCAACTTAATTACTTTAAATTCACAATTACTCTTTGACTGGAAAGGAGAAGACAGCAAGGGCCAATGACATCCATTCTGCCTATTAGTTTAGGTCTTAATGTTAAGTAAAACCACTGCCAGGAAAATTACTTAAAATAAGGAAAAGGCAAAGCCCTATCCTAACCCAGTATTTCAAAATAACCCCCCCTGAAATGTGCATAACATGCAAACATGAGTGTACAGAGAGGAATACAGGGTGCATTTTTTAATTCCTACTTTAAGATGTTTTCCAGAATCAGTAAAAAACACAACAAGGATAGAACTAACTACTTAGCTTTCTCTAAACTTGCATGTGCTCTCTGTCTGTCTTTAAATCCGTTGGGGCTTCAAATCTGTTTATGCCTTTTAAGGTGGATTTTAAATCCTAGCAGGCACAAAGACAGAAATAGCCAGGTTTCTCTCCCCTCAGCAGCTTGATGAATGAGCATTTGTTAAATGAAAAAAAATCCTTGTAATATAGGGCAGGCTCTCTGTCCTATATTCCAACAGGCTTCCCACCCACATTGTAACATACACGTTTATTATGTGGTTGACATGAGGCCAGACCGGAGAAGATGCTGCTATCTTCAAAAATAAGTCCGCAGGATGGGCTAGCCTGCAGCTTTATGATCAGCTGGGAGAAAGGGGCAGGGAGCAGTGGGGCTGTCTGGGCAGCATACTGGAGAACGAGAGGTGCTTCAGATCAGGTCACAACTCCCTCTCAGTGCTCTGAATCAGGCCTCCACTCTGTCTTGGTTCTCATCTGAATATAAAGGAGCCACTGAAATCTGTAGCCAGTGAAAGTTGTGGTGCTTTCCCCTCTTCTATGGTGTCGTGGTTTTGTGAGGTTTGGTGCTGGAAAAGAACAGGGGTGCACAAAATGGCTGCTGTGAGGAGCTGCTGGAATTTTCTGGAGCTCCAAAATGTAAACAATCCAAGGCCAGAATCATTGTTGACCAGGGCCAAGCCAGTGAGAGATAGTCACAGCGCCTCTGAGAATCACATATAGGAGAAAACAACCTGGAAGCAGCTGCATTTTGCCACTGGAGAAGGGAGTGAAAAGATGTAACGAGCTGTGCACACCAAGGCCGGGGAGGGGGAGTAGGCACCCCAGGTGCCGGAGAGAAAGATGCCCCTGCAGCCCGTGGAGAAACCCCATTGTAAAGGCCGAGACCCCACCTGCAGCCCGTGGAGGGGCTCCACGCTGGATGGAGCAGGTGGAGACATAGAGAAGACACTGTGACCCTTACGCTGAAGCAAGCCCCTGCCAGCACTTGGAACCTACAGAGATGAGCGAGAGAGAGAGAGAGAGAGAATTGCACTGGAACAGGTTTGCTGGGGGGAGGCTGGTGACCCCGTGGAGGACTGGGACTGAGAGACATTGTGATTTATTGCTGCCCGCCACAGCAGGGATCCAGGCGGAGCAGCTGATGAGACACACGGAGAAAGTTCGTGGAGGACTGTCTCTAGTGCGTGGGACCCCACGGTGCAGCAGGGGGAGGGTGTGTGGAAACGGATTTCCCCCCCCCGGCCGAGAAGGAAACCAACTTGCAAGGAACTGACCGAAGCCCCCGTCTCCCAGTCCCTGCCCCCCTGTGCTGTGATCGGGGGGAGGAAGGGAGTGAAATCATGACTAGATTGAAGTCTGCTAAGGAGGGAGCGGGGTGGGGAGGTAGAGGTGTTTTAAGATCTGGGAAAGGAAAACAGCTCATGAAGTAACCGAGAACCCCATTATTATTTCCTAGTCCCTGCCCCCCCCTGTACTGCGAGCAGGGGGGGAAGAAGGGAGTAAAATCATGGCTAAAGGGAATTCTGCTTAGAATGGAGGGGTGGGGGGAAGGTGCTACTGAGAACCCCATTTTTCCCCAGTCCCTGCCCCCCCCCTGTAATGCAAGCGGGGGGGAAGAAGGGAGCAAGGTTCTGATTAAAGTCTGCTAAGAAGGGAGTGGTGGGGGGAACGTGTTTTTAAGATCTGGTTGCATTTGTTTTAAGATTTGATTGCACTCCTGACTCCGGTTCTTCACTGTTCTTTCTAGTGTAGTGTAATAAATTAGAATAGTTCTTTCCTGCACTGTGTTGAGTCTGTTTCGCCCATATCGTCACTGATAAAATGATCTCTCCTTGTCCTTATCTTGACTCCTAAGCCTCTTAATATATATTTTCTCCCCTGTCCACCTGGGAAGGGGAGTAATAGACTGGCTTTGGTGGGCATCTGGCCTCCAGCCAGGGCTATTTACTTCTTCTACCTCCAAATGCAGATCCGGGTGGTTCTCCTACCTTCTGCATGTCTAATGGCCATGCTATGGACTTACTTCCAGAGGTAAGCTGATCATAGCTTGGTCTCTGGATTCAGCAGGCTCAATACAGTCACTAATGCAAGATTAATTTGCATGCTTTCACTTTACAGGAGACAAGTTTTACACTGAGATTTATATTCAGATGAGACAAAAAGCATAAAGCAAAGCCTGTTGGGTCTTTGGGGATTAAAATATAACAACTTCTCTGCATGAAACCATGTGCAGAAAAAGACCTGTTATGCAATTTTCTGGTTTCTCTGCACTAGATACATGAAATCATATACTAACCCAGACTCACCCAGATCCCTAATTAGAGCTCAATTCAGCCCAAGATTGCCTGAAACTGCACCAAACCAAAGCTTTCTAAAATCCTTGTAAACCTGAGAAAACCATTCATCAAACCGGGGCTGGCTTCTGAGCTGACAATGAAACCAGGAAATGAGGCAGCTTCATGTTTAGTTATGAAACCAATCTACCCATCCATCCTCCCTCTTGGACGTTTCAGGAGAACAAATCTCTGAGTACCCACTTGCTACCTGTCAATTATACTCATTTTTGTTGCCATAACTGAATTCCAGCAGATTGTGTCGTTTTCCCTCTCCAACATCCTTGTAGATCAATACGCTCTGCTCAGGCATACTGAGCAGTCCGTAACATTTGCTGCAGGCTGAAGTGAAGATCAATGATGAAAATGCAAGGACTTACCTGGCTGTAGCCTTGCAAAGAAAACAAGGTACCTATTCCTAGAATCAGACAGCAACTTGTCCTCCCTGTCCCGGGCCCTGCACAGAAGTTTCGTAAAATTTCTGCCACTTCCTGCTGCTCAACTGACCCAGGACTTTCTTCTGAGGGTCTTGGCCGCACCCCCTTCTTTGCTGAGACACAAAAGTTTGGCTGGTTTCCCGCAGCAGAGACCAAAAGTGAGTCTGGCTCAAGGAATTACAGAAACAGATTTGGCTCCCCGTAATTATGCGAGGAATTAGGGCTTCGTTTGCTATTGTCAGCGTTCCCTTCATTACCTTCACGCAAATTGTAAGGTTACTGTGACCTCTTCAAAAGTATTTCGTCTCTTCAATATACCAAGTTAGAAGACATTTATCTTTAAACACAATTACATTCACACAGTATGAACTCCTCTATTTAACTGTCCATCTCTCCCTGATGCAAACACGCTTTGTCTTTAAGGTTTCTTCCCAAATTTCTCACATTGTTATTACTTACACCTTTTTGCCTGCTAAGATTTGGAGCTGCTCACAGACAGATCAATCCATAGATAAAGAGGAAAAGAGATTAAAAGCGATTTCTTTTCCAAGGAGTGAAATCTGCATGAATAATACCTCAGACATTTTGGTGACCAAAAGAATTATACAGATTGTATAGCAGCATGAAGATAAAATTAATTGGGTCTCTTTGCATGGTAACTGTTATGAAAGCAGTTAAAATAGTTTTGTGTATTTTGGATGAGTTGAGGAAATGTCACTTTCATTATTTTTTTCCCCCTCTCCTTTCAATCAGTGTCCTTTTTATTTTCATTTTCATACACCTGCTAAGTGCATCCTGCTGCATTCACAGTTCAGCATGATGGGTTTCATATTTAGTGGAAAATGAACAATTCGTACCCTGAAGATTCCAATTATTCGGTTCCCTCAAAGATTCGTCTTTGGAGTATCAATGAGGAGAATGGAAAGTTAAGCCAGGAAAAAGTGAGAAAATACAGGTTTTTTTTCCCCAACAAAATGTTGTTTAAGGAGAAGGGGAGGCTTAAAATCAGCAGCTTGACAGCCGAAAAGAAAGAAACTAAGAGCAAAAGGTTGTTGAAGGAGATCTGCAATTTCACACATTCACATCACCAAGACAGTTTTTTGCAGTTCTAGTTTTGCCAGATATGCTTAAAGGGAAAAAACAATAATAAAAGGAGGCTGCGCACCTCCTCCATAGCGAACATACGACTGTTTTTTCGGAAGAGGATCACCAAACCTGCAATGTCACTCTTTCCTGTCCTTGTGACCTTTTGGTGAGGAGTGTAAATCCAACTGTCCATTTACAAGGGGAAGACTTCCTTAAGAAACTCCATAGGATCCTGAATACACAGTTTGTTTTTATATCATAAGCACATGGGTTAAGTCATGGTCAAACTCAACCCTGGCCACAGTGTATGCCCATATCCTACAGGATGCTTAATTCCCACTTACTGATCTGGAGACTTCAGATGTTAACTTGCAGACAGTGGAAGGCTCTGTGTTCCTGGGCTTTCTGCCAGTTGCTCACCAGCAGTGAAACCTCAGATGTCCAGATTTACTGCATAAAGAGTTAAGGGCAGTGATTGCTCTTAGTATGAAAGCTCGGGCTCAGAGTTTGATGAGCCTATGAATCTCTGCAAGGTTCAAAGTGTTTACATTTTCCTTCCCTCTTTCAAATACACTCTCCTTCTGGATTCAGATGTTTTCAAACTAGGCATGGCTTTGACTCTGAGGTACCACCCAGTGCCACCTGTATGTCAGGTGCGTTAGGAGCTCTTTCTGTTCTCAGCTACACCGCACAGGCACTTCCAACTGAGCAGACCAGCAGCTTTAGGTTTATGGGCAAGGCAAAAGAGAGGAGACCACTCAGTTGACGTGAGATAATAATGACCCTGTGGTATCCAAGACAAAGAAAGGTTAGCTCCTACTCACAGAGGAAACACCACTAGGATATTTTCCAAGCTTTGGACTAGATTCCCACTTCTATATATTGACTCCCAAGCAGAACTGAAATTCCAGAAATTAAATGGCCAAGACAAAATGAGGCAAGCCATCTTTACCACTATATCAGTATAGGTAAAACCCAGAAGAACATAACCTTTTTCTTTTTTCTTTTTTTTTAATTTTATTTTATGTATACACACACACACATACACAAATGGTTCCCCAAAGCCACTTTTTCCTTTGACCTTGCAGCTTTAGATACTCAAATAAATGTCCAGTGGAACTCTACTGATACTATAAATTAGCTAAAATTCCTCTGCATCTACCAGAACAACCACAACATGAGTAAGATGCCTGGAGTCAGACAGGAAATAGTACTGCTGTTAAAGTATTCTTCTGTACACCTACCTGATCACGAAATCCCATGCACTCTCTAACCAGCAGTTTCCTTTCTGACCCTCTCCAATGCAGACATGCAATCAACTTGGGAAAATATATTAAGGTCCTCCATTTCCATCTCACAATTTCTCATGTGGGTAGAAAGGTACATTTTGCAATCGTGGTCTCCACTAATACACGTTCACTGTTGTCTTTGTCACATTATTCAAGTAACATGGGAAACACTGACGGTTCACAAAGGACAATGATAAAGATTGCAATGGCAACTGTTGCATACAGAAAATTCTGCTGCCTTCTGGAAGGGTTATTACATGAGTTACTTGGTTTGGTCTTGTTTCAGTGTAATAACCTGGTGGGAGAGAGAAGGAGGGAGAAACGTAATGAAAAATAAAGAAATTGGAGAGAAAAACAACCAAAGGTCTGAAACCTACCTTCGGACAGAGGTATGATGCATGGGAACAGAGTGTATTTATAGCCCACTGAGGCCTGTCTTTTACTACAATAACAGGGACATCATTTACTAAACAAACACCAGCTGCCTATAGATCTCTGACACTTGACCATTTAGGAGGTTCAAAAACCTTCATCAAACTCAGTCATCTCTTAAAGAGTAAAGGCAGGGCTTTCAGCACTAAGAATCAAGGGAAACAATAATATGACTTGTTCCTCTCAAAGATATGGGAAATAATTTTTGGACTATCATTTCTTTTCTTCTTCCTGGGTGCACTCCATCAACCTGTCAGAGTTGTGTGCGTCAGGGACAGCAACACTTCTCTTGTTTTACCTGGGAAACAACACCCAAAACAAGGATGGCTGTTTTGAAAGTAAACGCAAGCATGGGCATGATTCCTCACTTCCCTCAATTGATAGTCCGGCCCTGACTCTCCAGGAAGCTATTTTTTGGATGAAAAGCCAGAGGGAAAAAAAAAAAAAAAAGTAAAGCATTTGAAATATACTTTTGCTTGCTTGATTCTCCATTCTCATCCACAACTATTTCTCATACGCAACACGGATCACTTAGTACTTCTGTAGCATAACCGAAAGCCAGCAAATGCTCAGAACAGTTCAAAGGTCCATGCTTGCAGGATGGCATTGCTGCATTTGGGCTGCTGGAAAGTCTTCCCACCAGCCAGATGGGATATGCATGATTATCAGTGTTTGTGTCAAAGCATTCTTAGCAGAAGCACCAGAAGCCCTTCTTCAATATTTCACAGTGAAATAGCTAATCACAACAAGGCAAAAGAACCAGAAATTACCTCCTCTTTCTCTTTCCAGATCTGCCTTCATGGCAACATCTACCAGAAGAGCTGCAAGACTACAGCTCTGTAATCCCCTCCACTTGCCTACTACAAGATGACATGCAAGATGGAGGTTGGTTGTTTTTTTAAACAAACTTCAGGGAGGGTAGATGGAGGAGTTGTGAAGCACACTGCATGATCTGGGAGGACACTCTATACCCTCCAGTGTTAATGGAGTGCCAAGGTCCCTGCAGACATTCATCACTACCCTGTAAATCTACACCTGCTTTCCAGAGCCATTATTTATTCGGGTAGGAGATCCTAAATGTTCTTTTTGCAAATGCTTAAGGTTCAACCGGAGAGCAACCTTGAAAGAGAACAGCATTACAATTTAAACAATAACAGAAGGACATTTTCCCACCCATGTATTCTCTTCTGCTTTACTAAATTTGGCTATTTTGTTTGCCAAAAGCTTAATCCCCTTTGGACCATAGATCATTCCACTTAACTCTGAATAAGGTCATTGACCTTTCTTTGCAATTACATTGAGTTTCTCAACTGGTGCACTGGCACAAATATAGCACTATTTTTGGGGTCTACAGCACTTTAATCCTACACCACTGTCTAGTCAAAGAGAGTCAAATCCAGGCAGGACACTAGGAACTGGAGTAATACTCATTGTCTGTCTTCTCGGATTCTTGGGAATGACTGAAAACAGACATCACCCTTCAGTCCACTGGTAAAACCCACCCAAATTAGGTCACACGTCCGAGGGGTTTTTAATCCCCTTCAGTGCAGACCTAACCACTTCTCCAGGCAACTCCCCCAGTGCTTTATTATCCCTCTCCTCTGAAATACTTTCAGGAGATCTACTCAAATGTCCTTCTGTGTAATCTTGGACCCCTCAGTTTTGTCCTGTGACAACATAGAAAGATGTCTGATCTCTTCTTTGAAGTAAATTTTTTCATCTGTTTAAACACAAGTATCTTACCATCAGAGTTGGCATGGAAATTAATAATAGTAAGTGAATTTCTTAAAATCTCCTAAATATAAGCAGTCCCTAATTATGGAATGTCATAGCTGTAAGTATAAAATTATGTGCTACTCAAAAAAATTTTGTGTCTAAAGATAGCTGTCTATGGTGTGAGACCCATGGGGCCCATATTACCCATATCCTCTTATCATCTTTTCGTTCTGACTCATATTGCAAGGGACAGAAATATTCAGGATATCCTGGCGTTTGAGAGCAGTCAGGTGCATGTGGCATAAGGTAAGTGGAAAGAAGCAGGATGATTTCTTGCTTTAGATAGCCATCTCTAATGGAGAGACAATTCACGTTTGTCAGAGAATGGCCATGTGAACTGTCAAACAGAAGATTAAAAATCCACAAACGGTAGGAATTGCTTTGGACATTACACAGAGTAGCTACAGTAACCGGCAATACGTTTCTTTCATAAGCAACTATCATGGGAAATAGTAGCTCCTTTTAATATCCCACTCTGAGCTAGCATACAGCATCACTGTCTCAGACTGTGTGTTCCTCAACACAGATAATGTTTCATGTAGGTTATTCTACACTGCCAGTCATAAGTGCAACCGTTGTCTTGACCAGAGTTACTGAAATACTAAAATAACTCCTGTGAACCTTACTTCACTCTGTAACCTGAACTCAAGGCTCAACTGCAGATAGATGTAACATTTTCCCTGCGTGCATTTTCCTTTCTCTTTACCTAGTTCATTTTATCAGGTTAAAAACTTGGCAGGCCTTGGATGATAAAGCTGTGTGGTGGTGAAAGGCCACGCACCTTCAAAGCAGCAGCTCTGCCACACAGGCTCATTTTCAGCCTCCTTTGCTCCCTAGCTATTCTTTTGCTTAGCACTCAATTGGAACATTCAAAGTAGAAATGAAGTCACGAGTTGGAGCCATTTTATAAGCAAGCTATCAGGCTGGAAGCTTGACATAACTCTGTGTCATCTCGTGACTGAGCAGAGTTATTTAACTTTTACATGCCTGGAGGTCTAATAGATTCACTTTCACACAGTTGTCTGTCTTCTGTAAACTTCTTTAAAAAGTGGACTTTCTTCTACTGACTTTTTTTCTGGCTGCAATCCCCAGCAATAGACAAATTCCTCCCTTTGTGCCTAGAAATCTTTCAGAAAGCTCCACACTAGAGATGTGGTTGAAAATGACAGTCATTTATCTGGTGTCACTTCATCTGGGAGCGCTGTGCCCTCACCTGTCAAAACTAAGCCTCTTTACCACAGTCCCTTCGGAGACTTCCTGGTGCTGCTCTGAGCAGCAAGGTTTTCCTTTCATGTTCACATCACCTCCAGGGCTGGACAAGCTCTGTGGGTGCACGTGGCTTGCCAGTCCCTCAGTGCCCACTGTCTCCCCAGCCAGTGCCAGGCACAGCCCAGCACTGCTCAGGGATGCTGGGCATCCTCCCACGCTGCTGCTATCACTCCAGCTGTCTTTTGCTACTTGCTTCTGCAGTGTGCACATACACAGAAGAAACGTCCTTTTATCTACCTTCAAGCATTTTATCTTCTCCCCAGACCCACACCAGCCTTTAGCCCTCAGCTCCATCACTAGCGCTTTCTTTTTTAAATAAACTTCACAGATTCATCCTCACACTCCCGTGACCCCCATCTCTGCCAACCTTTCCATCTGGTACCTTTCTGGCTGCCCAGTCCCATCAAGAAAACCTTGCTCACACACATTTGCTGGCCAAAAAAATGTATGAGTGAATAAATAAATGATTTAAAGGAATTTGGGCAGATAGAAAACTGTCCGTTGCCCTCTGATGTTCACCAGCATGCAGCTAATATCTTCCTGACAGCAAAATGGCCTGAGATAAGACAGGGCAGTTTTAAGAAAGTGAAGATGGTGAAAGGGCTGAGTTGTGGGTTTATCTGTGAGTAACAGAGAGAGTTAATACTTCCTTTTCATGAAGACCAATTTCTGGAACTAAGGATTTCTGGAGGATAATTCTCTAATGGCAGGGAAAAAAATTATGTGAATCTGATAGAGATTTTGGCAGAGATACTTTGTCTTAATTTATTTAAAAGTATATAACATCAGAAAGCCATCAGCTGGAGGCTAGTGACCAGGGCACACTGAAAGGAAAATAATTATTTCTAGGGAATGCTGACACATGTCTGCTTTCCTTAAATGTCTCATTTGGAGGCATTTTAGTTTCCTGTTTATTTTATAAAGTGCAGGTGGATCAAGAACATATGCAGTTAGAAACGGAGAACAGGAAAAAAAATACAGAGAAACTTCAGCTTATTTTAACAGTTCTTATTGTAAACCACTCACATGATCCCACTCCAGAAGGCAGGGCAGACCTCTAGATAGGGAGTTAACATGAAGGGAGGGCTGACAAAAATTGGAATACAGCCTAAGCAATTAGTAGACTGTCAGTAATTGGAATTAAGTAATCAACTTCAACCACTATGATAATGTACTGTAGGGAACACTTCCATTGGCAAGGAGATGAATGGGATAATTGTACGGCTTTTCCATCTCTAGCTGCTATGATGCGATGGTAGAATAATCCATGGGCAATTGAAAGGCTGAGATGCAACAATGAAATACCAGGATCAATATTTAATTCACAATTCTCTTACCTTTCCTTCAAATCCACTTTAAACTTATTAATGCTCTGAACACATTAAGAGGCTCTTACTCCTTCTGTGTGAGTGCATCTGGAGCAGGATGCCACCTGCATGGTCTCATGTTGTGGTATGTATTGACTCCCACATTTTGCCTTGCATATATATTGTGATATGCGTTCATTAAAACCACAGTAAAGAAAAGAACAAGTGAGCACTTCAACCCCGAGACCCATCATGACTTCCCTACCAAGTCCTACGTCACTTTGGCCGGGCCATTTAACAACTGCCTGCCTGCTGCACAAATGGCATGGCAGCATCCACTCACCTTGCAGGTACTCTGCAAGGCTTCATGGAAGTGCAACTGCAGCTGCTCCTTGCAAAGTGCTCAAGAAAGAGAGAAGAAGGGCAGGATCCAGCCGTAACTCGGCATTGCCAAGGACAAAAGGCTTTCTGGGCATCATGCCGACTGCCAGCCCCAGCCTAAGGGATCGCAGCACACCACGCTGTGGACACAGCTAGTGTTTCTCCCGCAACTCGGTACGCAGCGGGTTTATCACAACGGATGGCAGCTCATCCGACTTGCACCTTGGCTGTACACCTGTCTGTAGCATTGCCTAGCTACCTGCTTAGGAAGTGCAGAGAACACTATTTCAACCGCTTCTATAATTGCCGCAGATCTTTGTTTCCAGTCCTGGAGTTCCAGGGAGGGTGTGCAGCATGGCATTATGGGCCTTGGCAGCAGCACTCTCAGTGTGGTATGCACCCAGGTGCTCTGCTCCTCTCATGGTGCTGCTAAGAGCTCCTGGGGCAGCCTGCCCACACGACACGGCCAGTCCCCTGACTGGTCCCCAGGTAATGGCCAGCAAAAAACCAAAAAGAAGTTCAAGACCGTGCTAACAACAACAGCCCTCGCAGCCAACTGCCAGGATGAGGGACCAGGAGCCTTTAATCAAAACATGCCTGGAGAAGGAGAGGGACACATGAAATATTAATTTCCTAGATTGCCTGCATTTGCATAGTAATAAAAAGTTTATCCTCATGGCCTGCTCTGGCCCCTGTTAATGCTTTTATCATTGTACCTTAGGTTTGGGGGAGGAGGGGAGAGTAACGGCCATGGAAAAGCTTCCTTTGGCAGCGACAGCCTTAATGGAGCTTATCTCTACCAACAGTAACTTAATCTGAAACACAGAGGCTGGAGGGTTGCAGCACTCTGTTAAGAAAACATTCTCTAAAATTGGATCACTTCTAACTTCAGTTAGGCCCTGGCCTTTCTTTTCTCCCCTGCTTTTCCCCTTTTCTTTTTTTTAACATCCTCTCCACCCTGCCCCCTAGCTCCAAAACCAAAGGACATGCAGCAAGGCCAGGATTTTCTCCAGAGAAAGCCACATTGTCAGTTGTGGATTTTGCAATGGAGATGTATCTGACCGTCTTAACTGACACACTGCTTTATGACAGTTCAATTAGTCCAGACGAAGCCCCAGTGTTCCTATGATAAAGCCCTAGTATCTCTCTTTCCCCAGGATCTCAGGAGAGGATGCAATCTGGCTTCACTTTGCGCATGTTAATACAGCAAGTTCCTTAATTACTTTTATAGCAGGGACAAGTGGTAGTTTTCCAAGTTTGCAGTTTTTCCCCAGAGCTGCAGAAAGACGGACAACCCCTGTCACTAGCTGAAGAGAAGTGTGGGCAGGAATATGGTAGAGACAAAGCAAGTGACTGGGCAGTTTGTAGCAAAGCCAAGCCCTGTCTGCTCACTGCACGTTTCCAAGGACCTGAAAGTACTGCAGGAGACTACAAAGAACTGTGATTTTTATTTTTGTTTTCAATGTGCAAAATCAGCTACTTGAAAACACACATTGCTGCTGATCGTGACAGACGAGGCAGATCGCACATACAGCATGACACACATTTCCAGTAACGAGGTATTTCTGGTAGCAGCTGGTCAAAATTTATCTTCCTGCTTCAGTAACTTTTCTGGTGGGGATTTGTGTTGGCACAGCACAGCAAACCAACAAAAAACCCTGGACAAATATAGAAGCATTATTGATTTCTTGGAGGGCAGGTTCCTTTTGGGATAAACTCGTACAAAAGGAAACAAGCAATGTCAGCACATCCCTTGAAGTATTCAGCAAAGGGCACCCTCTGTGCCCGGCTGCTCTCATGAGATAAGGCATTTGCATACGTGATAGCCAGGTACTTGTTACTACAAGAGGATTCATAATGGAGTTTCAGGGGATTATAAACGGTAATAACCTCATAAGTGAGAATTTCAGTGTAATCTGTGTAAAACAAAAGCATCACCTCATGTGAAGGGCCTTGTTTTCATTCTCCTGACTTACTGCTCAACTACCTTTTCCTTTCACCTGAATCTGACACTGTGCTGCCAAGAGACACATAACCAATTGAACCTTCCCACTCTGATCACTTAAAGTAAAAGATGGAAAAAGAAAATTAAAATTTAAAAAAAAAAAATCTTTTCAAGGCCTTTTGCTCCTGGCATGCCTACAGTCACAGTGTCAGGCTGCTGCCTACAGCAATGCAGGTTAGAAATCACAAATACCAACTGCAGTTCAACAGCTGTGGTTCTAAAAGGACCCCCAAATGCACCCTGTGAAAGACAGCCGCACTCCAGGCCTCTCTTTTACCCCCAACAAACCCCATTCCCTTCCCAGACAATGGGAGCTGCCCTCCCATCCCGTTGCTACCCAAGAATGAGTCCATCCCAGGCAAGGACTAACCTCCATGGGTACCTCAGAGATGCTTTTGTCTCAACGGTAGCAGCACATGAAGTCCCTCCATTGTCAAGATGTCCAGAGAATAGGGAGGGGAAAAAAAGCCCACAACAGCTATCATTCAGATATGCCCTACTGCTGCTAGTTTTTCCATGTTTTGTCCAGTGAAGGAAAATCAGGTGTGTACTTCTTCAAGATAAAAGTGAAGTTTTAGTTATTAGTAGGACAAGACAACTTGGCATCTTCCCAGCCTCTGTGTTTTCACTAAATGATAAAACCAAAATGCCTCTTAAAGAGAAAAATCATTACGAGTCTATTTTGCTTTTGAGCTTACTTGTAAGCCTACACAAGTGTATAGACACACATAGGCATGTAAGGGTAGAAAACATTTTGAACTTGATGGTGACTGACTGGCAAAGAACAAACAAAATTGTAGACTGAAAAAAAGATCTTTTTTGCACTAGGAAAAGTGAATGAAGTCACCACATCACTCATCCAATGCCTCGCACAGCTCTTAGGTTTCCAGCTCCACAGAGTGGCATTGCAGTGCCAAGGTCTCGAAACAAAGCCTTGCACCAGCATAAATAAGAAAAAAAGCCGCTCTGCAGCTTTGCACTGGGGTTCCTGGTGTCCTTGTGAATTTTGCTACTGCTGCAATATTTGTTATCTGCATTTGTCTGTTCATAAAGGAAATCTTCAGTGTTATTAGGCACAACAGAGCCTAGTCCTGGAGT
This sequence comes from Zapornia atra, assembly GCA_013400835.1. NCBI lineage: Eukaryota > Metazoa > Chordata > Aves > Gruiformes > Rallidae > Zapornia > Zapornia atra. Next base: position 253,299 of record VZTU01008529.1, on the reverse strand, counting down.
CTGTATGCATACCCCAAGTATTCCAAAACAGATTTCTCTAGTCAGCCTACAGAGTCACACCTAAGGATTTACAAATTCAAAGTCTGCATTCATCCTGTAGTTCCTCCTCAAGTTTTGCAGCCACTTTACTACTTATTTAAAATTTCTTATTCCTCAGCGGGAAACAAGCTCAGAAAATATGGGAACACAGGAGTTTCTTTTTATTTCCATTAAACTGTGAGCTTTTAAAAAATATATTTACACAAGACTTCATATAGTAGAATTTCAAAGACTCTCTGAAGACAAATAAACAAAGAGGGGCCCAGGAGATAGAGCAGCCGCTGGCATCCGAGCCTCAGCACAGACCTGGGAGCATCACAGAACAGACCTCTGCAAATCTCTTTGTGAGCTCCTGAAGCCCATCGACTCCCACCAGTGGTCAAGTGGGAAAGGCCAGCAATTCTCCCACCCAACAAGGCTGCTCCAGTTTTCCTCTCCCTTGAGGCCATCTCTTACACTCCCCATTTTTAGGCACCCCCTGGACCTTTAGCTCCAAATCGGCTCTCTCATTCATGGCTGTGTTTTCAGCTCTGTAATGGGCTTATGAAAAGACAGCTAAAAGCTTTAACCCTCCTTGCTCTGAAGGCAGCATGACTGAAACAGCAGTGGTTGTGGGCAGGATGAGCAAGCTCTTTCTGCGTTACAGAGAACTTGACAGCAACTGCGTGGCTCCCTCAGTCCATGGGGCACTGCCCCCCATCTGATCCCCGAAACCTCACCTTCAAGGACCCCCAGAGACAGTGCTTTCTCCACTGAGCAGCCTAATCTTATCTTGTGGTGCAGATAATGATGTTAGCATTTCCTTAGTGATGAATGGGGAGGGGGGGTGTGTCTGGACCACCTGGACTACATGAAGCACTCAAGACAGCAAGAAACTTTATCTGGCCTGTTACCTGTGGTCAGCAATTCCCTGATGCAGCCTGAGAGTCAAGTCCCCACCTCAAAAACCACCAGGAAAAGTTTTGTGGGGGTCCAACCTGCAGAAAGTGCTGCTCAGCATCAGACTGGTTTCTCCTGCCTGGAAGCAGTGAAGGAAGGGAGTGCAGAGGCAGCCCTGCATCCCCACACACTGATGCTCAGCCCCACCCTGCCTGAGCTTTTCTTTGAATTTTGAGTCCAGCAAGAGCCTGATGATTCCAGTACAGGCTGGCCACGTTGGGAAGAGATGAAGCCTTTCCATGCTTAAAGCCTACCCTATATGCACACCTCTTGAATTGTACTTTGTTATGTGACTCTCAGTGGTGTGTCTGGGCACTCAGACAGCTTAAAATGGAGAGAAAGAAGTGAGATATTCAGTGGAGATGCCTATACACAGAAGTGAAAAATACCCAAAACATTTGCAGGCACGGATGTGGTGTACAAAGCCTAACCACCACAGAAGTGCTCCAAGAGCTGGAAGGAAAGGAAGAAGGCAGTGGCCAGCCTACTGGGATTATTTGGTTCTTTCTTATTTGTGCATAACCCCCCGGGCCCTGCACTAAGGATACTTGTCACACAAAAAGAGAGGCATCACTGTAAGAAAGGAAATGTATATGGAACTGTAAATAAATACAGTTATCCCTCCAAAAAAATTAGATTCAAGTGAAGACAGCTTAGAAATGGCAAAGACCCTTGAGGTTCGTTTGGCAATCTGTATTTGCACTTCCTCTACTTTTTTTTTAAAAAATTATTCTTGGATTTAATTAGCTGCAGTGCACCCTAGAAAGAGTCTCAGAAATTCCTGACATCCTCTGGACTCTTTCCAGTCATTAGAGAAGCCTGTCTTCATCTGCCTTCGTTATGAATTGATCTAAGTATGGTTGTGAATGTAAACAGCATTGTAACTGCGCCCTGAGTCTGCAGCTAGCGAGAAAGATTAAAATTCTCCCTTTTCCAAACTGATAGTTAATTCCAAAGAAACATCCATGTTCCTTCCACTAAAGACACTCTAAGTTCACATGTGTGGGTTTTTCCTAATATTAAGCATACCTATATAGGGTTATATTCTTATGTTCTGTAATAGATTGCGTTTGGTCTTCCACCCACAGCAGAACAGAACAGGCCGCTTGTAATTAGAAAAGGCATAATCTGTTAGACTGTATCTTATCTCTGCTCTCTCTTCTGTCTCCTGCTTGGAAAAACAGACATCACAGTGGTTGGTCAAAACAACATTTTTTCCACTGGAACATTACCAAACCCATACTGAAACTGCAGAAGCAATTAAATGTCTCTGATTTACAGATTAATAAGGGAAGCCTGTCTCCTGACTAGAGAAGGTCAGAAAAACAAGCATCAGAAAAGGGAAAATGTTTGTACAGAAAACGTATGGGGATGTACCTCACTAAACCCCACAACTGTGTGGCTTCCACTGAGAAGCAACGTATCAAAAGACCAAACAGCCCCTGCTTCTTTGCTCACAATCAATTCATTGTTAGCAGAAGCACTTTATAAACTAAGTTATAAAATTAGCACAGAGCCTTTTACAGGCTCTCAGTAAAACCGTCTTCATTTGTATAATCCAATCTGACGTTCAGCATGATACCTTGAGGATAATAAAATTGATAAAATAGAATTTCTTAGGCTAAACTGCAGCGTAAAAGCTTTAATGGGCTCCATGGAGAAGGGCCAACTGTGGAACCAGCCACAAAGCTCCTGTGTGCCTGGCTAATACCTGACCTATCTGTTACTCACCCAGGGAAACGTAGCTCCTCTGCAACGCTACTGCAGAAGATGAAGTGGAGACAGAATAAATGGATGGCGCAAGTTTTCAGGCTGGGAGAAGGTGCACTTTGATGTCAATATTAGGAGCTGTCACAAAAAGTAACTGTGTACATAGGATCCAGAGGAAAGAAAATCAGTGCTTATCCATTAGCCGTGAGGCTCCTTAGTTTTAAGTCACAGGGGATAGCAGAGGTCATCTACAGGAGGACTTTCAGCACGGATACCTCTCTCCAGGGAGATCAAGCTGAAGTCAAAGGCAGGAAATACAGTAGGAGCCTTCCTATTTTCTTTATTTCTGGCCTAATTTTCATTTCCTACTACAGTAACTGTAGTTCTGCACTGTCCATTGTGCTCAGGAAAGCATAGGTAATTTACTGCTTGGTTTAACTTGGTAAATAAGTGCTGAGCCACCAGGACGAAAGGCGCTTAATAAATCCACAGAAGAAATTAAAATAATTCATAACTAGAATACAAAGGCAGCCAAAAAAGAGGGCAACCACAGCTCTGCAGCCCTGGTCTCACTGGCAACCCACCATGTAAAGTATTTATCTTGCTGTCTCCCCATCATGCCAACCTCACCCCTGCCTTGCCTATCCCCTCCTCTTATGGGAAGCACCCCTGCCACATGCCAGACATTGCAATGACCTGCATGTAGCAGTTTCCAGCCCCATGCTGGCGAAGACAGCCTCACTGAGAGCATCCCCTTGGCTCTCCCTCATGGGTGCCCCACCACAACAACGAAGACTCAGCTCAGGGAAGTTATTTATCATTCCCGTCCTGTGCAGATGCTAAAGCCCTCAGCATAAAAGCCTGGCATGGGGGTGCCCGTTCCCAGGGGCTGGGATCTGCCTGTGCCCGGCTGTCCCAGTGCATCCCAGAAGACCTGCCTGCTCACTGAACAGCACAGCAGTGTGTCCCCGGTCCTCCACCACCCCAGCGCTCACCGTGCACCATGGTGAAATGCCCATTTTTCCAGCTGCTGGCATCAGAAGGCAGCTGGCGCCTGCCCGCAGGCATGGGCTTTTGACCAGCAGCACAAGGAAGTTTTTGTAGGAAGAGGAGCTAAAGCTCTAAACTGTGTAGGGGAGCAAGGCTTTCAATTATTAAAAACGGCATCCCTGGAGCCGGCGGCTGGCAGCAACTGCCTTGATGCAAAGAAGCAACGCTCCCCACAAGGGAGGCGTGCTCCCCTGCCTGCCTCCCAAACCCCAAACAGCTCACTGAGCCTCCCAGGGCCCCAACAACAACAGTGGGACTTTTATCTGCTGCCAGCAGATAACACAAAACACCATTTAGCTGAATGTAGCCCATGAAGACACCTGAGAGGTCCCATTCCTTGGATTCACACAGAGACCGACCGCTTGGACACGGCTGTCTCTCTGTACGTGTTTTCTGCACAATTATTGGTCCTGGTCCAATAATGGTTTATCACCAGACTTCTCCATCCCCAAAATGAAAAGGCCAAGTACAAAAAGTGATTGCTGAATGGCAGATCTGCATTTTGGTGGCACTTACATTCTTGGGGCCATGCAGAAAATTTAGATTTCTAAGCAAGCCTGACCAAAATATGGTCTCCTTTAAGTCTGAGGTTTAGGTTCAGAATCACTCCCAGGAAAAATAATAGAGCATATCAGGGAGAACGAGCATTATTTTGCTACTTGTAATTTTACAGTTTTACATGGATGGCTGGCTAGATGGATGGATGGGTGGATAGATAGCTATAGACAGACATGTATTATTTATTATCATGTTATAATATATACAACTACTTTTTAAACATGATGGGCATTGTTACAACCACAAGCTTGTTTAGATGCCTTTTAAATATGAAACAAACAGCCTTTTTTAACCAAATACATCTCACAGTTCACATTGGAACTAAAAGTGACATGGGAAAATGTCTTTTTGGGCAAACTTAGCTTTCTTTGAAGTGTCTGTAACTCTGAATCCAAACCCCTAGTCTTAATTGGTTAGATGCCTGGTTTTTCTTTCTTCTAAGGATTATTTAAAAATTCACTACAAAGACATCAGATCTGCAGTGCTGTCATTATAAACTTAAGCTAGTGAGGCAACGGAATACGAAAGTCATCTTGGGAGTTAACACATCTTCGGCTGAATGCTTTGTATTTGCCATTTATTTTTGTGATTCACATTAATAAATGAGCCAGCTGTAAATGTCAGATTTCTGAAAAGTATTGTATTGATAACTACAATCTTCTTAGTGCATTTTATTAAGCAAACCGATTAAAACTTAACATTCCCAGGGCTGAAATTCTATATATGAGCTTTTATTTTTCTGTACTGAAACTCTTATTTGTAGGCAATTTAGCATTCCCATAGCTCAAAAGAGCATTATCTTAAAAAACCCCGGATGTTTATTAAAGATTTATCGATCTGCACTCTACAGAAAAATAGAGAAACCCTTTCAACCATTGTTAAATAGTAGGTTAGCGAGTCTCCAAGCCAGTAACACATTTTCTGACCATTTTCTCCTGAGTGGATTTGAAAGTAAGAAAAGAAGTTTACCAACAGAAATGCACCACATGCAGCTTTGCCAGGGAGCCTGATCTTGTAAATGTAGCTGAGCAGTCATGTTGATGTGAGTCAGAAGAATAAAACAAGAACAGATTATTCCCCTGTGCAAGGGTTTGAAAGGATAAACCAAAGGGTAAGAAATAGGTCGCTCAAGTGTACAGGCAGGAGATGTTGAGGGCTAGACCCACTGCCGAGAATCCTGTATGGTTTCCCTGCTCTGTGAGCACGGGTGACCGTGCTCCCTCACTCCTGGACAGAGAAAGGAGCAGGATGATCGGAAGAGCTCCTGTGAGCAGGGCCAGGGTTAAACTCTGCCAAGTTACACTGCCAGCAAACCATGGTGATGCAGAAGGGGTTATTCCGTGTTTCCACTACTGTGACAGTTGGAGAGCCTGGACATCTCACCCACCCCATGTCTAGCACTCCATGCGACCGCCACAGACCCAGGCTTGGCCAGTGTTTGGAGGCAGGCATTTTGATACCACAACAGATGACATGCATCTGGCTCTTCAGAAACACCTCCAAGAAGGAGAATCTATTCTTTGCTTCTGCCTTGGTTGTACTTTGCTAACTAACTGCTTCCACATTTACTAGATAAGGAGGAATGTTTGAGTCTATTATTGTACAAAATTGACAGCTGACCAAGAGCAAAAGCTTAGGATGATGCTTAGGTACCCATGCAGGCATTTGGAACAAGAGGGAACCGTGGCCCTTTTATTTCATACATGTGCAGCCACCCTGAGCGACACTTCCCCAACATCAGTGAAGACTACATGCAAAGAGCACGGGCTGCTTACACACCCAAAGCTGCACAGACACAGAGGACAGCTTCATGAATCACATAGCTGCATTAAAAGTGACTTGGACACTTGGACATGCAAGTATATCAAGTGTCACAGTAGAAGCTTCATTTCCAAAAGCATTCCTGAGAACAGGAGGTCATATCTCCCCGCTAAATCTGTCATCAAGTTGTAGATGGCTGCGACTAGGGCACTACTTGTTTTACTATCGCGGGCCTCCTGCTCCTCTGACAAGTCTAGGCTGAATCAGTCTGCAGAGCATCACACCTCACTTTAGAACACAATTTGTGTTAGTACAGAAGCCAAGTAAATCCTAACAGTACCATTGCCCCCCTCCCCATGGAGGCAATATCCCTACAATTCAGCATATCCCATCATTAGCTGAACAGTCATCTGTGACAATGCTACTGAACCCAGGTGACCTAAGTCAGTTCCAGCCGCAGCAAAGCCCACGGGGCTGCTTGGGCACGGGCTGCAGGCAGCATTTCTACACAAAAGCTGTGAGGGTGCTGGACAAGAGAGACAGTCCCTGGCTGCGGATACTAATGCACACTTCAACTTAATACTGAACATCAGAAATGATCAAGTAAGAAGTGTAGAAATTTACATGTAGCTCACTAATTTAAATCGCGTTCTGGATGCTCATCCCAAACCAATTCTTTACAGTTTGCAACCACACTAGCCTTAAAAAAAAAAAAAAAAAAGAAAGAAAAAAAAGAAAAAAAGAAAGGAAAAAAAAAACAAAAAGAAAAAAAGGAAAGAAATCTTTCTTCTCCAGACATTCGGTGGCACACATCCAGTTTGATGTCTTAATTATGTTAAAGGGGCCTTCCCAAGGGTAGTGTTTGGTCTTAAGGTCCAAAATCTGCAAAAGGTGTACATACCTGCTCTAATTGATGAAGCCTAGGTGAAATTCTAGCTGGTCATAGGATGCTAAGATTTTATCTTCCAAAGGCTGTCTTTGATATCAGCCAGTAGAGTTGAGCATGTGTGGGATCGGGTACACAGGTTACACCTTTCTCTGCTTGTCGAAAGCACGCAGAGAGGTGCCTTTCCAAAGTAGCTACATGGAAGCCTGTAATTGGAGCAGCCTTAATGTTTACACTTACGAAACATTGCATGTCCTTATTATGGGGTAATATTTTATAATTATGCTCTTGCTGATGTTAAGGGACCTTGAATGCTGTGGATAGTAACAAGCTTATTATATTAGTGTCTGAAAGCACATTGTAAAGGAACTTATTTTCCCATTAGTGTCAGAAGTAACAATCTGAAAATAGGCACTTACACTCTCTTGAGGCAGTAAGTGGTTATGTATATATATGTATATGAATACATATATATACAGATCCCCTCCTTACTTTCGATCACTGGATTATATAACGGCACATAGTCTGCATGGTTCTTCTGCATGAATTTCATTTAAAAATAACAACTCAAAATGGGATATTGCTTCTAGGTCACTTGTAAATCTTTCACTTAGCTTTTACTTTTTTATCCTATACATTACAAATCTATTTTTAATTGATCTTATTAGCTATGATGCCACCACTGGCAGATGATATTGCACATCATTCTGCAGTTATTTTATGACTACAGAAAGTGCCTCGAAATACAATTTCTAAGAAAGATACTGCATACCATAAGAGTCAAACTCTTAAAGTTTCAACATACAATAGCAGCTGAATGCTTCTGTGCAGCAAGCTCTGCTGACAGTCTGTTTTTTGCTACGGAATGGGTCAGACACAGATCTGCAGCTAAAAATACATAAAAATGTGGTTCCTATGTTTCTTATAAGGTTTCCAAATCATGCTGATACACAGGCAAGTACTTACAGGTGCCTAAAGATGAGGTCATTTGTAGTCTTGGTGCTGGACTACCCAAAAGCCCAGATCTGCTGAGATCTAGTGTTAAGGCTTGGCTGAATCTCCTACACAATGCATCTATATGCTTTAGTATCTTCCTGATCGTTCAGCTATTAAAATGTACAAATATCTATACTGGACCTTCAAATTGCCTGAACACTGTGCAGTAGATCAGCTTAAATCCAGAAAAATGGTGAAATGCAAAGTCCTCCATTCTGCTCTTAACACATCTGTTAGGACAATACATTGCCGTTCGTACGGCCTTACCTCGCGGCAGAAATAGATCCATGAGTAACCAACACATTTGGCAGCTGCAGCATGACTTCAGAATGGACTGAAGTTTTAAATTAATTTTCCTCTTTTTTTAGGATTCAGTCAAGACTGTAGCTTCATTTCAGAACAACCAGCAAAATGCAGCATACATTGGAAGAGCATTGCTTTGGGACCTACGTTATACTGCATATTTCTGCATGCAATAGTCTCAAAAGTTTTCCCTATTCACCTGAAAGCTAAGATGGACCTTTCTGAATGCAAACCTTCCAAATTAATATCACGCGGATGAGAGATGAAGAGCATTTTCCCAGTACAAGAGTTAATGGGTCTGGTCATAAATCTTGTCTCATGGATTAAACCCAGAGGATCAAATGCAGAGATTTATTACTTCATTTATTACTCCATCCGAGTTAATCACTTTCCAGAAATAGTTCATTCAGTGAAACTAGAATGCTTTTTTATAATCAGGTCATGGTTTCCTCAGACATACTTGTTATTTTTTATGACTATGGTTTATAACATTTATAGTGCCAAGTGGATTTGCACATACAGCACACCTACCAGTGCCCCATAAAGGACGTGGCTTCAGGTTTGCAGTCTGTCCCTACTTGCACAGTTTGTTAGGCTGTATTCCTTTCCTGCCTCCAAAATTTAGTCACCTTGGCTCTAACATAGTTTCCTTCACCTCCTTCCACTAAGAGCAGTGAGTTTCCTCTGCTCCCACACCTTCAGCCTTCCCTGAAGATCAGGTATTGATGATCCATGGTTTAGCAATCCTTGCAGGCCTGGGTAAGGCATCTGGCTAATCAAGCCCTATTATAAATTATATCTGGAGCCTGGGCACTTCCAAATTTTCGGCATGTGGATTGGGTAACAGGAAACCCTTCTCCATAGCAAAGGTGTAATTAGCTTTTCTGTCCTGGTTCATTTAGCAGCAGTGTGGAAGAAGGTGGATATAATCACTGGAGTGCTGCTTAGACACACTAATGCAGCAGCAATGATAAGATCTAATGTGATGCCATAGGACGCCAAAATGGAAGCAAACTGCACTTCCAGAAGAACTCAGCTAAATTGTTTTCCAGGCTCAAACCAAATAAAAATAGAGTGGCATTTTCCTTATCAGGAACCAAAAATTTCATGTGATTAATTCTGCAATTTAGCTGTAGTTCATTTGTGTGTTAGAGATAACAGCGAGGCTGTGAGTAAACGCCAGCTCACTCGTGCTCCTGACTATTAATAATGCGTGCAGATCTTATTCACTCACTGAAACCAAAACAAAGCAATCCAGGGAAAAAGGAAACCAGTGAAAGAGTTCTGCTGTATGGAAAAGGCCTTTAGTGCTTTTGCCCTCTTCGTCCCAGAGAACATCTCGGCAATACTTGTTAGCACTGGAGGTAAATCGGATTTATCTTGCTAGTCAGTGCCACTTTTCCCTCTAGTTTTCAAAAAGGATTATCCTGGATGCATAAAGCAGCAGAAAGGCAGTACAGAAAGCAGTGTAACAGCCATAACAGACACACACTACCCAGATGTATTTACATAGATAAAATAAAAAAGATCTCATAATGTTTTTTAATTTTTCCTACTGATAGCTTGCTTTTCTCCATGTCTTGATATGACAGTCAAAATGGAGCTCCCCTTGTTCTGGGTGTTGCATGTAGATGCAGCAAGGGAGAGTACAAGAGCTGGCTTGCAAGAATTGATGCAAGGGTTGCAGGCTCCTTTACTTTCCCACCTCACTGCCTAGGCACGTATCTTTGCTCTCCTGGATTTCCAGGCATGAAGAGCACCTGTATCCTGAGATTCTTACATACTTCCCTATGTGCTTCTGTTGTGCATTACATATGGTCCCATGCTGGTATGTGCTATGGCCTTTCATGGAAAACTCAGGAGGATCAGATGCATGCCGCCAGTTCTGCCAGACATGGCTTTGAATCTAACCTTTACTGCTTGACCCCTGCACACAGTAGATAAACTTTGATTATCTCTTCCACTTTCTGTGTGCTGCAGATCACACCGGTCCTTGGCTTTCCCAGCAAAATGGCAAGCATTGCAGAAATTAGGTTACCACTGCTCCTCAACAAAATAAGCTGAGGATGCAAATTAGGAATAAAAAGAAACACTCTACTACCTGTGTGGTGCAATCATGCAGCAAAGCCCAGCTGAGTACCGAAAAACACTCCTGAACCACTGTCTCATCTCTGTATCTTTAGTCCCTCCCTGTGGCATTCTTGGATGCTGGATTTCCTCCTACTTATTTCTTTCATCCCAGACCATGGCCCATGTAATCATAAATAGGTTTAGAGCCGTGTCACACCTGGCAGCATGGAGCAGCTTCTCATCCTATCCATTTTGCTGCCCATCAGCAGTCTGCCTGCTGACCTAGGTGAAAGCGGGCCAGGTTCTTGTCCACACAGCAAAGGAAAGTCTCTGGTGAGCCTCCAGCATCTGTGTATGCTGGGCAGTGGTGGGATTGCTGCCACGTGAAGCACTCATGACCATATTCTGCTTGGTCAAACACTACAGCATGAGACACTCGAGGAGCACGTTGCCCTGAACACAAGCTTTGCTTCTGCTTCCCCAGCACTACTGGCAAAGGGCTTCTGCTTAGCGATGACTAGGGCTCAGCCACGTGCATAAGACAGAGATATTTATGAGCTGATATGTAGACTTGAGAACCTCAGGAGTATTATGCCATGCCATACTTGTACCTGCTGCATGAGTTGTGGCCAAAAATAAATAGCACAATGCTCAGCAGTGAAAAGAGACCATCAGATTAGGCCTGGAAAAATATCCAGGGGATTAGGTTTTCTGTACATTGCCAACTCAGCTACAAGACTTTCTACCTGTATTGAAATATTGGAGTTTTTCTTGTTCTTCTCCCACTTCTCTTACTGGTGAAGCATTATCACATATTTATTAAACCACATTTTCTCTTCCCTGCTTTCTGAGACAACCTTTTGCACAAGCACAGCGGGACAAAAAAGGCCTCCAGATGTGTACTAGGCTCAAAGCAAAACATCCTCCTGCGCCTCATTTTTTATCACCTTGTTTATACAAGAATCCTTGTAAAGATTTGCAGGTAAATACAGGTAACTAACTGTGGCCAGAACAGATGCACAAGGGGAGCAGGAGGGAATAAGACCCTGCTACTACCCCATGGAGGGCAAGCAGCACTGCCTCCTTTACTAGCAAAAGTAGAAGGTACAAATTAAGCGCTCTGAGGATAACATGCTCTTTAGGAAATACAAAAGCTTTGCTTTGTCTTGGATCCAAGAGTGCTGCATCAAATCAAGCTTAACTAAGGCTCTCTCAATCCACATAAAGCCTCAGGGGACCTCAAGGAGCTCAAAACTGCAGTATGTCAAAAGGAAACCGCACAGAAATTCCAATAGCACCAACCGTGAAACTCCGGCCATGTTTGGGTGTCCTGCCAGGCAAAGCAACGGGGCTGTGTCTGCTGCAGTTTTCATCTTTAACTATTCAAGAAATACTGCTTTGGTTAGGTTTTCTTTTTGTACATACATCAAAACAACATGAGGATCAGTGATGAGAAAAATGCAAAAATATGTAACATGTATGGGATAAGGAGTCAGTGTATCTGATGAAGAATCAATGGTGGTAGTTTTGATTAATTATTTATATTTGGCCATCACCTAGAAAGAAAACTGGCTGCTCAACAAAAATCCATCTATTTCTGCAGCAAACACATACACTTTTAAAGGTCTCCAAAGCCGAAAAAATGTAAGCAACAGCAAAGTACCGAGATAGTTGTTCATCCTCTGAATAAAACCCTTCAGAAAGCCAATGGGATCCTACTGCTCTGCTGCCTGCTTCCAATCACCCCGTACTTTTACGCTAATTTTCTATATGCTCAGAGAAATTTGATACTGTGGAACAAAGAAAATTCAGCAAGAGAGAAGGGAAAGGCAAACTCAGGATACTTGCTGGCTTACCTCACATTCTTAATGGCAAGGAAAAAGTTATATTGTATTTCACAGCCTTACAGAGAACCACAGCTTCATGGATCCAAGTACCTGACAGTTCAGAAACATCCTGGTTATCAGAGCAAAGGAAACCTTATTTATAGCACCCCTGTGTGTTGCTTGCTGCAGCTCAGGAGAAGTTTTGGACACTTTTTGCCCCGTGTCTGCTGCTGTCTCTGGCCAGCGTTCAGCAAGCTGTCCATAGAGGTGTGAGATGACCCTGACATGTGTGGGAAGGGCCTGGAGCAGCAAGAGCACCTATCAGCAGGTCATTTCTGAAAATGTGGCTGGATAGTTGCCAGACTGAACTCCAGGTACAGGAGCGAAGCCACCAGGGCTGGAAGGTTCCCTGCCTGGCTCCCTGCTTACTTAAAAAAACCCCTAACTCCCAGGATAATTTAGACTGGGAAAATTTGAGAGAAATAAAAGTGGGGCAAGAGCAGGAGGGATTAACTCCTCTTCTAGGTCCTTGTGTACTTTGATGTGTCAGAAGTTGATGGGCACCTCTGACAGGGTTGCTCCCTTGCAGGAGCTCCATGGGATTTGAAAGCAGTTTGAGGAGGGAAGGTGACAGTTCGGAAAGTGAAGCACTGAGTGAGTCTGTCAGTCATGAAGACAGAGAAAAAACAAAAGTAAAAAAGACAAAGCTGCTGCCTCATTCTGAGTTTTCTGTGATTTTTGGTGTGTGCTTTGGCAGAGGAAAGAGCCTGAAGAAAACAGAGCATTGCAGTGCAATTTCCTGATGCTTCTTTCTCCCTTGCACTCTGAAAAGGCACTTGAGGAAAAAAAAGCCATTTACTATTTACTAAATGAATTGTTCAGGATTCAAATTTATCTCTTCAGTATTGTTTATTTTAATTTCTTTCTTAATTTTTTGTTGATCGCAAAAAACCCATCGGGAACCAGATCTGAGAAGCAGATTATTTTACATTCTAATCATAGTAGACATTATTTGTTCTAAATATTTCTATAGAATGGCTCAGGTCACTTATTAAGTTAACCTACACAGGCACCCTTTAATAAGGCATGCTCTTCATTACAGCCCTTGATCATCCCTAGAGATACCCAGTGCCCCATCAAAGCTCTGTGACATCCAATACTGTGGAGTAAGACCTCTTTTGCAGTAGCGCTGCGACTGTACAAAGCCAACATAAAATCAATACAGCTGACAAATGAAGGATCCCTTTGCTTATGCAGCCAGACCCTAAAGTGGCTAAAAGCCATCAGCGTCATGCCTACACCAACTGTTTTGGGATCCTTTCTAGAGATGGGTGAACACGTCGATGGGACACAAGCTAAAGGAAGTCTCCCCAGATCAACGGTGGCCACCCAATCTGTTGCAAAGATAGTCGGCACAACTCAAAGAAGTCTCTGGATATCCAACCTTGTAAACCTGCACAGGAACCAAGGGACACGAGGAGGCCACAGTCCAGGCAAGGGTTTGACCCCTGGCACAAACATGCTGAGATTGTATATTTAAGCAAAACAAAACAAAAAATTACGAACCTGACACACTGATTGGAAATGGTTTACTAACTGCAGCACTCTGGGTTAAATCTCAAAGTCCCTGAGTTTCTTAGCAATTTGGAAGGATTAATTTTGCCTAGTACATATTCTGGACTGTCCTAAGAACTGCTGTTAGCAAGTGCCTTTGGTTAATCTTTTGATTAATCTCTCTTCAACAAGGGGAATTGTTTTTGCCACTCAATTACTATACAGCAGGCTAAATTCTGTTCTCATCATTTGACTTATAAATCTCCCTGTTATTCATTTTTTTTTCTCCTTGGTTTTCTAAAAACATGCTATCAATTCATAATAGGGAAGAAAACTAATTCAAACTCAAATTCCTACTATAAAAAAACATGCAGATGACAGCATATAGGTCACCAGCTGTAGTGCAGCATAGTACGAAATTTGCAGCAAATCTGTTATAAAGACGATTTCAGCAATGAGGAATACATGATAGCATAAACAATTTCACACAATGATCACAAAATGAACCTGCCCTTCCATTGCCCTCCTATTCTCCTACTGTTGTTTCAGATTTGCGTCTTTATTACAAGAAAATATACCTCTCTGTTTTATTAGAATGTGTCTGAAGAAGCAGCCTGCATGATAGATAGCAGAGAGCAAAGCAAGATGTAAGTGTGACTCAAGGCACCTAACAAGCCTTACCTTGTAAAACCCCATGCAACAAGCACCGAGCATGCAACGCTCCCATGTTACTTGCCATATAAGAGTGATATTCATTTTTCCCTACTCTGCACACTGAACCTGCTCTTAACCTAAAAGCTTTCCATCCATACTCAGATGTAATTGACAATATTTTCAAGTGAAATACTCAAAACAAGAAAGAGAACCAAGAACAATACATCATCCATCCAAGAAATGTTGCAAGGCAGTAGGGACACAAGGGAAATTCTGAACAATGACAACAGCGCAAATCCCACTATAGCAAATGGATCATCTTAAAGAATGACACATAGCCAGTTGAACTTCCATTTTTAAGTTCAAGCCTGAAAAATCTACCCTGTGAATGGCAGGAAATCCTTTGAGCCAGCATCAGTGGCGTTACCTAAGCAAAACCCCTCCTCATAATCAACCAGAGAGTCAGACCAAATGAACTGTCTTGAAAATAAAGGTATAAACAAAGCTTGCCTAAATTTGAGCTGATGGCCCTAGGGAAAGAAGATATTTCAAACCAGATGCTTAGACCATTAGGCCATCTGCTCTAGAAGTGTCTGAAAAGCCAACTGCTACAATGGAATTCCTCTCCCTCTCTCATTTTCTCTTGAAATCAATAGGTCCCTTTACACAAAATATTTATACCAATCATTTTACTTTTCCAACTCCTCCATTATTTGTAAATCCTAAGGATCTCTTCCCCCAGTGGGCACCGAGAAGAAAAGGAATATTAGTTGATTCCCACCTCGCAATCATACCTCTTCCTTCAAATTATGCAAGCAGACTAATATTTATTAAGGAGTATTCATTTTTAAAAATATGTGATTAATTTGTGCAAAATCCCTTCAAATATGGTCAAAATAATTTGTTATAAAAATGGATTTCATACATAATGCTGCTCATTTCCCTCCCTCCAATGAAAAATCTGTATCTTGATCTTGAGTTTGAGCATAGATGTTACTTAGAAGTATTTGCATAATAGCTTAGAAGAGCTGGTCATTTAAATCGTACAGGATTGTTTTTTTCTTTGCTAAATCACTGACTGAAATATTTTTATAACAAAAGAAGAAAAATTAAGGAATAACATATAGTAGGCAGGAATGAACACACAGTTATTGCTAAAATTCATGAGCTGTGGGTGCTTCAGGAAGACATTTGTTCCCTGAGGTCATTCCAGGCTGAGTAACTCCAGTTTATCAATGCTAAGGCTCACAGCGCACAGAGGTGCCCAACCACCTTTAGCAGTGCCTTTGTTTACTTCTCTCTATCTCTCCCTCAGTTAATAATCAGGCAATTAACCTAATGTCATACAGCAATATTAAAAGAAAGAAGCAAATAAATGAAATGGTTTCGTGCTCATTCAGAATCTTCTAACTTGTGAAGTTGCCCAGATTGGCCCTTCTGCGCTAGGTGCTGCCATAATTAAGGCCTAACCAATATAAGATCTTTTCATTTGCTACTCTTAAAGCAACTGGAAAAGGGGGAAAATATCAACCAGATAGTGAAACATGAATAGCCCTCTTTATACTTGATGTGAGTACTAAGTATGTGGAATTGAAATAAGATGCCTCAGCAGTGCTGTGATCTGCAAGAAGAAGAGGAGATTAATCGTATCAGTGATGTGGTATTGTACTTCCCTCTCCCATGGCAACCCGCTTGCCATTAAACTGCCGACTTCTGTTCTCCTTGCCTTGGTCACCACATCTGGGTAATGAGGAAGGCCACAGCATGGGCAGATGTCCCTAAGTTGTGAAATGTCAGGGACAACATCAGCCATCAGAAAACCAAAAAGAGTATTTTCTGAAGCAAGAGAGATAACAAGCCTGTTGTAAAAGCCTGCCTGTTCCTACAGCACTGGGTGGCAGCTTCCAGCCAGGACCGGTATTTCATGGGAAACTAGAATGGAATGTACCTTTACATCGAGCTCCTCATGCACGAGCAACCTGGCAGCATCCTCAGAAAGATCAGGCTGCTGAAACAGTTGAATATTATTTATCAATATTTGAAGCGCTTGAATCTTGAGCGAATCAAACCCATGTACACTAGATCACATTAAATCTCAACCTTTTACAATTGTTCATGAGGATACTTTATAATTTGAATTTTTTTCCCCATTCTGGACAATATTTATTGTGGTATCCCAGAAATTACTTCTTATATTTTAAAACCATAAAACAGTGGACAATTTTAAATAACTGTTGTTGGAAAGCAGAAGTAAGTGTAAAAAAAAAAAAGATACTTCCTTCCTCAAATTTGCATTTTGTAAAAGGCAAAACATCTGAATGGTTGTATTTTCAGCCAGACCTACTACAAATCCAAACCCCAGACCCAAATAGCCTGAAGTTTGAGGGCCTAGAGTCACATTTTACCATTGTGGGTCATTATTTGCTCATCTCAACCATCTGATATGGAGAAAAATCTTTCTCAGTTTTTTTCTTCCTCTCCTTGCCAACACTTTTCAATACCCTGAAAGCAGATTTAAGACTCTAGTTGCCCGGTTTCACATTGACTCTCTTCCCATTTTCTGCACACCTTGCTCAGGATATTAAAGCACCTTCTTTCATTTTTTTTTAATGACTTCCCATAATGTCCTGCAAATACACCGCTCCTTCCGACCATCTGCACAAGGGCTGTCCACTAGAAAAAACTCATTGCCTATTTGCAGTAGGCTTGGCAAGAAACACAGAAATTGGGAACAAACATGGTGATTAAATAACAAAATCTGAATATGGGTAGCTTTTTTCTATTTCAGATAAAATGTTGTTGGGATTAGAGGAAACATTTGCTCCTCTGTTAGGAGGATTTAGTTAGTTAGGATTTTTTCTCTGTAAGTCAATTAAATCTTAATAGGGTGATTCTCTGGTTCTTTATTTAAAACAAAACAAGCAAAAAGACAGAATACAAATAGCATGCAAGGCTTGGACTTTATCTTTTATTTGGACCCATATGGCATGCAGGGTTGCTCATCTCAATAATAACGATTTTTAATTAAAAAAACCTCCATAACTTTCAGAACAGTCAAGCGGGAACTGCTGAAGAAAAGATGTTTATTATCCTGGCAATTTTCCCCACTCTTCAAACTGGCACATCTATCTCTTGCACCCCAGTTTCAACCAGCAACAGCTAATGGTGTTCCCTGCATCCTGGTGTGCCTCTGTGGAGAAGAGAAGCAGGAACAGAGTGGGGGTGGGTGGCACTTTTCCATTGTGCAAAATTAGTTCGGCACACTATAAAACCATGATTAGCTACGATGCCTCAGCCTTGTTTACACTGAAGTTCTCTCAAGGCTTTATTTTACCATTTTGTAAAATGATGAGTCATACTGAACTTCTAAGCCTTCCCATTGTCATAATGGCATCATAGCTGAGCAATCTCTAAATTAGTAACAGTTGTGTCACAACTGCTCTACTGAGAAAGCGTATTTACTTCTCATTAAAAAAATTAAAAACTGAGTCATGGAGAAATCACACAGGACAAAGTCCCTGCAGACCCACAGCTAACACCCAGGTTCCCTAAATCTGAGCCCAATTTATCATCTACACAACTCGCAGCCCATTGCAGTAAGGACAACTACAAAATGGTGGTTTGCATTAATATTTAAATATTTCTGGTTGTGGGCAGGACAGCAGGAACAACACGTGGCTCAGAGTAAGGCAGCCCATGATATGAAGTCAAGCGTGACTATATCCAGGGGCCAATGAGAGGCACTAAACTGCAAGACGCAGCCGGTGAGTCTGCATGCTGCGAGGCTTGCCTGCAAAGGAAGCGACGGGGTACTTATGAAGATGTTGGCGAACATCTCATTCAAAAATGCAGAGCACACAAGGAAAGCCAGAATCTCTTTTCATGCATGGAAATACCCTTCCGCAGAGTGCTCTTACCCCCAGTTTTAGCATTTGCACAGAAGATGCTAAGAGGAAGGGAAAGAGTCCTCCAAAGCACTCCAGAAATCTCTGGGTCACTGAGAATTGTGGCAGCACCCAGTCCTAAGTGGTTTAACTGATGTAAGAACACGAGAAATTAATAAAGCCAAGCTGCGAGAACCAATTTCATCTAATACTGCTTGTAATCACTACCAAGAAGACACAGAAAGTCTGCAGAGTTTGGTGAAAGGCCACGAAGCTAATTTTCCATTTGCATAAGTCATTTAAAAGAAGAAACTATTTAAAATTATATATCCATGACATATTACACATGAATAGATGAACAGTAATCTTGAATAATAGGTCGCTGTCTATGTGCAGGGTGGGGGGAAGGGAGCTGCCTTGATAAAAGAGCATAATTTGCAAGCATTAGAGCAGAGGGATGAAACCAACCAAGTTACAAACTACAAGATGTGAAAGAAAGCAGTTTGAAGCTGCTGCTTTAGGGCAGACGATATGCTTTGTCCCTAACTTGAAGGCAAAAAGAAGGCACGTACATCCCCCAAAGTTTCAGTGCAGCAGTGGTTCTGATGGCATCATGCTGCTATTCAGGATAACTTGTAATTCTTCATAATTTGTATTTCATGCCATTGTCTTTTAAAATATCACTGCTGAAGCACAGTGTTTCCATCATACATGGGTGTAAAAGGAGAGCTGTTTTGCCCAGTGGTTGAATTAGATGGGAGAAGGGGGGAAACAAAAGACAGACACACACACACACTTCATTTTCCCTGAAGAGCAGTGTGAGATTTCCAATCCTCAGCTTTAACACATAAAATATTAAGAGCCAATTTTCAGCTGCACCTCTGTCACTTCCATTATCATTCTACACGTCCAGAGGTGATAATGGACTCAGTAAATTGCAGCCTCTTTCCATCCCAGACCACTAGGGCTTTCACCTGGGGACAGCTCTGCACAAGGGGCGGCCCAGATATATGCTAATGGCACCCAGCAGCAAGGCACTAGGGAAGACAACAAGATGTGTTCAAAAAAACTGTGGTACTGTATAACAAAGCGAGAAAAATGCCCAGGAACAAAGCAAAATCAAAAGAGAGCAAGCCAGCTTCTCAAAGTTATGCCTGCATTGCTATCCTTACAGACTTAGGCTGAAAATACAGAGGGCAGCCAAACTTTTTTCATACAGTCACATCGTATCTGAGCCGGTTTGGTCTTCAGTTCAGCCATGGTGCCAAACATCACAGAGAGCAATGAATTTTTTAATTATGATGTGACAGCAAACTGAACTGCACCACGGGTGGTGCTGGAGCTGCAACTGGGATTCAGTACATCCACTGAGCTCACGAGCCAGGTGAAAAACGACAAAGCACTGCTGCTGCCAGCTGCAGCCTTTGCATGGTCCCAGCTCTGCTTCACAGCCTGAGACACCAAGCTTTTTGTGACATGCACCGAATTCCACCAGAAATCACCCAAAGTGCTGGTGATTTTAAAATTATGACAGTGTAAAACAGCTTCCTTGGATCATACACATAGATGGCATCTCGTTCTTCTCCCACGGATACAACGGATGCAAATCCAGCAAAGTAGATGGAAAATCTCCAATTGGTATTAATGAAATTGGGATCATGCCCAATACACTGCAGGGCTCTTCAATATTAACAAGCAGCCTTCAAGGAATAAACTGCAAAAATAGATCATGTTGGTCAGTACTTGGAAACCCTAAGTGATTTCTTCCAGCAGGCCAAACACCCTGGTGCACTTGGGTCATGGGGACAGCATCCTTCCTGCTCAGGCCCCATGAGCATTGCATTTTATCTCCTTGAACGGAAAACTGAAGAAGCGACATCTGTTAAAGCCTCTGTCGTACCACACTGCTGAGGAAGGGAAAGTGCACTGTGCTACTATATGCTGTACTTCAGTAGTTATTATCTAATTATGTTTTTTCCCCAGCAAAACATTCTTCACATATAATAGGAAAGCAAGGCGACTGGGAACACGGTTAGCACACAAACATGCTTCACCCCATCCCAAATGCACTGCCAAGCTTTGCAGCTTAGATGGCCAACATAAAGGGAAAAAAATCTGGACTGATAAATTCTGAGAGTTCAAGAAGTCACATCTTGAACTTCACAGCACCACAGCTAATTAGTGGCACAGAGTGGATACACAGCCAAGATCTCCGTGTAACCCATTAACAGCAGCAAAGCGTTATCAGTTACTTATTCTCAACTATCCCAGCCAGGCACTGCATCCTGTTTCAGCATGCATTTGCACTTCACAACCTTTAAACATTGTTGTCTCTGTGAAAGAAGCTATGTATCAATTCTACCTGTGCCTACTGCACGTGCTTCTAGGTATATCATGCACGGGATGATATTATTTTAGGAAGTCAAACAGCAACACTTGATCCAAGTTGTAAGGTGGCCGCAATTAGCTCTCATAAGAATTACAATTTCGAAAGTTCATGAGGTTGGATTACTCCAGCTGCATTTCAACAAGTACTAATTTTGCATGTGCCAGTCTCCTCACAAAAATTTCATTTCTATGAATTTTTAATGATGCAAAGCAATTTTTTCAAGGTCACTGAGAGACCGAGCAGTTATTCAGACATTAAATTTGCTCACAGTTTCTTGGCAGCTTTGCAAGAAAGTGAGCAAGGATGGTACATGGTGGCAGTTGGGGAGGGAAAGAATGATGGGATAAAAGAGCAGAAAGAAAGTTATAAAGAAAAGTCAGGCAGCAAACTTGACAGAGAACTAACTCTGAAAACAAACCCATGTTTTTTATTCATGTCCTAAAAGTAGAAAAACTCATGTCCTGTGCAGATACATGAGAATTTAAATCTCCTTCTTAGCATTTTATTCTGCTTGAGTAAGGGGTGGTGGGGAATAGTTAAAGACATTTCATTTTATTTTTGCTTTTTAAAAAGTCTGTTTGCGTCATGGCAGATTTGCCAGTAACCTAAACGTGGCAATATCAAAATGACTGCTTACCTCATTAACCAGATCTGTGAAAAAGCTGGCATGACACTGATGGAAATTAACAATTCAGATGGTTCTGGCAGCCACAAGAGTGCCCCCTTCCAAATACTTCACCTCCTAAAACCACCACCACCAGCCTGCCGCTATGGGAGCTTAGTGCCTGACAGCCGTGTAGCACCACCACTCCCCCCTCCACTGTTCGGCACAGACAGCTCCGAGATGGATTTTTTTTTCATATTAATGAAATATTTCCTTTTCTGGGCTTCAAGCCGCAATCACTTATTGAAGCAAGCGATTCCCGATTGCTCACAGGACTCCCCGACTTTGTACTGCAGTGTGCACTCAGGCAGCCCACGTTACAACGCACATGTACAAAAATAAAGACGTAAACATCGCAGGCGAAGCTTGGGACCAGGGATGTAAAGCAGCCTGGCCTGAGGTCCAGATTTACCTCAATAGTCACCCATGTCCCCAGGCTTCCACAGTCGTGGGCTTGGCAGTGGCAGCCAGCTTTTCCATAGCTGGCTTACATGCTTTCTGAAGGTGGCTGTGCCTTACCTGGACAATCCACGCTGCCTGTTAAATCTTATCAGACAGACAGCTTTTTCTATCAAAGAAAGGCAGTTGCAATAACCGCTGTCCTCATCACCCCTGTCACTCTTCATTTGGGGAAGCGGAGGAGACTCCCCGCCCACGGCAGCCATGCAGGGAGTGGGCTAGCTTGAAGAAAACCGCCTGGAGGAATCTTTGGCCTGCACACACATTTCCGATTCACCTGCATTTAATGCCGTTAATATTTCAGCAGCTGCAGTGCCAGGGTCAAACTGAAATTTTGCACTCTCTGTTTCACTCAGAAATGTCAGTCGCAGACCTTCAGCTGGATTTTTTTTTTTTAAACACTGGTGAATGGAGAATAAAACCAAAAAGAGCAAGGAGCAGCAGGTTTACAAAAAGGTCAGAATACTCATTTCCATGGCCTGTAATTTAAATATTGCTTCGTACAGGACCTGACCTTTGCCATCTGTCTAAGATAGGCAACATTTCCACACAATGCAGAAAGAGCTATGTGCACACCATCACTGCTGGGTTGTCTCTTATCCAGCAAAACTCACAACAGCACGGAGGGTGGGCTACACAAACCACCGTGTACCCGATGCATAAACCCGAGAGGAGCCTCCGCCATCCTCTGCATGCTCGCTGCAGGTCTGTGACCAGCAATGCCACTTCCCCACTGTAGTACTGACCCTGAGAAGCAGTTTGAGCTGGGAGACCCTGGACATTGCCTGAGGCATGGAGACACAGGGAACATGTCATCTGGGAGAGACACAACAGGTGGCAGGTAGGGCACCTCACCTCTACATGTGTGACCATGAGCACTCGTATGAGAGCATCTGCAACCATGTACGGGATCATGTGAAAGCCTGAAAACACTCCATCGAGTACATTGTAGGAACAGCTTCAATAATGCCCTGATGAATTTAGGATTTTCATGTAAATATTTGTTTTTCTTTTTCTTTCCTTTTCCTTTTTTTTTTTTAATAGATCATGCTGAGAAAGGCAGCTTAGAGCAAAAACACCACCTGTGGGCTCCTTCCATCCATGCTTTTTCTCCAGTCACCGACCAGCAGTCCAGTGGACCTGACCGGACTGTATCTCTTTCTGTCTTTCGACATAGGACCAAATTCATTCCACTGCCTGGCCATCATTTATACATAAGCTTTTCACCTATGGTCTGTAGATAGTTACTAGACCAGTAAGTGTTTAAACATTCCCTACCTCCTCCCACAGATGCAAAACCCTAGACAAAGGAGTACTAAAGTGGACCTCTATTTTCTCTGAAGACTGATGATTACCAGATAGGTCAGCTATAAATTTAACATGATTCCCAGGAGCATCCTTATTTTCCCTCTAGGACCAGGTATACCAGAAGCAGTATTAAAAATTAAAACGTTAGCTATTAGTTTTAATGGAAGAAAATTAAATTTATACATATTAATAATTATATTCCCAAAATAGTCCTGTGAGTTAAAAATTTAAAATTTAAGTATTTTATGCAAAGAATAAACTCTATAAAATTCAGGTTGATTTTGGAGGGTGTTGTTTTTTTATGGTAAATGATGAACAAGATGGAACTAGCAAGATGTGTCTCATGTGTCTCTACATCATAGAGTGCTTGGGCAATCTAGTAGATACTCCATACTCATTTTACCATTTTTAAAGATGGAAAACAACATTTTTTGTTTCTTTCCAGTATAAAATGGGCAAAAAAAGGTAATACATATCAGTGGGTAACTTCTCGTTCTCTCTCCCATTTTGTTGGTCTTTTGGGGATGGAGGGAAGAGCTGCCTGCTGGGGGCTTCATTAGTTTTTATTTTCCCAGCTTATTCCCCATCAATTGACTAATGAATTTTACAATACAGACTCTATAGCTGAAAAATAAACATGCTATCAAATGAACGAGGGATACATTCACAAGGGGAAAAATGAGGATTTTAGAGATCATATAAACAGTAGAAGCAAGTGAAGATTATCAACGCCAGAAAGATTTTCTGACCACCTATCTTGTTTTTCAAGGCTTAAAATGTTTTGGGGTTTTTTTTCCCCTCTTCTTGATGAAGACAGGATAGTCAGCTTCACACTTTCTATGGTCATTTCCTACTCAATTTGACTTTCATAGCATCTTGTCCGAATTTTAAATGCTTAAGCAGAATTCCAATAATCATCAGTGATAATGCATGATCTGTCTAACGTGAATAGATAGCTTAGATTAAATTCACATCCACTAAAACTTAATACCTCTTTAACAAAGGAACTGCAATCACTTTGTGCCTTCATGTGGGTATTTAGATCTGAAGCAGTGATAACCTGCCCCTGGCAGAACCCGTCCAAAACATAACTTTCTGTAAAACAAATAACGGCTCCACATTCTTTTTTGCCCTTAATATACCAGTCCAAATTACAGAGGCCGATGCGCGGAGATGCCCTGTCCTGCACTGAAGAAAGAGATCTTTTCCCCCTTCCTCACTTGTATAACAATTTGCCACATTTTATTTTGACTCACAGCCCACAGTTACAAAGCTAACAGGTGTATCTCTACTCAGGACAATTCACACCAATGCCATACCATTTGCATCATTAGTTTCCCATTGACTGAGAAGGGCAGACACAGCAGCTGCAGAGACGAAGGCTGGATCAGCCCTGTGTGCGTAGAAGAGCAGTTTGCTGCAACCACCTGGCAGGTAGCACCTAGCCTAGGAGAGTTTAAGCCATGGTGTGAAAAACAAGCAAAATGACAAGATCGCAAAGTATGGCTGCACTGGGACTATAGGGAGTTGCCATCTGCACCCATCTCATTTGAGTATAAAAGAAATGCTTCTCCATTGCACAGGCAGGGCCAAAAGATATAAGAGAAACAGACATAGGGTTGGATTTTTTTTTCAAGCAAATGCCAGTGTTTGTTTCTGAGACAGTCACAGAGATCCATTTTAAGCCTTTTATACTTTTGTAAGTAGCCTATAAAGAGCAGGGTCTTTGTGAAGGTGATGCAGCATGCACAGCCCCTGACTCGGCATTTCAATCTTACAGGACCCTCACTGTGCTACCACCAGCAACCCCGCACCTTAATAACGAACATCTATCTGGACAATCTGCCTAGGGACCCTAAGGATGTCTTCTTCCAAAACACAGGGCTCATACCAGCAGTTGCTCTACCAGTACTCACCGGTGCTGGCTTTTCCTTCCTTTGCAATGCAATTCTCATGAGAGCTGCCTCACTACTCACAAAGAGAACAATAAAAGCAAGTAGGATGCACAGGATGGCTTCACAAACTCCTGGTAAAACACCAGCTTCCCCTTCCACACACACCTGCACACAGCCATGTGAGGAAGCACACGCCACCACAAAACTCTGCCTGTTGGTTGTCGTTGATATTCTCTTGCCTGATGACCTCCTGAGCTGCAGCTTCGAAATCAAAGTAAAACCTTAATGAGCTTGGTCAGCTTTCATAACTTCTGCTTCATGAGACACAATATTATCCTTTCTCACAAATTCTATACGAAAATTCTGAATTCTGTCTTCCTTTGGTTGTTCCAAAGGCAAAGGCACAGCACAAATGTTAATTTTCATTCATAGTGGTTATGTGTTTTGTTTTTCCTTAAATTCAAATTGATTTCCTAAATGATCATGTTTGCAAGAAGGGGTTGAGCAGCAAATATAAGCAGCCACCAGTGTGGCTATGACCCTGTTTTGTTAGCCTTCACTACTTAGACATCATACAAGACCCAACTGAAGAAACCAGTACCATATATTGGCAAGCACTAGAAGTAACTGGACAAAATGCTTCTTTTCTGCCAGAAATGTAGGACTAACACATGATGGTATTAGACCCTGGGATTGAAATGCTGGCCATGTCAGAGCTAAAGGAAGTTTTGCCTTTAGGGGGTTATGCCAACACCTAGGAGCCCATAAAGGGGTGTGTGGGGTGGTGAAAGCCAAACCTTTAAGGTCTGGCCCCTTGCTCAGACTCTCACAGGTATCTTTAAGGGAATTACAGAAGATGGTGGCTAAATTCATCTAAAGTTGTCAAGCAGTAAGTTATGATCCCATACAGACCAACCAAGCATACATGAACTTATAGAGTTTCATCATCTTGGGGAATTTTGGGCATTGCAGGGGTTAATAATTGCCCTCGAACCCCTGGGAAGTGGACTTGAAAAGTTCCAGAGTTCAAGTATGATGCCATAAGCAAAGTGGTAAATAATAAAAGAGCAGCCTTGTACAAGGCTCCCCGGCAGGGGACGAGCCCGCCAGAAGCTCCGCCCGGGCTGATGCTCCAAACCACGACACCCGCAGCATAATTTCTACAGGGTGTCAGAAAACGCATTACTACTAAGTGGCATCACTCAAAATGAAATCTGTATGGGTCAACTGCAGGTTAAGCTAACAAAACAATAAAAAATTAAATATCTAACAATCACAAAGCCCCCCCAAGCACTCAAGAGAAGGAGCAATGGGTGGTTTCTCACATGGACGAAGGAACGAGTCCCCGCCTCCCAAGGGCTGGCCTCTCCAGATGTGAAGCAAAACGTATTTTTGTTTTTCCAAGCGATAGCGAGATGTTTGCCCTAAGTGGGTTTCACCAGATTATTGCCTTGAAAACTGGTTCATGACCTTCCCTTTCGTTAGTGAGAAGGTTCTCAACTGATAATGAATGGCTTATATGTAAGTGCTCACTATTAACCTGACCATTGTCTATGGGTGGTGCAATCTCAGTAGATGGATCTACTAGTACGGTATATAGAAAGCATGCGGGGGATTTGGCACAACTTGCTGATGACCATTAGCATATAGCCATGCTGCATGCTGGTGACCAAGTTGTATTTTTGCAGGCAGCTTTAGGGAATGGAAAACTTCATGGAATACCTGAGGGAAACATTGTGGTGTGCAGAGGAGACCGTAGGTAGCTTGCCATCTCACAGCATCCCTGAAGAAAGACTTCACTGTAAGAAACAACCGAAGTGTTGGCAAGCCACAGGGGGACGCTCGCTTCCAAGAAAGGTATGCTCCAGAGGGGAAGATGGCACTTCTGGTTGGGGTGTTCCTCAGTCCAAAATAGGAAGAGTTCCAAAAGTCCAAGACTCAAATTCAGGGCAATGGAGGAGCACAAACAGGTTCATATTCTGGCCAAATGTTCTCATTCCTCTCTAAGACACTTCCTGAGCAGTACTTCTACTTTCATAAACACAGTTGTACTATTTTCTGCATTAAATCACTGAATGACATAATTGTGAAGCCGGGGAACATACTGGTGTCATGTTCAGTACGACAGTCTCTTCCAGATCATCAAATAAGGCAACTGTGAAAAGTATTTCATCTCACCACAAGGTTCAAAGTACTTCTGTGCAATCCCAAAATGTGTTTTGTCTGACATGTTTACATAGATCACCACATACAGGCTCATAAGTAAAGCATTTTGGTTGTGTTTTAACTTTAAACCTTGCGCTTTCCCTCTTAAAGCCCAGAGGAATTCAATCTATACATATACTGCTAACGGACTTTACAAAAAATTTCAGTGCTTTTAAGACTTTCTATTTTTTTTACATTTATATTTTCAATGAAAAACTATTCTGAGTCAATGACAGACATTATTAAGCTAAACTTAGATATATATGCAGATCTTCTAATGAAAAGGGTCCAACCATCTCTTAAATATATTTACTTAAGTTAAAATGGGATTAAATTATTTCATGAGCTGTCCTTTAACTTGAAGAGCTACTCATTTTTTTAATAATTAAAATTGAACAATGGCTTTATTTAAAGAACAAATGAAAGGAAACAAACATCAGAACAGAGGAATGGAAATCCAAGAAGCACGGTGCTGTGCTCATCCACAATGTTTCCCTAGTGAATGTAAACCAGGAGTGGAAAACCATCGGAAACAGAAAAGGCCTGAATATCTTCAGATTTATATCAGTATTAAAGTGGAAATAGGAGAAGGTCACTGCCTTATCCCTGTTTGAGTGAAATGCAGAAAATGAAATGTATTCATTGTCATTTTTAACATTTCTCCAAACTGAGTAATAAAGAAATACCCCTGAAATAAGACCCATCTTTTTCTGATTTATTTTTTAAAAAACCAAAATTAACAGCATTGCCTTCTCTTTACAAATACTATTACCATCCATATTTTCTTTTTCAACAGTTTCTTAAACTTCTTCCTTATTTTTCCTTCCGTTTGCTGTGCTGCCCATCCTACTTCCATTGGGTCTCATAAAGAGACTGGCTTGTCAGTGAGTAAAATTACACAATGTCCAGAAAGTGTTTTTCAGTTTAAACATCAACACAGGCATGCACACAAAAATGGAAAAAAGTATCTCTGTCGTAAAATGCTTTTCCAGGGTTGACAGTAAGTAGTCAGTTTGTTTTTATACATATGGGCAAACTGAAAATTTTGCAACCCCCTGTACACTTGGATTTTTTTTAAAAGATAAAAACGTCCCAGCTTCTATCTATTCATCCATCAATCCATCCATTCATCCATCTATTTATTCTATCCATGCCTATAACCTCTCTCCAGCTCCCCCTCCTTTCATAAACAGTTTTGCTAATTAACTCCCACATTGTAGCAATCTTTCCATTACAGGAAAAGGCGAGAGAGATTGAATTTATCTATATGTGATGAAGAAATGCCCTGGAGAAGCTCTTGTAATCTATCATGTCAATGTAGATGAACTCCTCGGGATTTCTTTTCTTTGTTTTACCATCCAATAACAGTAAAAATAACACACAGAAGAATCCTGGTACTTAGGCTACACAACTAATCAACGTCTGGAAAGACATTCAAGGTTGCTCGGCATTTATCCTTTTTTGAACAGTAAAACTTAGGGGTGACTGCTCCTGGGTTTGAGGTCTAATTACTATAACAATTAGGCTCATCAGTGCATTTATTATTATTATGGAATGACGACAGAAAACTGATCTCTATCTGATTAAACAAAATAAAGCACTAATTGAGAAGAATAGCAAGCCCATTATTTTTCAAGTCCCTGAAAAAGGGCTAAACTTCATAAATGGAGACAGCACTAATCCTTATGATATGGAAAATGGATAAGAACGGGCATCTTTCTAAAGAGAAGTGGGACAAGCAACATCCCAGCGCAGCGCGTAATGCACCCCGACCCCAGATACACTAGCCTGTCACCATGATTTTCAGAAATCATTTATTACCGTGACACCTCTCATTTAAGATCAGCTCTGCACTCATTTCTGCAATGACTTGTTAATGTCACAGTCTTCACTTACACCTTTCCCCCCATCACCTCCCTCCCCACCCCCACCCCCAGTTCTGCTTGGGCACAGGCTCTCACTACATGGTTCTAGGGGCACAACTCTTGATGGGGTGAGTGGGCATTTTGACTGCAGACTGAGTGAGAGCCCCAAGTTGCTATGGTAAGAGATAAAATCCCAGTTTGAGGGCTTTTTTGTAAACATTCCCGACTCTGGGGTATGTCAAAGGGAGATTATCACCGTGTGTCACACTCCTCCATCTTCTGTGAGGCACAGTGCAAGAAAGCTAATGGTTGGCGTGGGGTATTTTTTTCCTTTTTACGTAGAGAAATATGCAATTTCAAAAATATTGGGAAAAAAACACATTAAAAAAACCCCAGAAGACTAATTATTTCAAGCCTCAAGCTTTGATGTAAAAACCAAAATGAAACAAGTCGAATCAGAAGAGATGCAGACTAACCCCAGCCTCCCTCTCTCCCCTTGTCTTTCTACAGTTTCAGTAAGTGGGAAACTCACATTTTTGTGAGTTTGCATGTCCTTGCAAGTCTGAACAAGTCATAGCAAACCCCACTTCAGCTCCAAAATCCACCTAAATGAAAAGATTATGGCTTTTACTCAATAAGCCCCCCTTAAATACTTTTTGCAAGAAATACAATTTGTTAAAACGTCGCAAGATGCAGAGCATTAAGCAGTCTCCAACCAGTTATTTAACTGGAAAAAAAAATAACCCAAACAATGAGGGTTCCACTTATGGAAAGAAAATAAGACTTACTTGCTTTCAATGGAGAAGGAAATATATTGTACGCTGGAAGTAATCGACTTGCATGGAAACAGAAACCCTTTCATGATCAATAGGAAAACCAGCAGCTCTGCATTTGTCAAACCAATCCTGCCCTTTTTTTTTTAAATGCAGTATTTCAGAGTTCTGCATACATAGTGCAGTTGCCAAAGTATTTTATGTGGTTTTACTGCTGATGAGTAAAGCACTGGGAGGCTTTACACAGGAATTATAGAAACTTTGTATTCCTAATGATGTTGAACAGAGTGCTAACAAACAAGGAACTTTGTGACCGCATGTTACTACACTCACAACGGGACACTCCTCTATTGAAAAAAGCTACTGAGAGTTAGGGATACGTGCTTTCTGAGATGCACAGTTCGTGTTTACCTCGTGCAGCACCATTTCACAGGGCACCAGATTAATCTAGAGCACCGCCTGTTCCGAGCCGCATGATGCAAATATAAATTCACCTTTCAATCACTTCTGCGGGTTAATGACACTGAGTAATAGCACATTAGCAAAGTGCCACTCCAGACACCAGTCAGGCATGCCAAACAGATAATCTGACAAACGTTTCAGATTCATTTTCCATGAACAGAAACACCGTTCGGGCTTATTAACTAGCAAATCTGCATACAGTGCAGTGCAGAGCACAGAGGCTCCATTAAAAGTAGCAATCTATCTCATTAATGTAATATATAATGGTATTTGGCCTCTTCTATTTTGAAAAATTAAAAAAAAATATGCTTGTGCTCTGTAATGTTGTAGTATATTTGCACTAATTGCTTCGTATAATCTGGTCAAGTTTTTGATGCAGAGGAATTCCCCCACTGGTTTAGAGATAAATTATGTTTTCAGTTTGTCCTGGTTTTGCCTGGGACAAAGTTAATTTTCTTCCTAGGAGATGGTGTAGTGCTCTGGTTTGGATTTAGGATGAGAACAGTGTTGATAACACACTGATGTTTTTGGTCGTTGCCAAGCAGTCAAGGACTTTTCAGCTCCTCATACTGCCCTACTAACAAGGTAGGGATGCCCAAGAAGGAGGGAGGGGGACACAGCCAGGGCAGCTGACCCAAGCTGCTCAAAGGGATATTCCACACCATATGATGTCATGCCTAGTACATAAACCGGGGGGTGGGCTGGGAGGTAGTTTGACTTGGGAACTATCTGAGCATCTGTTCAGCTGTGCATCACTTGTATATTATATTATTATCATCATCATCATCTTCCTTTTCTGTCCTATTAAGCTCTCTTTATCTCAGCCCACACATTTTACCTGTTTTTTGCCCCGATTCTCTCCCCATCTCATCAGGGGAATGGAGTGAGCAAACAGCTGTGGGGTTAGTCGCCTAACACTAACCATGACAGTTGCCATCACTTTCAAGCATGTAGATAATTCAAGTCACCTTCCCAAACTATTCTCTGCCCTCACTTCATTTTTCCTGTTTTTATTAAATGCCTCCCTTGCAAAAGCAGTGTATCTATAGTCCTCACGTCTGTTACCATATCTCTGTTTTTACAGATGTTATTAGAGCACGCAGAGGAGTAGAGTTACAGGGGCTGATTGCTCACTTAAATCCTGCTCATCTCCTATTGATTTTGGGCTGTCGTCCTATCTCCAGCATATCAATAACCAAATGATGAAAAGAGCAACTAAAAAAGAGCAGTTCCCCAAAACATTAATTCAAAATTTTAAATAAAACTACTTGAGTGTTCTCACAGCCTTTAAACATTGATCGCACCAGAACGAGAGAACAAGAATGTCGCTGAAACAATACATTAACAGCAAACTTCCCAGCAGGTTTATCCAAACCCAATTCTAACAGCAAGCACAAGTACTGAAAACTCAATTAAAGCACCGTTTCCATCCAGAAAGCAGAAACAATACTGCATTATCCATATGTCAGCTCAATTCATTTTTTTTTTAACACCTAGGATTTGGAAAACTATCTATAGTTTTCTATATCTTTGTTGGGTAAATCTTAACCATTTTCTTTTGCCTAGCTTGATAGCTTCAGTTCTTTTGACCTTGATACAGCAGCAGTGTTTTAATCTGATTTTTCCCATGTAAAGATTATGGAGGGGGGCAACATTTTTGCTTTTGGTTAAAGTGTCTTAATGCATCATTTCTAGCCACAGAATCCCTCCCTTGCAGTGTCTGCAACACAATCTACAACCACATATAACAAAAGATAGGCTGGAAATGAGCTTTCTACTCCTTTGTTGGTGACCCCGTGGCTTGCTTCAGAGCTTGTGTTTGAAACACAACTGCAGGTGACCATTCCAATAGACCACAAGCCTGCACGGCCACGTTTCAAACTTCTTTAATGTGGAGTTTGGAATTTCCAAGCTGCATATTGCCTTTCTTTATTTCTCCTTCTCATGGTCTCAGAGGCAGTGGGGGCAGATCTTGGCCACAGATCAAAGTAGCCCATGTCTGGTTTGTTGTTGGTTCGGGGTTTGTTTTTTTCTTTTTGATCTTGTGTTTCATTTTGCATCTATCTTACAGTGTTTACTATGCAGAGTAGTAAAGAGGATGTGCCATGGTTGTATGATGCTGACTGACAGGCTTTCTCTAGATTGTGTCAGGAAGGATTTCAGGTTTGCATCACTAGGTAATCAAGTATTTTGCTTTATTGCTAGTTACATTGAGGGTTTCACACACTTTCCTTTAGAAGTGCCTCAAGTACCCACACTGGTTGCAATTCTTAAATGACCTAGGTTTTAATGACACTGCAGGGTATTAAGCAACAAAATACTGATGCAGTTATGGGATAGCAAATAAATGTGTTCTTGATCAGTTTGTGATGAAGGTGATGTGTCAGGACTTGGGGGATTCAATCACCAGCACATTTGTGAAGACCCTGGGAGATCATGGGCAAGTCTCCTAATTTTTCAGTCCACTTCTTTCATGAAATAAGGATGAAAATACTCCACTCTCTCTGGACTTTTTTGCCTGCTCAGATGAAGCAAGCTCCTTTTTGCTGGAGCAGCTATGGCACATGCAGTAGTCCAGCCAAGACCTGACCATCTGTGAGCGCCTTAGGTGCTATACTGCTATAGAACAAACTGACTGCTATGAAATATTAAATCATAATTAGACAAAAGGATTTCACTTACAACTGATTTAGGATTTAGTTCAGCAGAGAGTTTGTTCCCTTAAATTCTTATTTTACAGTATTTTATGTTTGCATGTGTAGTGAACCAGTCAACCCCTTGTTTTTCCTCCAATCGTACACATTGTTTTACAGACACTACAGTCCACAGAGACTCAGCAGAGCAATTAAGAAAACAAACTGTAGAAATGAACCATATAAGGAAGAAAAGCAGAAATGTCACCACTAGCTTTCAACCATATGGCTCTCCAAGGCCCTCCTTGCGCCATGCAACTTCCACTGCTCCATCAGGCCCAGATGCCTGCTTATTTTGGAGGAGAATTTGCTTAGGAAATGTCCTGTGGCCAGCATGATTTCATACCTCATTAGTGTTGTCCTGATGCAAGTAATGGAAATGAGAGTCCTGGAAGCCAGCAATTCTGTACACATGCAGGAGCTGCTTGCTTATCAGACGCTTAAGGAAGGTGATGGAAACTGAAAAGAGAATAAGGTGCCAAGTGGTGGGATAAAGGTAACTACTGAAAGGAGGGATATTATGGGAGGCACTATGGTATTTGCATCTCAAGAGTGTGTTGTCTCCATCAACTGGGGATGGGGAAAACAGGTTATTGTTTGTCCAGTTACTCTTATAATTTTTGAGGTTTTATTACAGACTGCATGAGAAAAGCAGGGTTAAAAGTATTGGAGTGCAGGGTTAAAACAAACAGTAAAAGCATTCTTTCAGAATTCCTTTAGTCCATCAGCTGAGCACCACTTTAACAGTAGCTAAGATATTTTACTACACTGTAATTAAACTTCATGTCTGTTGATTACTGCAAAATTTAGTTGTGTTTTTCAAGTTGTCAGCCAAAGAACCATTAAAAGAGAAGCAGCAGTGCTGTAGCCAGCATCCTGTTGTAGTCATCTTGGCTGGCCATTATCAACAATAAAATATTCAATTTGCAGCTGCTCTTTCTTTCTCCATTAGGGAAAGAACCTGAGTTCGTGCAGAATGGCCCCCTCATCTCAAAGCAGCATCTTAGTGATTTGGCAAAAAAATTTTCACAGATTAACAGTGACACAAATGGTGTGTCTAATCATGGCCAAGTTGGAAACTATTTTGAGAAAGCATGAGCACAGACACAGTCTTAAAGCAAGTTTGCAAATGCACATAGACCCGAATATTTTCATCCTGGAGGAGGAGCTGGGAGGAATACTTAAAACAGGAAGATGGCCAAATAAAACCTCAACAGAACCCTTAACACTAAATGTCTACATAAAAATTCAGCAAGGAGATGTTGTTACACTTAGGCCTTGTGCCACAGCTACCTTCAGCGCACCCTGCAGTGCGTCAGGGCTGGCCTTTCCCAGCTGCCATGTGTGCCCTGAGTGAGAGCAGGGCATTTTCAGGTGACCCTGGCACGCCTCCCAGGGCAGCAGCAAAGCTCAGGCACTTCCCACAGCAAAGAATACTCTTTCAATTCCCTCACCTTCAAGATCCCCTGTCAGAAAGCAAAAGACCAGGTCTCTTGCTGACATGCCAGGACATTCACTACCATGTAACTCTGGTTCCATCAAGCAGAAGAAGTGATCAGTCTTAGAGCCGGCCCATAACTCACCCCTACCCTTTCCTCTCTTGTTTGGCAGCTGACCTCCTGCGGAGGCGGCTGAAAGCGGCATTAATGCTTTTTGTCAACCCACTTTGTTTAGCAGCTATCAAAATCAAATCAATGCCTCCTCCATTGTCTTCACTTTCTCCTTTGGAGGTTTTTTCCCTACTTCACCTCATCATCACTGTGTGCTTTGCACTGTGATTTATCACCAGGTTCACAAGGCTGCTGCTTCATGGGAGCAATAAGCAAAAGCGTAAATCCAACAAGTTTGCTTTTCAGCGTCTTTTTGCTGAAGGCAACAGCTATATCCACACTACCCTTAAAACAGACCAGGAAAAAAATTTTCCCTAACCCTTCCATTTTTGTCCCCATATCTCCCAGGTCCTCCTACTGGAGTCCAGAGGCCAGCTGCGGGGACACCAGCTGCAGTGCTGCCAGCCACAGAAGAAGGATGTTCACAAGGCTGTGGCTGAGGGTCCTTGCATGGCAGAAAGGCAAGGTGGGGTGGTAAGGGCATGCTCACAGGAGGTGATTGGAGCGGGTTGGTCCCTCCCTGCCCCAAGGTGAGCGTGCTCCCACAACCCAGCCAGAGAACCTCTACTTTGGCATCAGGGTCACTGCTTCACCACACAGAAAATGCTCAGAGTAAGTCTGGCAGGAGCAGATTGGTAGGAAAATAAATACATCATATAAGAAATCAATTTATTCAAGAAAATTGTATTTTGTGCTCATCAAAGACAAAACTTATGAAATAACCAGTAGTGAATTACTCAGTGAGCTCTGATCCTGCAGTCCCAATACAAAGTTGGTCCTCCAGTAGCAAAGAGAATGTGGTCATCATTCTCAGAAGTACTAAAACCCTTTACTTTTATATAGGTGGTTATAGATCTTGCTTATACATAAAATTCCGTGCTTTATAAAAGTAAATTCCAAAGCAAATGTAACTCTTCAGAGCCATCACTTTTTACTTCCAGGCTTATTCAGCACCAAGTCCAACCACCCTGTTGCTCAGTCTTGACTCTTCTTCAAGGACTGGCAAGATTTATTTTTAGTGCCTGACACACAAGTAAAGTACGCTTTCCTTTAGTTTCTGCATGCATTTACTGCATGGCAATTTTACTCCTCTGTTTCCTCTTGTGCTTTGTCTCCCCTGCACCCACCTCTCGCACCTGTTTGACTTGCAGCCAGCCAGGGTGTTTTATTAACAAGTGCTTCAGGATGGCGCCTGGTTTTTTCTACCACATTCACAATGCACCTAGCGCAATTAAGCCCCAATCTTTAAATGTGGCCTCTAAGGACATGAGTAATAGAAATAATAAATCATTACAAACAACGCTGTCACAAGAAAACTCGCATTCTCTTCCCTTGTACCCCAAGGCCCCCACAGCAGGGTGCGCGGGTGAGGGCAGAAGGTAGAGGGAGGGAAGGGCTCTTTAATTGAGGAGCCTGTGCAGCAGCACCATTTCAATGTGCTTTCAGTGGGATGTGGAAAATAACAAACCAAGAGTGAAACAGCACCACAGAGTGCCAGTACAGATGTAACCTCTTACACTGGATCCCTTGGCTAAGTCTGTGATATTGGAATAAAAAATACCAACTTTTTCTTCCAGGTGATGCAACGTTGCACTGGGACACTGCAGGAAGACTCAAGCATTGAAACATTTCAAAGGTTTAAATGAATCCTGAGCTGCTTTTTTAAAGCTTAAGGAACACATTCTTTTCTTTTTTTTTTTTTTTTTTGTAATAATTTATTTTTGACAAGTCAGAATCTCCAAAGAAAATCAGGCAAGAGGTCTAAAATGAACCTGCCTCCCCAATGCATACAGTTCTGCATGGGCAAATTTCTGCACAGACAAACTATGGAAGGAGCATGTCAGTATGTAAACAAGATCAATCCACCCTCAGGCTGTTTCCCTGCACCAACGCTGTATTTCAAATGAATCCAGTCATCTCAAAACAGTTTGGAATATCTCACATTTGTAAATCTGCCCCCTTCCATCAAAGCAGGCATTTCAACTGTGTAAAATTTATATTCCACTTACATTCAGGACTATCCTATTACTGAAGTGTCTCTGGTGAAACGTTCCTACAGAAGAAGCAAACATTCATTAACTCACTGCCACTAGCGCACATTAGGGGAAACCAGGCATCTTCAGGGAACAGAATTTTCCCAAGAGAGATGAAATATAAAATTCTCTTTTAAAATGTATATGCATTGCATACGTACATATGAAGAAGAGAGAGGCAGGGGAAATATAAATCAGAAAATATTAATTTCAGAGCATGTAGCAACAATAGCACAAAGACTTTTATCCTAAAGCACTTAATTGTGTAATACACAGTATCTCCATCTATTAAAGAGGCTCAGGAGGGTTAAACCAGACCAGACGGCCTCAAACATGAGTATTAGTACGTTTCTTAACATCATCAGTTGCTTAATGTTGCATCACCAGCATCATGTTTGTTTTGCATATTATGGCTTTTCCACAGAGTGCGGAGTCACAGCAGATTTTTGAGATCATAGAAGGGCAGGCCAGCAAATGAGCCAGACAAATAGCCTTATGATATCGCCTGTATCTCTTGATCTTACACGCTGATGGCATCCTCTGCTTTCTACTTACCACTTGAAGAACAGCACAATGCCTGTCAATGAGCAGTAATTAGTACAGGGTTATCAAAGGACTCAAAATGGAAAGTTTTACCTTCTGCATAACATAATCTATCAGGCAAGTAAAGCCAAATCTCACACACATGGATTTCAGGGAGTCCTTTCCCACTGACTTCTTGTGGGAACACATTAGGTTCACTGATGCTTTTCATGTACAGAAAGAACCAGAAATGATGCTTTAGAGGCAGTTACTTGGGTTGACAAGCATAAGATGTGTAAAGGGACATTACACCAAGATCATTACTAAGATCATTGTAGCTGAAGGAAATTGTGAAGCAACGCAGCTTACACTGCCTAAGATACGCTGTTAAATCAAAATTCCTTAAGACACGTATTCAGTATCAATTCCCTCTCAAAGCCATGACTTAGTGCGTGTGCCTGAGTTTGGGAAAATGTCAGACCAGTCATTATTTCCATAGCCCTACGTCTACACGAGCTACCAGATATTCCAGTTCCTTCCCCCCAGCCTGTTCTGTTTTCAGGACACCCTTAGAGGGATGGGGCCTTTCTCCACACAGCAGACCAGATGATACTCTTGTTCTCACCCTTCTACTGACGTCTGGCATGCAGAAGCCAAGTGTCCAGCATTGCCCACCCAGCAGCTCCAGCCACCCTCCACTTTGCTCTTTCTCCTCTCTAGCCCGAGCCCTGAGCATAGTGAGAGTGTCCAAGCTCTGTAGAATCTGCAAGATGGGATATGATGGCCTGCAGTGAACCTAAACTAATTACTCAGGGAAACATCTTTATTTGTTCAATCACTCAATCCTTTACAAAAATTTTAACTCCGTGCACTTTGGAGAACTTAAGTTTTAATTATCTTTGAAAGTCCAACTCCTGCAAACGTAGTGTTTTGTTGAACAGACCATGACTTGACTGGAGACCTAAATCACACGGAGGCTTAGATGATGTATTGAAATGTATTCCCCATGCATTTATCTCAGCCTGGATAATGAAACTAAGCTGTTTAGCTTCATTACTCATGAAATACCCTTAAGAAACAATTGTGCCATGTTCCAGCAAGCAGACTTGACTTCCATTTCCACACTCTTTATCTGCTCTGGCCTGTGTTTTCTTCTCTGTGCCTATTCTCATTTGGGAATCTTTGCAGTGGAGGAGTCCTGCCTTCCTAGCACCTCTGTATAGCTCCTACGGCATGTTGGCTATTCTAGTGTAAAGAGCAAATGATAATAATTCACCAGTAGCCAGTTTTACATTTCAAATTTTCAATGCTGTAGTGTATGGAAATGCTTTCCACCCTGCCACTTTCCTAAAAAATCCCAAACTAAAAAACCTTTCCCCAAAAAAAAGGCAACAGGAACCCAAGTGTACTTCCCTCTCTCCAAACCAAAATGCTGTGAGTACATCTTCAGCCTTTGTAAAGTGCAGTTTATTTCAGGAGCAACCCGTGACCACCAGTGAGCTTCAGGCAGTTCCACCATGACAGGGCTGAGCCCACAGGAGGAAAACCTGGACATTCTTTTGCTGGTGGCTTTGTGGTCTGCACCCACTGTTCTATGATCAGCCCAAGCAAACAATCACCAATGACTGGAAAAGGAGCCCTAAACTCCCCACAAGAGATCTTAAAAGGGCCAGAGGTACTGTTAGCTTGCTTTCTTCTTAGCTCAGCACATAACATCAGTCAAATATAGGTAATTTAAAACTTGAACTGATAACTGACAGATACTTCCTTTGGCTGATTTATGTAACAGGTTTTACTTTTTACTAATACAGCAAACCAGACTTGTGCCTGCCACAGAGCAACCAAACAAAAACAAATTGGGAGCAGGTAGTGGACAGAAATAAGCAAAACAGAAATGGATGCTTGAAATCCCCCATGCTGCCATGCTTGATACAGAATGGTCAGATTTAAGCATCCTAATCACCAGGGAGCTGAGGGAAAGAAAAACTTTGGGGTGTGTTTAGTGCTTCACAGGATCGGGCCCTCTGTCTTTTTCTTTCGCCATTCCTCTGACAGGCAGATGAAGGTGGGTTTCTACCTGAGAGGAAGGAGCAAATGTGTGCCACAGAGTGCCAAGGGACCAGCTTGCAATGTGTCCCTGAGCATCACCTCTGAGCAGTGCAGCGGACAGAGAAGAGGCAACATCACCATCTTCATCTGGTGACTATGATTCATCTCAATCCTAAAGCGAGCTTGTCAGCTCCTAAACACTAAACTCTCTCATCGTTGCTTTTACATTGTGTGGAATAGGTTACTTCATTTCATCATTTGTTTAGGGAACGAATAAATGCAATGGTTGTTCTTTAAAGTGTAGTAAAAGCCAAACTGCAAGAGGCAATTTTAACTATTCAACAACTATGCGAGCTTGTAGGACAGCACTCACTTTTTACATCTACTGGCTGAATGACTTGAGGAAAATCATTTACTAGGTAGGGATAGTTAAAGTGCAAAGGCTTTCTGCTGGCCTGAAATCAAAACCTAATTGCTAACCCTTTTACAATAAATCATGAACATGCTAGACTTGATTTGTTTTCTTGTCCATAGATTGTATTGAAGATGTAAGTAGTTATTGATGTTATGCAGTGAGTACAAAGCTGGAAAAAAACCCTCCAGAGTTTTATATGCTGTAAAATGATGAATGGCTGGCAAGAAGCAAAATGTGGGGGGCGAAGGGGGCTTTTGGTAATTTCCTACTTTCAGCTCATTTCTGTCACCTACAAAATAATACTCAACATTTGAAAAAGCTACAAGATTCTCAAAAACTTTCTATACATATATATGTGAAATCTAACTCAAAACCATGTATTTTTAAGAAAGAATGCAATATTACTCTTTCTCCAGCCAGCAGAAAGGAAGCTGATGACTGCTGATACAAATCGCCACGCAAAAAAATGTGATTCAACCGTTTCTTTCTGGACATATAACAAATACAAAGATTATCTGTTATGTAGTTTAATTTGCCCTGGAATTCATAGAGGAGTAAATTGTAATAAAAATTCTACAGTAATAACATACGCAATTACCTCAACAAATAAATCAAGTAAGTAAGCGATATCATTAACATAAGGGGGTTGAATTGGGTGACCCTGAGCTGCGGACTTTACTCTCAAGTCTGGTGCTAAGTAACTGGGCTTCCCGGGGCACGCAAAACACATCTGACCCTTTCATGCAGACATTTGTCTATAATTGCAGGCAGTTCACATATGACTTCAGAAATGTTGGCACATTTTATTGAGGACATGGCCAATTAAATATGATTTACTATAAAATAGGCACGGCTCTATTTTTTGCTGCCAGGTACCGTGTGATGTTCATATCTAAGTGCCACACTTTATGCAGCAGGTTGCTACACATAAATGCAATGATTTACAGATCGTGGATCCCCATCAATAGACAGTGCGCTGGGTGCAGGTCCTGAACTTACAGGCTGTCATCCTTTCAGACATCCATACATCTGCTACAATACATCCTACTGCTTTTTCAAGGATTTAGGGAGTAAGGAGGACAGGACTTTGGGGACCCCTTTCATTCAAGTCAATTAGAAACCAGCAGGTGCAGATACACATGGAGGTTGTCTTTAGAGGTATGGCTGTCTAAACCACACATATTTCATCCATCCCTGTTTGTCAGTCAGTTCAGGAGCAGTTTTAATAACAGTCTCAGGCTGGGATATGATGCAAAGGTTGTCTACAAAGCAGTTCAGGGGACAATCCCGATTTTGTGGGGAGTATCTCACATCCCTCAAGCGTAGCCTGAAGCTTTGCTATTGTTCTGAACTAGTTTGGGTCTCTGGAACTCCTGAAACTTTGCATGGGAATAACTTGACCCAGTGCTGCAACTTAATCAAATTGTGTTAATTTATGAGGAAGGTTTCTTGTCATATAATGACATAAAATCATGACAGGACATGCCTTCATCACATATCAACACAACATGACATGAAACTACAAACAGTGAGATAAAGTTATTCTGTGCAGTACAACAAATACGATTCTCTCTAGTGAAAAACCAAAAGGAAAAACTGTGAGCTATGTCAACCTCAGTGACAAAACAGCCTGTAGTACAAATCCCTTGGAGTCTGGCCAAAACAAACGAATAACAGAGACAAGATCACACAGTCGGAGATGTAAGAGTGGTGAGCGGGTACTGCTCGGAGCACTTCTCAGAAGCGAACGTTCTTTACATGCATTTTTTTG
Source organism: Zapornia atra (assembly GCA_013400835.1). Lineage (NCBI taxonomy): Eukaryota > Metazoa > Chordata > Aves > Gruiformes > Rallidae > Zapornia > Zapornia atra. The sequence goes on along the minus strand of VZTU01008529.1, from coordinate 211,956 downwards.
GTGTTAATTTTTTTGCCATTGATACAGTGCTGAGGCCAAGTAAAGTAACTCTGAATATTACACACCCTCTACTTTAACTGCTTACTGCCCTGCTGTACTATGTCTTCCTTTCAAACCATGCCAATGCGTCTTTAACACGAACAGCCACCTTTTGCAAACAAGACAGTGAAGTGGAGAAGGAACGGCAGCCCTCTGAAAAGTTGGCCAAGCCAGGAACAAAAGCAGCTATTTAAACAGCGAACATTGAAAAGTCTGTTAAATCATCTGATTTGTGTAACCCGAGCCACACCATGTGAGGTGTTTCCTCTCTGCTGGCCAACTCTGACCGCAGCAAGGGTGAAGGGAACAGGGTTCCTTAGAAATGTCAACCTCTGTTTATCAAAAAACTTTGTAAAATTACTAAAATAATACTTTGGCTACAGAGGCCGCCCTTAGAAACCTGCCAAACGTTTCTGATAACTGAATAGGTACCTCAGTAGTCCCAGTATTCCAGGAATTTCCTACCCTAAGAAGCGGGAAACACAAGTCAATGCCCCAGCACTGCAGCATCTAATGCCACGCCAGCAACCTTATACAACTGCAGCACTCTACACCAGCATATTCTGCACTGAGAAAACATGATGGATTTAGCAGTTGGGATATAAAAGGAAAAGATATTCTCTCTGCCTTACTTCCCCATAGACCTCCTTCAATTTTCACAGAGCTCAGAGAAACATCTCATGGAGTCCCTTACCTCTTTCTGTTGAAATGGGCTGTTTAAATAAAAAAATTACAAAGCTTTTGGAGAGGGGACCTGCCCAACAACAGCATCAGTACCTATGCCTCGCTTCTTTGAGAATCCAAAACATTTTCAGTCTGTCCACTTAAGGAGAGAGGAGGCAATTGAAAGACGGACAAGTCACAAGAACATTTTGGTGAACATTTGCATATAACTGGCTAAACTCTGCTTCCATTTGACATGATGGCAGTTCTGCTACCACTGCTAGTAAGGTCAGGGCTTCACAGGCTGACTTTTTGCGATTGACACATTTGAGATTAGAAAAAAATAAACCAACTCCAAAACTTTCTACATATTCAACTTGTTACCATTTTGCTTGCTTGTTTTCCAGTAACACGCTACCATGGTAAAGCAAACATACAGCTCGAGGAGCCTACCACATTGATTAGCTATAGACTGAATTTATACACAGTCCCCAAATTTTGTCTTTCAGCTGTTCACATTCACTGGAGCTGACCTCCTCTGTGCCAGCTGCACAGCTCCAAGAGCTTCTCGTTGTTAATTAAAAGTGACAGCACTCCTTTTGGTTAAAATTAACAGAGGTGCAACTTAACAGAAACTGCCTACTCAAGGAGTCACACCACTCTCCATTATCAGACTCTAAATTATTAACTCGCCTTAGTTTTATCATGATTAATTATTAAAATTCAGCTGCTTGTCAACATATTCATCATAGAACCGATAGATTAGCAGTGTCTCGTGCTATATCGGCTGTGCTCTAAACAGTGACCTTTCAGCAGCGTTTCATGTCTCCGAAGGATTCCTGTAGCAGCACATTTTACTCAGGACAATAGAAGAAGAAGAAGAAACAGTCACCACTACACTGGGAATTTAAGGCAAATCCTACCCTCCCTTTTATCCCAAACATCCGACTGAGTTAAGGGGTAAAACAAGAATCAGAGGTAGTTGGAATGTGTTCTGCAGCAGGCGGAGGAAGGGGTTGTGTCATATCCTTTTAGCTTTATTCCCTCAGCCCTCTGTCCTTCGAGGCTGGAGATTTAGAAGGACCGTTCAGATGCTATGTGCCGCTGAATCATAGGTAGCAAGGTTTGCCACCAGCTCCGAGAGGCTACAGCTAAAAGTATTCATTTGGAAACGTTGTATTCTGGCACTAAAGGCAAAAGACTTTGTTACTCGAGGAATGATTTTTAATGTATTTATTTTTTAAATAGCAACAATTACAATTCTACACAGTGTCCTGCATATTTAACACTTATTGGAAAAGTCAGCTGAATACCACAGATTGCAATCAACATCTTTCACAGATGCCAGTCTTTTTTTCTTTTCTTTTTTTTTTTTTCCTCCTTTGAATGTTCAGAGCTTTGCAAGTCATTAGTCCATTAGCACAAAGTTAAAGTACGCCAATCAATGTCATTTAAAGCTGTAGGTCATCTCGGGTTTTCATAAACAATCTTAAGGCTAATGACAGCTATGTACCCTTCTGCTCTCATTTTCATTTCATTTGGAGCGTTCTTTGAAACATTAGAGTTGGCATTTGCAAAGAAATCAACCAACCGCAGGTGCTACTTTTCACTGTGATAAAATAGAAATTACGTTCTTAAAATTCAATAGGAGACTTTGGGAAAATGCAGGACATTGTGACTTGAGTTTATTCTTAAACTTTCTAATATCCTTGCATTTACTAGGATGATTTGCAAGAAGCTGTGCCAGAAAGGACTGTAACTGTCTGGCTTTAAACACATTTTATTCAGAGATTAGAAAAAGTCTTGGGCTCGAATTACACAACTGGGCAAGCAGCAAATTCAGGTCTGAGCTCTGGTCAGCCCCCCTGCCCAGCCTTAGGCATGTCACTTAATCTCTCAAAATGTGTCCATTTCTCCTTCTAAATGAAAACAAAGCAGATTGCCGGATATGTTCCCCCCCCCCTCCCCTTTTTTTTTTTTTAAGACAGCACACTAGTGCAGACCATTATACTATGCTGGCAGGGAGTTAAACAGCTCTTATGTGTCTTCCATCAACCTGCTTCTTTTTGCCTACCTGTGAGGAAAGGGAAATAACACAGCTGGAAGCCCAGACCTAGAGCTTTCCATGAAGGTTGAAAGGGTCATTTGCAAAATCTAATACCATCCTTGGACCAGGAACTGACAGGAAAGCATATTCACTGCCCAAACTAACGGACATCAGGTAGCCATGAGGGGAAGCCATTGAAAGGATGGCTGGACTACCCTTGGAAACATGACTATGAAGCGCCACAACACCGGGAACAGTCAGGTGCCCAGGGCCAGGTGGGAAGAAGAGCCTAAGACAGCTGCCCTACATGGGAAGAAGGAAGGAAGGGGGAAAGCTTCGCAACCTCTTCATTTCTGTTCAGCTATTGAAACAACTCTTCATCTTCCCTAGTTTTATTAGAAGGTAAGTTGCTATTACCTTAGGCACACTGCAAGAGCCTGTGTAGGAATCAAGTACTGTGCTCGGGAATAACTCCCCACCAACAAAGTGCTGCAGTGACCCCGAGTAACTGCTTCCCTGAGCTCTAGGTGCGTGCTCAGAAGTTGCCCAAGGGCTCTAAAGGGAAGGGCCATCGAGATACACATAGACTCCTTTTAGTGCCGGGTCTGGAGGATCATGTAAAGACACATGGGTTGGGATAAGGATTTTCCCCAGCACTTCTTGCAAAGAGACATTGTTTTATCTCAGCTTTGGCAATGGAAGGATCCTTGGGGAAGGGAGGGAGAGTGGGTACCAATATGAAATCTATCTTTTGATTCATTCTTCATTAGGTTGCTTAGAAATTTTTAGGCTTATTCCTTTTGCTCTATCCCAAAGGAAAACTGGCATAGCATCCATAATGAAAGCAATTTGATGAAATAAGCTTATTTCTCTGAAGCTTTTGCCATTTCTGTCCTAAAATCAAAGACAGAAGTTTCGATCAGAAATGAACCCAACAGCCAGTAGTCAAGTCAGGACACTCAGTGGGTGTTTTTCAGTAGAAACTGAAAGTCAGGTCCCTGGTCTGAGTCAGACAGAATGGAGACCTGAACCTGTTATTCCTGAGAACCCAAACTGGGTGCTGGCTACTCTCTAGCAATTAATTCTCCCATTAATAGCTTTGTAATCATACATGTCCTCTTTGATAGGTCTGTGGATTCTAGCCCTCTTAAAACTCCTCATCCCATCTTTGCAGCAGATGAATGTCCCTATAGGTTTCTTTTTTAATGTCAGAAAAGCATATATTCTTAATATAAGAAAGGAAATTACTGGAGCAAAACTTGATAGTCTTTGGAAAGAGGAAGGCCCTCACCCAGTGGACATTAAACTCACTCGGAGATGCTTTCACTAGATTTTCCCTATCACTTTGGTTAAAGAGCTGAGCAGGCAGGCAGAGCCATTTCTGCAACAGTCTTGCATGAGCCCACGGTGTTCATAGCATCCAGTGAACTGTCCGCTTGCTCAGGGCCTTAAAGCAACAGCTTTCTGCCAGGAAAGTTTTCATTACCATTCCATCTTTATCAGAATCAGTGGGTCAAGTAAATGCCAGACTCTTTTCTAACACACCCCAACTCTCTTGTTATTCCTAACCATGGAAATATTTTGCCTAACACCCTTCACCCAACCAAGCCACCCTAAGTAAAACAAGTGTTGTGTGGTGAGCCAGCGCAGCAAGGAAACATGCAGCTATGCAGACTGGGCATGCACCAGGTTCAGATCTGTGTTTGCAAGGAGGCTGGAGAGCTGCCAACTTTTTTTTTTTTTTAAATTTATTTTTTTCCCATCTCCATTTTCCTGCTTTCCTTCCACCCCCCTTCCAGTGCAAGGACTAGCTTCAAATTATCTTGCAAAACCACGACAATCAAGAGAAGAAATAATTGTCTATTCCCAATTATACTCTTTTTGGAGCTTGAAATAATCTCAGTTCCCTATGATTTGGTAAGTCATCATCTGATCCCTCATCCCTTAGGAAAAAGAAAGGTATTAATTTGGACTGGATAGATGAGCAAGAGCTACTATCAATTACAAGAGCTACAATTTCTTTTATTAACCCTGAAACAGTTCTCCCTTTTATTAGGCCATTTAAAGAATAACATGAAAGTGACGATGAACTCTCTACACCATTACCTTCTGCTACCGGCAACTAGCAGCATGCTGATGGCATTTGCTAATTGCTAGGGTGTTCAACACAAATGGAGAGCTTCACCATAATGAACCCCAAGTTGTATGGAGAAGCATGTGAAAAAAGGAGGACTCCAATTCCCACATGTCTCCTTAGCTGGGATTTAAAAAAAAAAANAAAAAAAAAAAAAGAAGCCATATACAGCTTTTTTGAAAACTAAAAGAGGAGCCAAGAGAGAACATGGAGACGACATTCTCCACAGCCTAGTACTAGTCTGCTTCAGGTAGATATGTGGGGTAACCCTGAATCTGACTCTAGCAGCCAGAAGGGCAAAGTAGCTGATGTCAAATACCACAGAGCACCATCCCCAAGCCCTCTGCATTCCTGCATTTGAACATGAGAATCACATTCAAATTAGGGCCTTTTTCAGCCAAACTTGTCACATGTGTAATGTAGGGAAACTACCATCAGCAGCCTTACCTATACCTAAACCTGGCTTACATTGTCACTTGCTGCTGAGTGACAGCAGCTGAAATTAGGGTGGCTCTTACACAGGCAGCAGTTTGCAGGAGGTAGGCCACACATTTTCAGCTCTGTTTGCCCTTCTTTACACCACACCATGCCCCAAAGAGTAATACAGAAGGCTGCAAATATTTCCCTCTGTGGGATGCAGGATCACACTCTTCAGCTCTCTAAAGCTCCCAAGACTTGTTCAGCCTCCAACAAACACTTATTTCTCACTCCCAGGTCATGCCTTTCTTAGCTCCTCCACAACCTATTCTCTCCACTGTCGGCAAAGACCAACTCTTTGGTAGGACCCCTTGCAATGCCAAAGCTGAAAAGCACTGATGGGCAACAGAAAAGCCAGTTGATGTCAAATCAGTCATCAAAAAAACCCAATGATTGTTCCAATTGCCTAGCACCCACCATTAACCTAGGTTTCAGGCACCAGCCTAGGCTTTGGTACATAGTATTTATCACCATAAACCCCAGTTTTCAGCCTGCTCCCCCCTCTTCTCCAGCTCTCCATGTTGTCCCACAGTCTACAGAGAGCAGTTTCCTGATAATCAGAATCAAGCATTGACATTATGAACCTTTTCATTACTTGCGGTGTATTGCTGGTTTGTAAAATATAGATTAAGCACAGAGTCATGCTGTGCCCTACATCAGGCTAGTGTTGTTACACGTTTATTAAGAAAGTGATTTAAAAGGGAGATAATGCAGTGACTTACCGATCCTACACAACCTACTAAAAACTGGGTGATGGAACAACATAATCATCATACATCAGCTTCCCATTACCTGATTTAGGGTAATTTGTATTCTCTGCTTCTGAGCAAACAGAACGTCACTTACTGCACTGTCAAACTTTATTTTAAGAGTTAAAAGGTGGGTTTATTATTCATAATGCTAACAATCAGGAGTAACTAAAATGTTCCATATGCCAGAAATCAAAACCTGTTACCATGGAATTGGTTACAGGAGATTTAAAGCAAATTAAGGCTCTGACAACATTAGTTTTAGACTGGGAAGGCATAAGAAAGAAGAGTTGCACAAAGACTAATTCTGTGCATCTGCTCCTGCAGGCTGTTTTTGTATTTCAAATGCATATTGAAAGATAGAAAATGTAATTATTTCTCCGGGCTAAGACAGCACATGTGCAAGACAGCGAGTGTGTGAGATGGCAAGTGCATGCTGGTGTGTGGACCAGAGTCAGTCAGATGGCCCTGGTTTTGTCCCCATTCCTCATTTTTGGTAGGACACCTGCCAATACCCATAGGCAACAGCCACCCAGGGCTCTTACGGATCTCCGATTCCAGACCTCCGGTCAGGAAGTGTTTTGAAGGCCAGTAAACCACTCAGCCCTGGTCTCCTCTTCATAAATAATTCCTCTCGGCCATTGAGGAAGACTAGAGCTGGCTTTCAGCTTCATTATGGTTACTTGAGAGCACTCTCTGGTCCGACATCTTCGCAGGCAGCCTATTCCTCTGTGGGAAATCCTAGTGGGCTATGGGGAGTGGTGAAAGAGAGCCGTCAGCAGTGACTGCTCGCCTAGCTGGAAGCCACACTCCTGTGCACTTTTCATGCAATCAATCACGAAGGAAAGGTCAACAGACAGCTTTCAAATAACCGATCCATTTAACTACTGACATTGATCCGGGCCAGAGAAGTGGAGCTGATGGGGGGAGGGAGGAAGGGAGGGTTCAGTGGTCAATCAGTGGAAATCTAAACCTCTTTCAACCTAATGGGAAGACTAAACAGAATCCTAAGCTTTCTGCTTTAAATCTCACAGTGATTTGCCTAAGGCACTACGGGACCCTTACACGGATGTCTTCAGAAGAAAAGGAAAAAAAACCCACCATTATTTTCCCACATAAAATTAAATACGCAATCCAGAAGATATCCAGCTTTCACTGCATAAAGTGGTGCTGTACCAGTGAGTGTGATGGGTGGGATAGAGGAAGAACAGAGAAAGCCCCTGGCGTGACTCCAGGGCTGACAAAATTCCAGCTGTTTTGCTTTGGCTGCAGTTTGGAATACATTCCTCCTCCCATCCTAAGCAAGTCCTTCAGTGCAACCCAAAGCATCCTGTCAACAGCCATTCTGGAGAGTGATTACCTTCCAACTAAAAGAAACAACCTCCCTACTACCCACAATTGCCACCTTAGGGGGCTTTCTGACCCTGAACTTGCTTCTGAAGAGCCAGGGTCTTGGGAGAATTCCCACAGGAACAAAGCACACCAATACAACACTGATCATTCACTACCCAGACTCAGTTCCATAATCTTTCTTTGGAGTCCTACAGCCATCAAACAGTGTTCTGTGTGGGGTGAGTTTTACTCTCATTGTGTATATGCCACTGAGCATTTATGTTGAGTGTGTACCCAGGAAAAAAAGAGCAGGCTGAGAGAGAGAAAGCAGGTCTGGTGTTCTCACCTAAGGCCATTATTCCAGGATAGCTACTCCTGGGTACTGAGCTGTGGTCCCAGAACTCATTCCATACTACTTCACATGAATCCCATCATCTGCATAAAGGATACATACATTTCACTAACATCAACAGGAACTCGGCAGGGCCTTTAGGTGACAGTATGTTGGGATTTACCTAAACCAGGGCTTCAATAACTGAGCTCAGTCTCTTGCCAGATCAAGCACTTCATCTTACTGTACTTCAAATCCCCACCCATAAAGTGGAAGAACTATTGCTTCTTTACCTCACAGGCATAAAGTAGGATAAGTACATGTATTGTGATTTGCCCAGTGATAACGATAATGAAGCACAGAAGCCAGGCAGCCTGACCAAGAGATAACTGAAATCAATGGAAGGATTCCCTCTGTATTAATTGGACTTTGGCTGTAGTCCCCATTTAAAGGGAACAAGTCGCATGGGGATTTCTCGGTCCCTAAGCTGGAGGTATAGAACAATTCTCTGAATCCCCTAGGAGCCATTTCTCAATCAAGTGTGGTAAGAAAAGAAACTCTGCATGAGACACTACCACAAAAAAAAAAAAAAAAAGACATGAAATACTGTGTATGTTTATATATGTGTCAGGGGAAATGATATTAAATTCAAGGGGAAAAAATAGAATTAGATATCAAAAACAGGATTAAACCATAAAAATCTATCCACTATGGAGAATCCAGTTTGTAAGATAATCTTTTCTATAAAAGGCAGAATATTAAAGTAAATAACTCAGAAAAGCCCAGGAGAATCCGAGCTTTCAGTAACCAGCCAGATGGAGAATGCAATATAGGCAAGAGCACTGCATGCCACACTTCATATGTCTAAGGAAAAAAAAGAAAAATAACCTATTTCTGGGGAACATTATTGCTCTTTGTGGTTTTCTTGATTATTTCTTCAGTCTGCTCCTCCCCATGTGCATCGATGCTGCTATTAAAGTCAGATATTAGCACTGAAAAGTAGGATTTTGTTGCTGTGCTAATCACCCAAGTTTCATGCCCTCTGCCATGACGTGGAGAGGTCCCAGCTCTACCTCTGACTCCCTGCCATGCTGTGATCTCTAAATGCATTTCTTGGACCAGGGCAAGAAAGCCAATTGAAAGATACTCATCAGTCCAATGCTTTTCATGTTCATTTTGTGTAAATTTCGAAAAATAGCCCCTGGCTTTACCGTGCCTCAGTCATTTAGGAAAGAGCACAAGCACCCATGTTTGGGGAGGGACTAAGCTACGCCATAGTATGCTGCCAGTCCTCATCAGTACACAAGCAGTAAACAAGGGAGTACAGCTACTAATTTTTTTGCCATGTTATTTCAGAGACGTATTTATTCCATTTTATTCAAATCCTTTTTGCTCTCATTTATAATGAAAATTGAACCATTTGTGGCAAACCGAGGGCTGCAGGGACATGGAATAAACCCGTTCTTAATTGCAAAGCACAGAGAAGATCATGCAAGAGAAATCACAACTCCACAGTACAAACTATCTAAAACTCAATTAAAAGCAGATATAGGCCAAGCTAAGCAGAAAAAGGTATCCCAGGAAAAAAATACCATTAAAATTTGGCATATTAATTGTAAATGAAGTTTGTTTTCTAAAAACCCATGGGGATCTAGACTTGGTATCTAAATGTCTTTTAAGATTAGAGTCTTGGCTATCTCCAGCCAGCTTGCATCCATCCTTCTCTGAAAAGCTCCACTAGAATCATGGTCTAATTCTGGATCTCCTCCTACTTTGTGTTAATTATTTATATGTGTAGAGTTAGTGTGAGCTGGTCTTGAGCATCACAGACCAAGAGCCAGCAGAAACTCCCACCTGATCTATATCATGACTAAGACAAGATTAATTCAGCTCTGGCAGGAGGTTTTATCATGAGCTTTTATCTACACAATGATAATATCTTCTACGTTATCCCACAGGGGCAGATTTCTGTTTTATCCAACAGTTTGCGGTTGCTTTTTTTTGGCTGACGTGTCACAATCGAGGAAGGACATGGACAGGGAAATGAGTTTAGGAATAAAAAAGGAAACAGAAGCATATACATGTGCAGAACAAAGAACCAAACAGGCATGTACTTTACTGAAATATACCCATGTTTCCCTTAAAATATAGTTTAAAAAAATAAAGTACGTCTGTTTAGTGTGAAAAACAGAAAATCAAGCTTTAGTGATCCCCAGCTCTTCAGCCAGATAAACAACTTGCCCTTATTTTGATTAAGGAGAGCTATTACATGTTTTTCCTGAAGCTATTATTTTGCTAGGAGCATGCTGTAATTTACAAGTCCCTCCAAAAATATCCCTTTAATGAAATGAATAGGAAATTAATGCTGTCAGGCAGAAAGCTTTTAGCTAATAGTTTCTAACACTTTCTCTCTGAGAAATTGGAGAGCAATTTTAATTTACCAGCTATCTAAAGGTGAAAACAACCTGTAGTTTCACTGATAGCACCTTGACCCTCTCGCCTGCAGTTGTCAGACATTTTTTGTTTGGGGATGGCATACAGCAGTTGTTGAAGTCTTCTGCTCAGCACAATTGACAGCAGTAAGTGCCTGGACCCTAAGTGAGAGAAAGTGCAGAAGACAGCCTCACACATAAGGCACAAACAGGTCTAAGATGCATTCCTGATCCTAATATGATCCAGAGAAGTTGTGTGTAAAACTCCCGCTCACTCCTAAGCATTGATGGAGATGTTAGATAAGATCATGATGAGACAAAATTCTACATTTAGCACAGAACAGTGGAAGGGTCTGCCTAGACTAAGGCCTAGAACAGCAGGCATGCTGCACAGAAACAGCAAGATCAGAGAAATAATGTCTCTACATTGGGCCAAAGCAACATCATAGAGAAAATGGCAAGACTAATTCAAGGAGTGAGATACAAACTGGTAAAATCATCCTCCACCAGAATTAGGAACAATTTAACATGCACTAGTCTTACACTGTTTTCTTATTCAGAAAACATAGAAGTACTCAGTTTGCTGAAGGACTCAAGTACCCCTTCTTACACTGACAAGTCTACAGCTAGATCCCGGGCTAGTGAGGGGTCTTGTGGCCATAGCAGAACACCACCAGTTCTTACCAGCGATCCCAAAATTTCATCTTTGAATGGTAGAAAGAGATCAGGCTCTAAAGCAGAAGTGTGCAAGTGATGCAGGGATGCAATATCTGCTGCTGTCAAATCAACAGCTCATACCACTGAGCCACACTGCTGCATCTACTGCCTCTTCTTACCATGGGAGTGCAGGATACCAGCTGGGAAGCACGCTCTGGAACCAGTTCTTACCTCACACTGACATCATATTAACAGAGCCATTTCAAGTGATCAGAAAGATCAGCACTGTCCCTTTTTGTCCAAGGAAAGCTGGCACAGAAGGAAGGACACCGCTGGCCAGCTGAACCCGCGCCAGCGCCAACAGGCTGCGGTGCTCAGGCACAGCTGGTAACACTGAGCCCAGAGTCTCTGAGATTGAGATGGAAGGCCACATGTCTCCCGTTAGGAACAGTCAGGTAGGGAAGGACACAGGGAGTACCGGCTGTGCTTCTCTCCTATTAATTCTTCTCTCAGGAGCCCTGCTTTGAAGCGCTCTTGAATTACATGCCTGACACTCGCTTTGAACACGCTCTCAAAGTGATGAATGTCCCCTTAACCGACTTTTTATTTTGAAATACATTATTATATGGCCTTCTAGAGAGATGGAGTTGTCAACCATGTGAATGACAACCCCTGGCAGAAGACCAGCTCACAAACCCCCTCTTCCCACTGTTGCTTGCACAAACAAACCTTAAAGCTGAAACAAAAGCAACTAATTAATCATTGCTCACACGCCATCTAATAGAAAATGGTTCCAGCAGATGTAGAAATAAACAGATTACTGATTTTTTTTTTCCTTGGGAAACAGGCAATTTTTTTTAAAGATGACAAGAGACTAAATTTTACTGCATCTGGATCTAGCTCACAACAAGGACTGGCTTTTCCAAGCTTATGGCTTGCTACTTTTCAAATATGGTATTTGTGATCGATCTGTAAAAAAAAAAAAAGACAATCTTAAAAAAAAAAATTCCTACACTGCATTATCCACTATGCACTTTTAAATTATACTGGCAAACAATCTATCAGAGACCTTGACCAGCTAATATTTAAGAAGCCAGGATTTTCTGGGACCTAAGGGAGGACATGAAGATTCATGTTACATGGGACATTTAGTCACAAAATAAGGAGAGCTCTGATGCAATGCAGCAGATGATCTTTCCAGACTGCACGTATCATTGCTAGAATACCCACAGACCAGCTATCACACTGATGGGATTGTTTCACATCATGAAAAAAGAAAAAAAACCAAAAAGGCATGGGGGCAAAGACCAGAGCCCAGGTCTTGGATCTCTGTGCTCAGCGCCGTAATTAGGGGAACTTGGGTCATGCTTCCTTTTCTTTCTCACTATCACTTTGGACCAAAGGATCTGTCCTTCTGCTCCTCATTTCAACACACTTCACAAAGGAAACCCCAGGGGGGGCAGGGGGCAGTTTCTCACAAAACAGCCTTATCTTCGCCATCAGAGCTGTCTCCTGGAAGAAGTTGATTTTGCAGGGAGAGGAAGGACTAGAAGCTGAACTCCCTGGCAGTGCTGGGACCATTAAAATTCGCGTTTAAAGAAACCCCACACTTTTCCTAAAACTGGGAGAAAAAAAACCCAAAAAACCCAAGCACCGTGACCTGTTCTTGGAAAGGCAGAGCCCATTCCCAATTAATTCCTTGCATCACAAGGAACCCTGCATCCACCCCTTACCAGCGGAGCCAGTCTCTCAGGGCAGGGCTGAACACTTGACATTCAGAGCACTGTGAAGATGACACCCTCATCAAGATGGTTTCTACTTCTACTGCATATCATGCCAAAGCACCAGAATCACAGCATCAGCACTTCATTTCACCAATAGGACTGCCATTGACCTACTTGCTTAAAATGCCCAGGTCCACTAAAACCAGTGTCACCAGTCCAACAATGGTTGGTGGATATGAAACAAAACTCCTTGAAACAGCAGCTGCAAGAAAAATGAAGGTTTTCATCTCCATACTCCTTCATTTTTTGAAAGCACTCGGTTAACTTGGAACTTCAGCATAATAAATGTCCCCCTTACTTTATAGGTGCATACGAACTCACCACACAAAAGGGCACTATGCCCACAGAATCCAGTCTATCCCCTTTATTTCACCCCCTGCTTACTTGCATCTGTTTCTGTGTTTTTAGAAACCCCCTCCTTGTACACAATAAACACATCACCCTCTTTGTGTCTCTGCAGCTCACATATTGGTTTTAATAGCTTTGCTCTACAACTTATTCCATATGTTTGCTTCCCTCCAAGTAGAACAGTTCTGCCTGGTTTCCCCTTCACTCTTAATTTCCTAATAATTAGGCTGACTGTGTAGTGCTCTCTTTTTAAAATTAAAAAGCCAAACAGTGCACACAATGCATCGCGGTCTGCTTTATCGTTAGCATTTTCAGCCTCTATTCTGTTAATGCTCATGTCAGGGCATATTGAATTGTTCTCTACAAAACAAAAGATAAACAAAGATAAATGGCTCCTTTGCTTTTGTCTCATTAAAAAAATTAAATCAAGAAAGTCAGAGACAAAAAGAGAACAGGTCCTTGGCCATCCACTCCTCTCTGAGTGGAGGACAACTCCAGTTGTTAGTTTGCAAACAAACAAAAATTTTAAAAAATCACTCATGCAAATCTGAACCCTTTATTGTCCTTGAGGTCTAGTTTAGATATTTCAATAGTAACACCAGTTCTTTGGACATACATTACTCCATTTTAATGGTGAAGCCTGTAAATACCTGTATGCGAGCCTAACATTTTTAAGGAGTTTTTTCTACAACAGACATGAAATTCTGGCTTGTTCTGAAAGAACACCACCACAGTCAAGATGGGGTTTAGTTAGTGTGGCTTTTTATTTTATTGTATCCACCTTTTCTGTGATGATATTGCATGTTGCATTTGCCTTTTGTCCTTGAAAGCTGTGGTTAAAATGGAGTAATTCCATGAGGGACTTGGCCTATCAGACCAAAATCCTATCAATTTTTATATTTGAGTACACCAGTAGTCCCAAACCTTGATCACTACAATGAACCCTACTATTCCCATTGCTTACAATGTCCACAAGAACATCTCTTAAAACAAGCCATGTTACCTTTCCAAATTAACATATTTCAAATGCACACGCACACCCAGTGCTACATCTGAGCCCAGTATCACAATCTGCCATCTGTGCAACTCAGAACAGATCCAGGAGAGCTCCCAACAGCTCCCCTAGTTATCTTACCTATGCTCCCACTCCTAGACGATGGGAAAGTTGTCAAAGTGCTGAACTTGCAGAGGTCTCTCCAGACAAGGGCTCTCAGCTTTACAGAAAAAAAAAATGCTACTCCATCTTCTCATTATTCCTCTCCTGTTTATTGCTAACACATAGTAGTACCTAGCCCAGCGTTTGCTGGATCAAAAAACCTACGCTTATATATTTGACAGTTCATACAAACAACCATGCAAAAGAAAAAGGGCACATAAAACCTAAACTCCTCTTTCTTCTTGTCAGTGCAGCTTCTCAATGGCTTGGGACCTGGACTTTCCTTCTATCATTCTTCTAGCTTCCTTTAGAGAAATGACAATTCTCAGCTGTTACACTCTCCACCAAACCCTCCAAAAGGACTTCCTGTCAAATCTCCCCCAGCAGATCCTCCAAAGCCCATAGTTGCTGTATTCTTCACCCTGTTAAAGAGGGGAAAAAGGTATTTCTGTTGTTCAGAACATTTCCCTTATCTCCAGAGGACCAACGTCACTTTCTTCCTTTCAGACTGGTAGAAAAGTATACGCAGAAGGAAACTTTACCAGCTTAGTGCCAGTCAAAAAAATAGCCATCTCTGCACTACTGGGAAAGGCATGCTCACAGGTGTGAAAAGGGGAGGCAGGTGTGAAAATGGGATGCAGGTCAGGGCCAGGAAGTACTTTACATACTTACATGAGTAAGTAACTATGAGCTCTACATACCTACAACCAAGTTTGCAGAGTACAGTGGCCTTGCCATAAACAACAGCTTTGCGTATGACGTTGAACCCAGCTGGCAGAGCCACAGGGGTGATGCATGAAGCTCAAGGCAGGGACAGGGGCACTGTGAGTCCCCCTTCGGACACTGCTGCCGCCAGAGACCTCATGTCACAGGGCCACGGCCCCACTATGGGAATCCACTTCTCTATTGCAAGACTGCACAGGAGTGCTCACCATGAAGTAGGACCCCCTCCACACTACACCTGGACAAACCCACTGCTACTACCCAACCCAGCCCCTTTCCATCCCTGTTTCCAAAGCATCAGCTCCCTCACTCCCTTTAGGTTTTGTGGAATGAAAAACTGTTGGTGGCGGGGTTGGTTTTATTTGCTTTGGGGTGGGCCTTTTTGGCCTTCTTACCTTGTTCGTTCTCAGATTAGTAAATAAACACATTTGGCATGAAATTATGGTAATTGATAAGAATTCATGATTTGGCTTTAGTTCAGCCTTGAAAATGGTATAAAGTGGCTGGGTGGTGTTTCACAACTGATTTTTGCTTTTTTTCCCTCCACAGTGTTGGGATTTCTTTCAGAAAAGAGTCTCCCTGGCACAAAACAATTTGCCATAGCCTCTCATTTACTATAAAAAAAAAAACAGAAGGAAAAAGCTGACCTGCAAATGTGCCCTTACATGACCTGTCATCCCTCTGCTTCTCCCATCCTCAAACCTGCAGAAAGCTGTTCCTGCTCGTGCGTGGCCACAGATCCATCACACAAAACATTTCTATTGCTCCTGGTTGAAATGCAGCTTTGGGAAGCTCACTTTGTTACCGATGCTCCTGAAATGCCAGAACACACGTTAAGCACTGTGCAGACCCTCTGCCTTTTGAAATAAGCCTTGCAAGGCAGCTTGCAAACCAATAAATCCTGAATATTTGAAAGTCAGTGGCGGGGTAAGAAAGAAGAAACTTCCCCACAGCCAGCGATTACAGCATAGGGGCTTGTTTCTTCTCTCCCAAACTTGTAGTAATGAACTTGAGTGTTTTAGAAAAAACAGGAGACAAGGGCATAGTCGAATGTCCGTAATGGATTTAAGGGCTGCTTTGTCTGGCACCGAAATTTGACTCGGAATCATTCTCTGGCCCCAAACAACCCCCGGCTAAGTGGTGCAAGCAAGTGTCCGACACCCGGGGAGCGCCACAGATCCGTGCGCAGGCCGGGGGAGGTGGGCAAACAAGAGGCCAATTCAGAGGAACTGGAAGGGATCCCAGAAAAACAAACAGTGGAAATGCTTCAGCCACCGAGCCGGGACTTCAGCGAGGCTCTTGGAGGGCGTTCGTACAGCTGGCTGCCGGCAAAGGTGACCTGCAAGCAGCAGACACAGGCACCAGCCCTATCGTCCATGGTACAACACGCATCTTTGGGGCGTCTTCTTTCGTGGCATTTTCAGCGAGCAAAACGCACACGTGGCATTCAGACGTCAGGCTGCCAGGCTCATCTGCCCGTGTTTCACATTTGGGGTATACTCATGGGAAAGCGCTTACTCATTTCGCTCCATCAGAAGCGACGTAGCCCCACCGCCTCAAGAATAATTTGTCATTAATAATAATACACTGATATGGAACTTTTCATCCCAAAGGATCAAAAAAGCAATTTACAATCTCAAAGCAATTTTCAGATTGGAATAGTTTGTGCTTTAAGGCACACGCCGCGATGGGGCTCAAGTGTGCCTGGGCGTGCATGTGTTTGTGCGTGAGCATTGCGCACAGAGGATGTGATGGGGGACGTTAACTCAGCCGACACCATCCGCCTGGCACCCCAGGGAGAAGAGAAGGTGGCAATGGGTGAACTAAATGTTGCAGGGGATGCAAAGCCATCGAATCTACTAAATTCTATGGCATGGAGCCATTAAGGCCACACTCCCCCTTCCTGTGGGCAGAGGAAACAACCCTCTCTGTGTGAATTGGTGCAAAAGGAAGCAGTGATGGACTAACTAATGGAGGTTTCTGAAAGGACCAGAGAGAGACACTGGCAGTTCCTGCACTCATGCTTCATTTGCTGCCCAAAGTGAAGACACAGTGCTTGGTGGACATCAGTAGTTAAACTGTCAATATGTCTCTGATGCTTTTTTTCCCAGCCTAAGATATAAAAAAAACCAAACCAGGCATCAGTAAGAACTACTTTTTGGTTAATGATCACACAGGAGAGAGGACAATGCATCTCTCCAGGGAACGTTGGCTGCATACACAATTTTTCACCATAGATCACTAATTCAAATCTAACATACTTTACTAGTGACTCAGATGTATTAGTGCCTACTGTTGCTTGGTGGCTTACAAGTGAAATGATTTTTTGATCCCAGATGAGTTCTTTGTGCATACTAGTCTCCAGTTTATATAGATCTTGGAAAATTGCCAGCCGCAATGAAGAGGATGAGGGTCAGCAGGGTGACGATGATCTTCTTGCCAGTTAGCCCAGTTGATCTGCGCAGATCTGGATTGGAAGGTGGGGTTTCTGTCCTCCTGGCATGATCCTCACATACCTCTTGTTCCGATCACCCCTCTGAGCCCTTTTTCCATAGTTTTTTTATTTATCTAATCCTCCCCTTTGGCTTTCCACTTTCACAGTGCAAGTACCCCTTCAGGCTGCCAATTTAAAAAATCCAAACAACTAATCAACCAACTGTGTTAGCATTTCCCCTCACCTCGAGATACAGATCTCGCTTCTCCATGTCTCACCCCTTAGCTTCTTGGGAACACAGTTCATAAAGGAGCTCAGAAATTAAACCCATCAAAACAAGGTTAGAAGATGAGGTCAGGTAGAGAAATGCCCATTGCTACTCAACACAGCTAGTTTTCATTACAGCGAAGTGGTGTTAAAAATAGGCCTGAGTAGGAAGCATTGTCCATACTGAGACTTCTATCACTGCTTACCCTGGCAATTAATTTATGAATTTTCCCAATGCAGACAGAGTCTTAAAAACACACTTCTGTGATCTTCCTTGGAAGAAACAGAAAGAAAAAGAAAAGAAAAAAAAAAACCACCACAAAAAAAAGGGAGTCAGGGGGAGACAAGACCCACCATGTTAACTATTTATAGAATCTGTTTACCTGGATGGTAGTTAAACAATATGCCATATATCAGGCTGTGTTCTGGAACAGACCAATCAACTATTCTTTGCATACTATCCAGCTTGTATCCATGAATTCTTTTACATGACTATTCTGAAATTTTTGTTAAGCATTTGGGGATTTAAGGAATCATTTGTGTGTATTAAAATAAATAGTAACGTGTGTTGTTCACTGGTAAGCCACTCTAATAGCATTATACAAAATGTTTTCAACCATACTGAATGAGTGATGATGGTATAAACCAGTTTTGAGGAAACTTTGATTGCATTAAGTGCAGGGTTACTATTTTATTCTTAAACAGTCTTTACCAGCAGCAAAGGGATATAATTGAAATATGCTGCACTGATTTCAAATGTTGATGGCTGCTGACATGTGATTTTACAAACATGCAGACAGAAATTAGGATAGCACAGACTATTATGGCTACAAATAAACTTTTAAGCAATTTAGGAATACATTAAAGGAAGGCAGAACACTCAGAGGACTGAGCAGCTGACTCTCACTGCTTCCGATGAACAGGTAATGATGGATAGTGCAGCACAGCAAGGGCATGCTTGGGTCTGGAAAAGCCAATAGCCTCCCCACCCCCAAGTCATTACAGATAAGACCTGCAAAACCAGGATTCCACCTGCATTGCACAGCCACAAACCTCCCAGGGAACTCTTGGGTTTTGACCACCAGCTTCTTCAGTGATTTAAGAGTTTCACCCCTGTTTGCTGAGCCCTGGGCCTGAGTGGGTTTCCTCCCAGGACAGGACATTGGTCCACACTGAGTCTTGCTCTACTGGGAGTGTCTCCATGTGACATTTAACGTGAGTGCATACTGGGGTCTCCTGCTGTGACAGGCAGTGACGCTCCCCTAACCTTGCAGTGGAAAGGGGAGAAATCAACTGCATCCTGTAAGGATGCAAAGCCTTGAGCATTTGCTAATATTGCATTCAAAGCATACCAACAACATGGTGCCAACAGAGAAGCTTTGCATTCACTGCAGTAGGATGGAAATGGCTTTGTAAATGTACACATTCTTCACTGTAGTATACATGCACACGAGTGCCTGCGTGTGCACACGTGTGTGCATATATATATAAAAATAAAGTCTCCAAGAACATCTAAAATGAGGAGAGATTTGTATCTTTCTACACGCTGACCAGGTGCTGACACATCACCCCTATGTGAGTCCTATCAGGATGCACCCTAAGAACCCTCTTCACTTTCAGCCAGTGACAGGGATGCTAAGTAACCTCTACCCAAGCCGCCTTCACACTGTTCTTCTCCAACATGGCCCTTTACACCTATCCTTCTCACAGCACAAGCTACAAAAACTGTATTATTTTTGATGGAGTCACACTCTATATGCTATACAAATTGTATATTTTTGGTTAAAAAAAAGAAGAAAAAGACAATTTTCTGGAGCTAGAAATTTTTATATTGGTCTATGGTATATGCTGCTGAGCTATGTATTATACATAAAATTAATGAGAGCTTCTTTCACTTTGTTTTTAAATCCAGGCTTCTCTGAAATGGTCCTCAAAGGAATAAATAAAACTCCCTCCTCAACTTATCAAAATGCTATATACTGTGGACAGATTTTCAAACTGGTTTTAACCTGCACAATAACACTGCCATGAGTGGGGTTACACCAGCTTTCTTCACTGCAAGACCTGACAGAAGTGACTATTTCAGGCAGCGTAGTAATAGTGGTACAGGCTGTTCCTGTTTGTTTATTTAATAGCCAAAGTGCAAATTTGCAAATAATAAATGTGTTAATGACTATATTCATAGGTACATGCTTCTATCAAAACTTCTAATGAGGCCTGAAACACAATAATAAACCAGCAACAAAGCTAAATATCCGAGCCAGCATGCAAGAGCAGACATCTTCCTACACTCACCCATCAATGCAGAGAAAGCAGAGCCAGACAGATGGGGAGAATGGGGAGATTCTGGGGGATCACACTGTGCATTTGGAAGGGAACACCTTTCCACTGCAGTTGGCTTGTTGGCCAGTACTGGCTGCAGTAAGGGTGGGGTTTTGTTGGCACTGGGGCAGCTGCCTCAGGTTAAAGCACGCATTGTTCTACACTAAATATGGGACACGATAAAAAAGGCATATAGTTACACTAGACTTACAGATACAGCTTCAAAATATTGTTCTGATAATAGTTGGATTGGGAAGACTTATCAGAGACCTATTATTTGTAAAAAGAAAGTTCCTCACATCTCAGACCACAAAACCCCAATTGCACAGACAGGCAGTAAATCTTGCAATATTTTCAGTGAAGTAAAATTTCATCTTATAAGTAGAAAACTAAATCAAAGCCTGTACTTAGGCTTAAGTAGACAGTAAGGAATGGTGTAGAACTTATTCCTGCTCTACCATCCCCAAATGCACCAAATGTGGTGCATCAGTCAAGCAGCTGCATCCACACTTGCAGATGTTGCTAGCACCACAAAACATTGTATTTCTCAAATCAGAAAGAGAGGGCCTGGAGTTTTTCAGTCATTAATGCCTGTATTAGTATAGAATCATAAAATCTCCTGAGTTGGAAGGGACCTGTAAGGGTCATCAAGTCCAACTCTGCCTTAACTTCTTTTAGAGAGCTGCAGGATGTATCGCAGAACGTGAAATAGAAAAGGCATAACCCTCTGAATTGTTTTGTTGGGTTTTTTTTTACTGTTAAAGGTGACTAGGAATTCCAGTTAAAACATCTGGATGGATCCCAAGCATACACACAAAACCAATACAACCAAGACCCCACAGTTGCTGCCTGTTCCAGGCCTTTCAGATCTGGACTCGCAGAGGGCCAGCCGCTGGAGCCAAGAGTTGCATCTTCGCTGTGATCTGCTAGGGAAGCGGCTTCGCGGGGATTTAGCCGAAGCACAAAAACGTTTAAACCGTTTCCCGGCGCTCAGGCTAGCCACGCAACAGAGTATTTTTCAAAGCAACGGGGCCGTAATATTACCCCCACCATCACCCCGCGCCTCCTCTCCGAACCCGCCCGAGCACCCAAACCCGGCGGGCGGCGGTAGGACCCGGCAGCCCAGGGGCCGGCTCCCTCGTTCTCCATGCCGGGCCGCTAGAGGGCGCCCTGCCCGCACGGCGGAGAGTGCGTCGCACGGCTTGGCGATGGCGTCACGCCCGCAGCCTCAGCGACGAGCGATAGAGCACCGCTTTCGGGAAGTGCTAGGGATCCCGAATCAGCATGCCCGAGCGGGATGCAGCGTGACCCGAGACCAGCCTCGGCCCGGGCAGAGCTGTGTGGCGCTGACACGCAAAGAAAAGCGGTGGCGGCGGTGCCAGCGACAGTGAAAGTCTGTGCTCCCCGCCAGCGTCCATTAGCTGAGGGATGCGGGGCCGTTTAGCCGTTCCTGAGGGGAATGAAGGATACGGATACTCCCTGTGGGGATATTGATCGAGCAGGACGCAAACAGGGGCTAGGATGCTTTTCCAGTGACACACAAGTTAATGACTTAGCGACTCACACAAGAAGAGCTGCCTCACCGCCTTTGGTAATGATTTGCATGGCAGATAGTGCCTTACCAAGTGACCCTGTCAAATCGGGAAAAGCCCACAGCACGATGCAGCAGGTGACTCGCCCACAAGCTGCAGAGGTGAGTTTACAAACAAGTGACCCTTGGTCCCCTTAGTACGCACACACCCCCTCGCTCCCTCTGCATTTCCTCCTTGCTGAGCGTAGTTTCTGGGAGCTCTTCTTAGGACACAGTAGTTCAGCACTGCATCTCTCTCCTGCTCGTCCCATCCCTTGGTGAAACACCTCACAAAGCCCAAATCCACCTTTCTAACAGGCAAGAAAACTAAATCCCGCTCCCCTCCTTTTTCTCTGCAAACACAGAGCACAAAAGCCAAAATTAAGAGGCAAAACCTTAGAGTTGATCTCCATCCTGGGACCAACAGGAGAAGCCGGCAAAGGGAAACTGCCTAACTGCGGGGGAACCGCAGCGCTGTAGCAGAGCACAGTTGCTCCCCAATGGGGAAGCACTGCAGAGCAAACCAAATGTGAACCGACCCCTTGGAAAGAGTAAGAAACAGGCTCAGCTGCAGGATTACAGGCCTCAAGAGACTGCTAATGGGCTACAGAGACTGTCACCTGCAGGCTACTGTTCTGCTCAAATTCACACTGGCTGGTAGTTTTCACCAGATGATGACTGGCTGGTGGTCTGTCTGGCATAAGCTAGTGCCTTCCTATCTGCCTTAAAAAAACAAAAGAACCCAAAATGCTCTTTTAATTCACACTAACTTTGTTACTGTGTCTGGTTTTATGCTTTTTTCTCACTATATTCAGATTTAGGGTGCCTATCTAGTAAATTAAAAGAACACTGGTGTAGAGAGGCCACGTTTTGGAGCAGCACCATTTAACTTTGCTCACTAAAGCAAATGGCCTGTGTATTCAAAAACACAGCTCTCGATGCTGCTACAGGAAAAGGTATGGGAAAGCTTTTGTTCTCCCTGTTCAGAAACAGCCAGCTTTGCTGCTGGATGCGTAATGTGCTACCTGTCACATGGTAAAACTCCACACAAGGCAACTCAGAGGAGCCTTATTAGAAATGTGGCTGAGCAACTTTCCCCCACCTTGCCCTGGGGAGGAAGAGGAGGGAGAAAATTATAATTCAGTATTAACACATCCACACGGATTTGTAGCTTTTCCATTAAAGTTTTCGACATGAACTATGTATTTCATGGTTTCTGTGATTTTAACAGACTTTCATGATGGAACCGCCTTATTCTCCTTGAAACTAATGGAAGTTTCACTGCTCAGATCAATTATATTCACTACATTCTGAAATATACATATATATATATATATATCAGAACACACTGCTTTCCAGCACCCATCATTCCTCCCTCTGAAATACACTTGTTCATGAAGATGTTTAAGCAACAAGCTGGAGTGGGACTCCAATGCTTTTTCCTAAACCACTTCTAATTATTTGCACTGCATGCATTGGTGTGACTCCAGTTTCGTTTCAGTGGCATTGTACCTGTGCAAAACTAAAGTGCTGTCTGACGTAAATCAAGCCAAAGATTCTTAAGGTCCCATCCTGGTTTCATGAGGGATTAACTGAGGTACCTCAGGAGCACTCAGTACTCAATCTCTTACTACTCCTTAACCCTTATTAATCTTTTAGCTGAAAGCAGAACTTCTTTGACATGGGTTACTCATATCCTCCTCCCTCCCCTTGAAAATGCACAGTGTTAAGCACATAAATCATACTGAACATTACCAATCTAAAGGGAAGTGACAGATGACTGTGACTGCCATTAAATGTTTATTGCATCCCTACCACGTAATGCAATTAGAAGGCAAGAAACATGTAATGTGTATTGCTCTGGTGGGAGAATGGAGAAATTATTGGATTTTCTCTCTTAATCTATTTATATCTTGCAGTGGGGGCATTACGTAGATTAAGCTAGGGACAGTGCCCCCATTCAGTATGCTAAGTAGTGTTTGTCACTCATTGCATTATATGGCAATAACAGCTGTAAGAGTCCTGCACCTTGCAATAATACTGAGTCAGAGGGAAAATGGATGAAGAAGTCTTCTACCCAAGTACTCTTAGTTGCTACTCTTAAGTGCTTCTTTCAAATAAGGGGCAAAATTCCCTAAAAAAAAAAATAAATAAAAATATCACTAACTCTGGTTATTTCTTTTTACAGACTGGTGCTACAAGAATATCAACCTGTGAGAGACATTGATTTAATAAGACACCTCCATCCAACAGTGCTTTACATGCAGGTAGTTCCTCTCTACCTCTCTGCTGAGGCTGGAAAGTTCAAAGCTTTATGAACTCAGTTTCACGGTAGCTTCTGGAGGTCAGCAAGTTAAAAAGAACTTTGCTTTAAAGTGGGGACATGAAGCCATTAGAGGGTACAAGTACAAAATAACAAATGAACAGAAAAGCGAGCAGGATTCAACACACTGTTCCAGCTTTGCTATCCATGCACGCCCTTCGTCATTCAAAAATTATGCCTCATTATCTCTGCAAGCTCCATTTCAGAGCCTGTATTTTTCTCATGCACCTCTAACACTGAATTTGCAGCCCAGCTTCTGTAGCAGGCTCTGTTGGGGCAGAGGGGTGGTTACGTGGCCACAGCTTCATCCACGCAGAAGCCCCAGGACCACATTCCTCTTTGTGGCAGTCCCATCCACACAGTCTCAAAGGCTCAGTATGGATCTGTTAGAAGGTAGTTTTGCCAAAAGTTAATTAATCCTTTGAACAGTGATCTCAAAACTGTCCTCATGATCTGCTAACTCAGGCATCCTCAGCAGATTTCTAGGGTTTCCTGACTCAAACCTAGCTAGCGATGGTTGCTACTGACAAGCTAAGTGGCCAGCTGTGGCTCCTTAATACAAGCTCATGTAATTGCTGTCCTAACATCCCTCTCCAGCCCTTGTGTTCCTTCGTCCAAGGTAATGGATAGGTAGCCCTAGAAACCAGCGCCCTTTGTTCATGCAGAGATAGATTTAACATAGTCAGGAGCAGTGTAAGGCTTCTCAGAGACGTCCTACGGATGCACTTTCACCCTACATTGTAGCAGCACAATTACTCAGTGTGTCTTTCCCAGAGGGTTAACCCAGCACTTGCTCTCCTCATCTGAGCATGGGGCTTAACCTAGCACAGCCTCCAGTGCTTTTCCTGAGCCCATCACCTCACTTGAGCTCTGTGTGCCCAGGAGCACACCTGGGATTTCTGAAGCCCCATGCCACTGCTCTTGGTGCTGCAGCAAGCTCTGATGAAGTTCCCTAGCAGCCATAAGTTCCTGGGAGGACGCAGCCATCCACCTGGGCATGTGGCAGAAGGCACTGGGAGACTCCTCCTCGTCCTCCTCTCATGACAGCCTATGTGCTCTATGAACACACACGAGGGGAAACGAAACTGGAGCAACGCCACGGCTGCCAACCCAGCTTCATAGCACAAACAGTGTAATTCATCTCGTTAAGTGCTTCAAACAGTTTTATCTTCAGGCCTACCACTCTCTAACCTCCTGATCTTCCCTGGTCCCTCATGCAAGTCACCGTGCTGCAGTCACAGCCACGACTAGCACCTGACAGCCTCGAGTCTCCTCAAAAGGGTGTACAGCTTTGCATTTGGTGACAGAGAATGTTCAGCCCTGCTAGCACCGAATGTAGCAGCAACTCACACATGTCAGGACTCAAGCTGCTGCTCTCACTGATCGCTGATGCTTGGGGTAACACTCTGTGCTGCTGTCACCTCCTTCAGTACCAAAAGCCAAGCAGTAGAGAGAAGTCTATGCAAAGAAGGTTCCATGTCACTTTGCCTTTGTTGGGCAGGCTGGCAGCTCTGTATTAGTCTCCTTGCGACTGCCATATGTGGTATTTCAGGGGGATTACAGACACTCCACTAAAAGATCTAGGCCAGCAACTCAGAAAACAATGAGGACTATTCTGAACTCACTGTTTGGCCTGAGAAATTTGAGAGCTGTGACTAAGCTGAGCTTCAACTCAAAACTCTCCTTTACACATTAACACATAAACGGGAGCAAAGACCTTCCACGGAGCCTTCTGCACCTCTCTGAGACTGAAGGATCGTAAGGGTGGAAACCTCCTCTTCTGGGGGGTAGGCAACTACCAGGTGAAACCTTGAGTGCCCCAGAAAGTCTGAAACTTTCTGCTGCTTTCCAAGGGCTTTGTAGCAAGTCAGTTTTCACGCCTTTGCTTCTGGCAGGAGAAATATTTGAATTGCTGTATCTGATGATAGGATATGTATTCACAGTGAAAATCCCAGTCCTTCCCACGGTGTTATTTTTACAATGAGCATAGGAAAGCTGAAAGTTTCTTGACTGACACCTTTTCATTAAGGAGAGAAAAAAACTGCACACATCTATCAAATCTCTAGATGAAATAATGTAACATGATTATTGCTAAAAATATGATCAGTTTATGGTACAAAAATCAATTCAAGCAATTTCCACTGCCAGATATATTGCTTTTATGTCCTTTTGTGTACAGTACTTCAACTAACTAAAACCTGACACTGAAAAGTTCTCATATGAACAGCTCTGCTTTTCAAGAAACTAATGTTAGTTTTAAAAAAAAAGAAAAGTATTTTCTCAAGCTCATAATGTAGACCAAATGAAGCCCTCCTGGAAAAGACTGCAGTACAAAGGCAGCACGGCTGCCAGTGTTTACACTCAAGCAGAAGCTGTCCAAGCAGAAAGGCTCAGTGGTGTCCTTGTATTTCCTAAGGCTACAGTAATTTGATGGCAGATAACTCATCTGTAAGCCGTACGGGCAAAACATATATTTTCTTGAATAAAGACAAAGGAAACTCATTCTGTCTGCCTCTCAAATTTGGGAGATTAATAGTATTATGAAGGGAAGGTTTTATTACTACATGCAAATCAGGCTTGGAAAACTGAATTGTGGAATAATAGTTCATTTTCCTAGAGCCAGTTGAACACCACTTTGTGAACTGGCAAGTCATTGCATTTTGATATTTTCTGGTACTGCAGAGCATCTGCAAACCAGTCATGCTATCTGATAATCTTTTTGGTATTTGATAATGTGGTACTAACGGCACAAGTGAACAAAAGGCAGCCAGGGAATTATTGGCGAATTATACAATATTGGTATTCAGTAATTAAGCCTTAGAATTACTTGGGAGAGGAGAGCATTAGACTTCAAAATTGCTCTACTGAGTACAATATTTGTCTTCAATGTCAAACACATTTATTCAACTGAATCATGCAGATCCACTTCCAAGCTTTGAGACTTTATGCCTACTGAAGGGCTTGAAAATGACTGACTCCAACTGAAGGCAAAAGCATTTCCTGTATATACACACTCACCGCTGAATCCCCATCCCCTTTCATTCCCCTGCTTCAGCAGCCAGGCAGGACTGCAAGAATTAAATCCCTGTTCTTTATGTGCAGGAATATCCTGGTTTATGTAATCTTGTGTAAGAAATACTTATTTCCCTGACTCCTTGTTTGACAGTAGGCTTCTGGAGGCAAGTGTTTACTACATATTCAATCTCATTTCTACTGAATCCAGTTTATAAAAACCCCACTAACTTCACGTAGAGCTATCAGACAGTAAATGTTTGTTACATTTACTGCTAAAATGGAGTGATTTACATCTTATAATGGTGTTATCCATTAGAACATAGATTTAACTGAAAATAAAAGAAATTTTAGGCAACAAAGAGGGGAATTTTGTTTTGAGGCTGATGCAAGGGGCTATAAAACATCTGGAAGATGTTAGTGACTGCACTGGCTGTAATCACAGCGCATGCTATCTGCACTGAGAGCTGATTCTCCTTGACTTAAAGGGGAAAGAAAAAGTCAAGTGAGATAGTGGATGTGTTGTTACTCAGTGTAAACTGGCACTCCTCATGCAAGCACTGATAAAATACCAGAGGGAGGCTCCGGCTCCGCTGGTTCTTCAGAGTGGAGAGAGAGCCTCAGCTCCTTTCTGCCCGGTCCCAGTGTCACCTCTGACCCTCACTTAAGAAACACGGCGTACACTCAATCCCAGTACGTCAAGTACTCTACAGCTTCCTGCTGCTTATCACCCCTGTGGGTGTTCTGAGGAGGTAGGAACCGCTCTCTCCTCCTGACTTACCCCCTTTTTCCATGCATACCACCCGCCCCACCCCCCCCCTCCCTACTCAAAAGGAAAGGTTTATGTGAAGTCTTGCAGATTTTTTCTGTTTTGAGGGTTTTTTTCCTCAGTTAGAGTTTAAATGCTCAGACATTCTTCCCTAAACAAATACTTGTAATTATAAAAGAGTCGCATACGTTCAGGTAAAATGCATAGCATGATGGTAGAGGCAGAATGTGATGGAAGAAATTGTTACAACTGGAGCAGGAGAGAACACTTGTGTTTCAGTCTCTCCTCTCCTCTGATTTTCTCCTGCATCCTCAAGGGCACAAAATTCCAGGGAGCTGAAAATCGGCACTCCCCATCCTGTTCTGCCCTGCCGAGTCCTTCACCGCTTTATGCCATCACCCCTGCTTCAGGTCCCAGCCCCACTTCACAGACCTGCTCAGCTCTACCTGCATCAGGCTACTGATGTTCCTTGTAACTTGTTTCCTAAGGAAAACTTGCCATTTACATGCTGTGTAAGTCAAAGGATATAATACAGCTGTTCAGACTGATGTTTCCCGAAACCCAGAAACTCGAACGTGCATTTCAGAATAACCACAGTAATTCTGACTGGCACTGAAAAACACCAGCAAGAAGATAAAGTAGAGGCAAAAAAAGAGTTATCACATTGTTCTTTACACATTTTATACTGCCTTATTTCTTTCTTAGTTTTATTTACAATCTGATCTGAATATTATTCAGCTATTTGCCCGTATTCGTGGAATTATTTTTGTGGAAAATTTTTTATGTACACTTTACGCCCAAACTCTTTGTGCTGGCAATATACCATTTCACCTGGCACAGCACACAAGACATCAAGAGCCATTCACTGCTTCCTAGAGGTAGAAAACAGTAAATCATAAAGTATGCTGCTGACACCCCTCTGATCCACGGCACAGTTTTAATACAAGTTTTCAGACGAAATGATCAATCACACCACAACTCAGCAGACTTTAAGGATTTGCAAATAGTCTCACAACTGCCTCATCCAAACACTGAAAAACAGTGGTGAGGATGACCGCAGGAGCCACAGAAATTAAAACTAATGACATACTGACAAATATGCTAATCCATATTAACATTGCTGTTTGCTTTGGGAGATAAAAAGCATTACAACTAATGACAGCACCAACCTTATCAACAACGTCCAGAGAAGCAACAAAATATTTGGATAGCTGTTGGGACAGCTTCTGAAAATAGTCTGCAGAATTCAGCCAGAAACATTTTTGGGGAAAAAAAAAAAAAAAGGTTGCTGGGTGGGGGTGGGTTTTTTTGGTGAGATAGGCTGGTCTCCTGCCATGCAGGATCACCGCCAGAGGCAAACCTGCTGCTCTTTCAGGACCGACCTTCAAAATGATGTGCACAAACAAACTATGACAATGAAAAGCATGCAAATTAACTGAAGGTTTTAGAAACTTCAAAAATATTCAAATTTAATTCCGGAATATTTGGAAGTAGTGTGGGGAGGAAGGAGCTGGGGAACAAGGCTGAGGTTAACTTTTGAGAACTGTTTCACATAGTCATGGAAGGAGGAATTGGGAGGAAAGGTTGAGGCTATGCTAGAGTGCATTTAAAATGCTTTAACATATTTCTGCTTTCATTTGCTTTATGCTCAGGGAAGTAGTGAGAACAGACAGCTACAATGGATGTTATTTAAATCCAAAGCAGAGAGCAAATCCTAGTGGCATGTCTTTTAAGAAAGGAAGGAAAATGCCAGTTCTCAATTACATGTTTTCATTGGTTGCATTTACGTACAAAATAGTTTACACAACACCCCAGCGTTGCCTGCACATATTTCTGTAGTCAAGGAGCCAGCCAACAGCAGAACTATTTCGGCTGGGAGACTCAAAACAGCCAGAAAGCTCTGCCTCCCAGGTCCAGCTTCCACCACTCCCTACATTGACCCAAACTTGCCAGCGAAGCCTTGAGTATCAGCACGCACATACTGAAGAATTTCCTACACTTTTAAAAAGTAGCTGGTTTTTTTTTTTTCTCCTCATGTTGGGGTTGATGCCAAGAAAACTGGCAAGGATTGGGTTTTAGTACAACATAAGCAAATGTAACTAACATAATAGCTGCAAGAGGTTAAGGCAGCCAAATTTGCTGGCATATAACTGGGAACGGATGTTTCTCTCCTTATTCTTCTAAAAGTTCTCCTCCTGACAGGGGGAAATAGAGGAGCTCAGTTGGAAAGGACCTGTGAAGACCATCTAGTCCAACTGCTTGAACACTTCAGGGCTGATCAGAAGTTAAAGTGAATTGAGGCATTTGGAAAATACCCTTAGTAAACACTGACAGGCTTTGGGCATCAACCACCTCTCTAGGAAGCCTTTTCTAGTGTTTGACCACCCTCTGTGTATGTTCTGGAGAATGTTTTGGAGACTCAGATTGTCTAAAGATATTATTTAATATTTCACGCTGCAAACCAGTATGAGATGCAGTCCATTGTTTCCACAATGGCCACTCATGGCACTTTTAGCTATTTCTGCTCTAATTAATCAAGATGCAGCACTCTTTTAGACTTAAAAATTTAAAAATGGGGTTTCTACACATGTACTCCTGTATCATTAGCCCTGAGCAAGATCAATGGAAAATCAGTACTTCCTGCCCATCGTATCCAACAGACAGCAGTGAGGAAACATCACTGCGTACTACATCATGTGTCTGTGTTGTGGTACTTATATACGAAACTTCAGTCCACAGCTCTTCTCCAGATTACATCTGCCTTCCCTTGATGTCTCATCATGCACATTTAAATGGTGCTAATACATCCCAGAGAACATAAACCCACCATTTTCCCACTGACACATGGCTTTACAGCCTGAGACAAGCTAGAAAGCATCACTCAGTTTTCACCCCAGAAAGCTGTTGCAGTCCCTCTACTTGAGTTTCAACATGTTATTGATATGCAGTTGATTATCTAATACTTTGAAATATTCCAAAGAAAGACAAAGGCTGTTCTGAAAAGCACAGTTATCTCCATGTCACCAGAAGTGGAGAGTTGTATTAGATCCATGGTTCCAGTTCCTCATCTCAAGCATCTGTTCTATCATGTATAAATTAAGTGAAGCAGATTTATTTGCAGTATAAAGTACTGCACCATATATTGACTGAAGCAGATTTATTAAGTGCTAGACAGGCAGGTTTAAAAACAGTTTTTTAATACAATAAGAGTATGTGTAATAAACCCAATATCAAAGCAGGATTTGGAAAGGTAAACTCAAAGATTTTGTTCTGTTCTTAAATTTATTTTATAGCCTTTTTCCTACCCTGTGCAAATAAAAGACATCTCTGAATTTAATTCATACCTATGTGAAAGACCTGTACAAAATCTCACTGGCACTGAATTTCTACTAGAAGGTTTTAAGCAAAACTAAGTGGTATGCAAGTCACTCTTCACCCATTAAAAATTACCATGTTACAACAAAGAGATTGTAATGTCCTTAGCACAGTGTAAAAAACTGGCAACTCCGTTCCCCCCTATTTTTATGAGCAGTTTAAATTCCTCAATAATCTGACCTTGAATGTAACAGACAAGTAAAAGGCAGTCTTGACCATTTTAAGCCTAGCAGTGTTTTGCACAGGGACAGGAGTGCCTCTCTGGGTAGAAATCCTAGCCAGGCTACTCGAAGGGCAGCCAGATACTGCGCAGCACAAGGTGAGTGCAACCTCCTTCCATTTTGTGCAGTACTTCCTGCAACATTTGGAAGAAGCAATCTAATATCCATGTTATACAGCTTCCCAATTTGGAATAAAGGTTAAGAAGAACGACCAAAAAAAAAGAACACAAATCTTCCTGTGCCAAGTAAAATAAGTACCAAGAAAGAAACCACAAGAAAAGGCCATGCGAGGTGTTTTAAGATACTTCACCTCACTAGTTTTAACTCTGTATTCAGTGAAAACCAGAGGATGAACTGCATGGAAAACTCCTGCCTAGCTGCACACGAGCAGCAGAAATATGTCACACACCAAAAAACCCCAACTGTATCTTGGCCAAAAGCAAGTCCCATCTCTCTAGTTTCAGAAGTACCTTGCACAGGCCACCCCTGCAGTGCAAATCACAAGAAACACTCACCTTACAGCACCTTAGAGAACCAACCCTCCTGTGCACCTCACCAAGTGAGTGCTGCCACTGCTGCAGAGCAGGGATTTTAGTCTGGTGTGACCTGCTGTAGAAAGTGTGGGGCTCACCTGGCCTTCCACAGGAACATGATGCAGCTTCTTATAGCAAAAAGCAGTGAGCATTATCTCCTACAGCAGTGCCAGCCACCCATGCCTGGGGCAGGGTTTGTGAGTCAGGGTGTCCTGGAGGCTGTGGGTCATGCACAAGTCGTTACATGATGCCTACAAAGTAGCGTGCAGAGGAAAGGAGAGGAAGGGGGCAATGATGGAGTTTGTGCATGGGTAGAGATGCTTTTGAGTGAAACACCCAGAGGGTTAATCACAGCCAGAGAGCCGAGGATACTTGAAAGGCTTCTGCAACAGAGACCCATTTTGTAGGTAACAATGATCTGTATGAAGTTTGAAGTCTTGTTCCATGCTTCCAAAAAGCAAGGGGGATTTTGGCCACTTGCCTAAAATATGTTGCTTTCTTGGCTGTAGTTGTGGGGAGTCCATTTTCCTTCTGAAACCAGTCAAATAAGTACACGTGCTGAGGACATAGCTATAGGGGTCTTAACCCCTGCTTCCAAACTTGTGGGGAATGCGGTTTGCCTCTTAAAGCACATTTGGTACTGGTACCACTGTACCTTGGGTGTACATCTATGCAGGAAATCACCATTTCTGGGATTCAGACACCCATTTGGACTCAAAGGCATGTAACAAAGTGGTAACCAAGATATTCTCAAATTTGACAGGAGGCAAAAACCTCATTCAGCCTGGACAAGCCACAGTCTCCACCCTGTCCTGAGAAACCCTCGATAGCAAAGGAAAAATAAAACCAGCTTCTAAACTGGGTCATCACTTTAACTTCCATAAAGCAATAAATGCCAAGATACAGGTAATTACTAATGTTAATGGTTCCAAGACTAATGTGGAGTGCTGGGTGGGAGGACAATGGAGCCAGGGATAAGGTCCAGTCCATGCAGAAAGCAGGGCTCAGGCTTTTGGAAATGGTCAATGATTTTGCCCAAGTCCACCATGGGATGGCTAAACGCCTGCTCAGGAAGCCCCAGAAACCACTTGAAGCAGAGCACCCCCTTTCCGCATCATAAATCATTCACCTTGGCAGTCTGCGAAGCCAGGCAGAGGGCTAGGCAGCCACATCTGTGGCAGAGGTGTCGTTAACACCTTTTATTTTACGTACAGACACATCATCAGTGCTCTGCACAGAGGTTTGGCAGGTGCACTCACCTGCACGCACACAGAGGCCGCTGTGCGCCGGTCAGGGACAGGAGAAGCCGAGTCCCCAGGACGGCAAACACGCCTGCCCTGACCGCTACGTACTCCTCCTGTTGCCTGGTGCTGTAAGGTATTGACAGCTCAAGCCAGCTGTGTCTGCACTCATTTCCAATGTCAGCAGGAGCATTTTTAGACAGCTCGGCACCCTCTGTCCTGTCCCCCAGTCTGGTCACCAAAGCCACTGCTTACTGTGTGCTCTGGCTAAAGCATGCTCCCAGGAGGACAGACTTGCCATTTCTGGAGCACATCCTATGTTTGCAAGGGACTGATTAATTTCTCTTCAGCTTTGCATCCACCCATTTGTCTTTTTGTCTGTCTGTCCAGACCTCAAGTTTTTTTCTCAGCGTTTTCTGTTACAAAACTGGTAGCATCTGCCTTCTTGGCAATGTCCTGCCAGGAAACATACCTGGAGATATGGATGCAATTGTGCTTACTCCTGGTACCATTACTAGAGAGTGCCAGGGTTCAAATACCTCCTGGCATCCTTTAACCTTAAATTCCCATTCAATCAATCAATGAATAAAGAGTCAGTAGCTTAGCTGAAGTAGAAACTAAATATTAGCAGTCATCAAAATGTCTTCAGCTTTCAAATACATGTCTACTGATGTACTGACATCTCAAGACTACAGGGAAGTTTAACTAAAACATTCAATTAAAAGGAAAATAAGCAAACCTTTGTTCTTTGTGTTATTTATATATATATATAAAAAAAGGTAACGTGTCTGCATGTCCCTCTGATTCACTTACATCCTGTAATGCATTTTCCACGTACTGTTCAGGTAACCCTGCAGTTTCCTTAGAGTATCTCAGAAGGTTACTTGAGCTGGTTTCTGGAGCTGCTTCCACCCAAGCAGACCCAAACAATGGATTTTCTGGATACACCTTCCAAAGGAAGAGATAAAAAGAGCCCAACATACTGAAGAACTCTGTCTTCCATAATTTCATAAACACCAGTACCTGAACAGTCATTACTCAGAATCCAAACCAGTAATAGAATGTGACTTAAAAAAATCCAAAAAGCAGAATTGACATGTACCTGTTTCACAAGCCGAGACACACAGCACCATCTAGTCCCCTGTTTCACAAGAGCTAATAAAAGCGCCAGAGCCATGCTGGACTGCTTCTGTGTTGTGGGAAGCCTGATTACAGCCTGATTTTGTAGTGCTCTGAAGGAGACCAGAGCTGCAGAATGGGAAGTGAAGCCATTCACCCTTTGGGCACAGGCAAAGTCTTGACCCGCTACCAGACTGTCCATCTGGTGGGGAGAAAAGGGGACTTTTACAAGGACAGTGAGTGATATAAAGGTCATGTGAGGGGGATTATAAGTCTCACACAAACACACACACATAGGAGAAGTGGCTGGAGCAAACCAAATGGCATAGAACAAACCAGAGAAGGAAGGCTGGTCTTCAGAGGTGCCAGCAAGCAGGACCGACAACTCCATGGGACAGGACTCATCCAACCTAGCTTTTGCAGCTAGCTGCTGTTCTCACCACAGGTCTGCAGAGCCAAAAATCAGGATTAGGAGCCCCATTCTTGATTTCGGCCATACTGGCAGCCCACTGACCACCTGATGAGGACAAGCAGAAAAGATGAGGTGGGGCAGCACCAGTTAGGCCAGTCATAAATCAGACTGTGGTGTAAAAACCCAGCACCCACTTCCTACATTCTCTGTGGCCTCTTGATGGAAACAAGCAACACCAGCCATTTTCATACCACAAATTACTTCCATGTTTTCTGTGAGCCCACCAGAGGGGAATTCCAGTGTCTGTTCACTCCCTACTGCTGCCTCCTGCTCCTCTGGTTTCCATCTAAAAATTGAGATAATTATACTTGTCTCTCTCCAATATGTTTTTCCTACTGCAAATAAAAATGCATGACATTCACTCAAAGGCTTCTGAGCTTCTGATGAGCATGATCTGAGTTTTTACTATGCAAAGGCATCCCTTCTCAGGGGGCATTAGCTTTGTACTTCATAGCCAAGATGGCTTTCATTAATTTAAGTGATATAAAATGAAAATACGTTGAAGAAAATAATGTGGAATGAAAGAACACACTGAAAATTCTTCAAAAATTTTATTATGAATAGCTTTTAGGCTAGTGGATAATTTTTTAATCTGATATGTTATGTTCTACCAAGCCAAGTCCATAGATACCCCCAGCTTTCTACATTTCTTCCTCTGTTACCATAACACACTGGGTCAAGTGTGACTACTGTTTATTTTAACTTTGCAAAATTGATCCCAGCTTCGTATTTTTGAGAAAGATTGGTTCATTTTGGTACATTTCCAGAGTAAATCCTGCCTGTTCTTTTAAAGTGGGACAGAGTCTTGACATACCACCATTGTGACTGCAGAAGGCATTTCTGGCATGCATAATGAGTGATTGACTTCCTTGCTTGTTTTCATAGTGATAAATATGTGGTACCATTAGGCGGGAAAACAAAGTATTCCCAAAAAAACTCTGCTAAGCACATTTTGGAGTTAATGGAGTAGTGTACATACATCATGCACTCTCTCTGTGCTGAGATATTTGATTCTGTGAAATTCACTCGCTCCCACATAATTTAAACCACCAAAATGGAACATTGTATTTTCCCTTTTCTGCACATGTAAAAAGTGCAGACAATCTT
This sequence comes from Zapornia atra, assembly GCA_013400835.1. NCBI lineage: Eukaryota > Metazoa > Chordata > Aves > Gruiformes > Rallidae > Zapornia > Zapornia atra. Next base: position 176,319 of record VZTU01008529.1, on the reverse strand, counting down.
GCCAAGGTTAACTATACAGTCTTGTTAGGCTTCTATAGATTTCATTAATGCCTCATAAAGGAGAATCAATAAAGCTTCTTGCACACTGATATAAAAAAATGACCTTTCGATTTACTCTTTAGGATACCAATAAGAAATTTAATCAATAGACATCATCAGAACTTCTCTGATGAGAGCTCTTGCAACAGGGAGTTTAGATTAGGAATTCTCCAGAAAAGTTATGTTCCTCTTCTGAACTCCTTCCTAAGGGACTGTTCCTGATCCTATTGGGAAACTTTGTTGGGACTACACATTTTTAGGCCACAACCTTGCAAAGCTGTGTATTAAGGGCATGGGATTAGTCACACACTGCAACACATACGCTTGCTGAAGTTTCGTCACACTTCAAAAGTTAATAGGACTGCTTATGAGACAAAGGATTTTTACAGAAATGCACCTCTACTCCCATTTATGCTTGAAATTTTCCTTTGGCATTTTTCTATGGGTATGAAGCACCACAATGCTTACAGTGACTTTGTTGGTTCCCTTCATGTAATTTACAGCTTAGTGTACTCAGCAAGCTTACCAAAATGACACCAACCTCAGCATCCCAACAGGAGAGTCACTGATAACAAATGAGACTGCCCTGGAAGCAGAGTTAGAAATCAAAACCAAGGCCCAGATCCATGGTCTTTACACTGAGACTTTCCATCTATTTTGCTCCAAATTCCTCACTCAGACAGCTTATGGAATCTCATTTTCTGTTGTCTTTGGGTTTTACAGTTTCCTGTAGCGTTCAAGACTAACAACCACCCCCTGGTATCTCTTTTAGGGGCTAGGTGGACCAACTCAGAAAACTGCTCTAAGCAATTCCACCCACTTCTGCAAGACTTCTCAGGTGAATAGAGAGCAGCCACATATAAAGAAAACAAAAAAAAAACCCACCATGAAGAGATACCTGGTGTCAACATTAATTTTTTTGTCTTGTTTTAAAGTACCTCTTATTTAATACACCTCGGTCACAATATTCTAGATGGCTCATATAGAAAATGACACATTTGTATAAAAAATTATAAAAACAAACAAACAAACCCCGCCCAAGTAAATTCATGTGACTTTTCTATTGGTTTTCAAGGAGCAATCCCTGCTTGCCTCAGCTCATACCCAATCCCAAGGTCTTTCCCAAAGCAGCATTTGCCTTTAAAGCACTCCTCTGGCATTCCTTTAGGGGCAGGCTATTCCGGGCCTGGCCCCTAACTGCTTCCCTTGCTTTATGTCAGGGCCACAGTCAGTCCGCTGGATCGAAAACAAGAGCCAGTGAGACAGGACTGTGTGGTCGCCTGTGGTCAGTAGGTGGGACCAGCCAGCTTCGTGCGTGTTGGCATCCTAATCAAAACACAGCAGTTTACTCCTTTCTTCCCTTTCTTGCCTCAAGTAGCATCATGCACAACATGCTTTGGTAACCTTTAAACAGACAGTCTGCATGCATTTGTGTCTGTCTTGCGGTTTCCAAGTGACTAGTAAGTACATACTGCTCTGCTCCCCAAAGCATAGTTGTTATTTAGCTGGAGGATCAAAAAACTTCCTTTCTCCAGCATCACATCCAAAAGATAAGTTTGTTCCCATCTTAACTTTTCATGCAAGAGAAAAAAATGTTTAGTCTATACCTTATGTTTATAAGCATGTATTTTGGGGCAAAGAGGATGGTTTAACTTCTTTATACAGTACAGTATTTGTCTTACCACCCAGGGAAACAAAAATAAATACTGTAGTGTAGTCAAAACTCTTAATTCTCAAAAAAAAAGATTTTTTTTTTCTACTGTTACTTATTAATATTTAAAATTGCTAATCCTAACAGGTCAATTTTTGTATGTTTTAATTTTTCATTGCCTAATTTCAGAGAGGAAAATAAGGAAAATCAAGTTGGGTTTTTTTGTTTCTGCAAATACCCTCTAAGATGATCAAAAGCAACCAGTCCTTGCTGTAGCTGGAAAGACAGCCTTGATGGAACAGAGACCTGCTGAGAAAAGTTCATCTCAGGTTTTGATCAGAAGTAGGGTGATGTTCTGAGAACAAACAACTGCCGAGAGCAGGGGCAATGTGAACTTGCAGCCTTTTCAGTTTAATTACTACGTCTTTGCATCTAGAGGGTGGTGGGTGGCTGCAAAAATTTCCAAGGAAAAATTTGCTTTTTGAGAATGTAAAAAGTCCAAAATAACTTGCAGTCATAAAACAGCATTTTACCCAATAATTGACATTCTAGATGCCTACCTTTTATTCAGGTTCTCTTAAGTGGGACCAGATCGTGTAAAGATACAATTTCCTCCTTATTGTGTCAGCAAAGAATCTCTTTGTTAACACCAGGATCACTCTCTGATGTACTTTTCAGAGTCTGTTCCTTTTTTTTACCCACCCCGGTTTTTAAAAAGAATTCTTAGAGTCACGGAAATTTTCCCTGTCCAAACAGATGAGCTGATAGAAATCTCTCCACCAAGAATACAGCCTTACAGAAATCATAGCCGTTAACAGCCCTCAGCTGGTGGAGAGCTGCGGCACTCACTGAGCCCCAGGAACCCGTGTCCGTTTACACAAAATGAGAGGTTCAGCTGCAAATACATCTTGTGAAGGCCAGCTCTTCTACTTAGAAAGTTCACCTATCTGAGCATAACTGGAAGTTTCAAAACCTAAAGCCTGTGGGCTGAGATTTATTAGGAACAGGTGGGGGCTAAGTACCATACACAATTTACCTGTGTACCTAAATACAGTTATATATATATTTATAAACATAAATAAACCAGCTGGTATCCATTTCCTTGCTAATCAAAACACCTTTGGCCCTCTCAAATTCCAGACCTATGCTGCTGCAACTACTTGATTTTCATGCACACAAGACGCACCTCGTGGCCTTCAAGCCATGAAAACCTGGTATTGAACAAATTCTTGTTAATAAATTTTTGCTCCTGTAGGAAGATTCATGCTGCCAATTAGGTAGTGGTTGAAATCTAAAGGTCAAATCCAGAATACTAAACAATCCAGCACTTGGTAAACAACCCAGAGCAAAAGTCACAGGAACCAAACTGTGAAGCTAGGGCTATTCAGGTAAACTCTTTACCCTTACAGGTAAGTGCATCTTCCCAAACAGTATTTCATGGTCAGTAAGACTTATCTTTGGCAAAAGACTAGCACGAGCCTTTAAACTGAGTTTCTGGGAAGGAAACACGTAGGCTTACATAAGCTATTTCAGTCCAGAAATTCCTTGTGGTTAGGTAATTATATACACTAATAACTTCCAATGACAGTGTCTGGAGGCAGGCTGCACATACACATAACAAAGCAACTTAATATGTTCAATGAACTTCAGTGTTCTCAACCAATGATTCAATGCAACTGCTCACACTGCAATGCAAGTTCTCATTCTACAGACAAGTAAGAACTGATTTGGGAAGGCTGAAGACACCAAGCACTGCATTCAGGAACTGCCATAATCTCTCTCGAGCCACCACGTGCTACATATTTTATAGCTGCACCCTTACAAGTCATAGCTACATATTCCTAGGTGCCCACAGGATGTTGATAACACCTGACGCTTACTGAAAGATGATGAATCACCACTTGGTATTAAATTGATTAAAATGTATCTTAAAATAAATCTTAAAATCCTGACTGTCTAAAAGCAAAGCAAAGTTAGATGAAATCTGCTCATCAAAGACCCTTTTTTTTTTAAGGTCTTCCTTAATCAAATGTTTCTCTGGTACATTTACATTGTAATATGCACAGGTGATATCGATAGGCAAGTATTTGTGTTTGTTTTCAATGCCATTTCAGAAAACAAGCAATACAACTGGTTTTAACTTGCACTGTAGGTAAGAATTACTTTACTTAAACAAGCTAAAATTCAGGCCTGACAAAAAGGGATCAAGAGTGTTTCAAGATGATTTTGACCTTACAGACCATGGGGTAAATACAACGCCCCATTAATGTACTTCCATGGAAGTGCTGAAGTCCATGTCTCAAAGCAAGGAACTTCAACAAGAACAACCGGATTTTCTTTCTTTTGATGTACCCAGGGGAGAAACAGAAAAGTAAGCAAATAGACTGGAACATCCTTATGTTTTATTGGTCAAATAAGAGCCCTTTTCATTAGCTTGGGAGTCAGAAATGCATTTGCATAAGCTTGTGGGATTCCAAAATGCCTAGGCATCATACAGCAGAAACCTTGGGAAAATCATGCCACGTTAAAGTCAGACATACCACAGGGTGGACACAATCAGAATATCCCAAAAGTTTTCCTTGATACAGACTTTTGCTGGCATAAATGACCACAAGCAACCATTTATTGTCCTTAACTAACTGCAGAAGTTATTAAGAGCAGCTTTGAGTGCCAGTTATGCCACAGATCTTAATCAGCCTCCTTCAAAGAAAAGAAAAAAAAAAAACCAAACCAAAAAGAGTCTGCCAAGCCCCTTTTTCCCCCGCTCTGGAGTAGGTTGCATGGGCTCAGGATAAACCTGCTCCAACCTGGACACTCCAGGGGCTGCTAGGAGAATCAGGTCCAGGATCTGGAACAGCTCCTTACCCTTCTCTTCACAGGTGCCACCCCTGCAGACCCCCTGCGAATGCCTGGGCACCTGCACCTGCTGCAGGGAAGCAGCAGAGATACCCTGCAGCTTCCTTCTATCCTCTGCCCAGGGGCTCCCCTTGCACAGACACACACCTCAGGGAGCTGAACACAACTGCAGGCATTGTTCAGTCAGTCAAGGAAAAACAGGAAAAAAAAAAAGTCTTCCCCTGCAAAATTTCTCAACATTATCACCTACCCAACAACAATTTTTAGTCATGCATTTCATTTTGAGGGGTGTGGTCCTAAGCTTGAGAGGCTCATGGCTCAGAGGAGACAACATTTGTGAAGGAGCCTGGCAGTTCTGGAGACTAGTCATTTCTTCAGAGAGCACAACGGCCAAAACATTAGAAAATTTATGTCAACATCAATGAGGAAATCCAACAGAAGAACAAGGGTAAAAAAATCCTCAATGTGAACACTCTTCGAATATGTCTTTCAAAATAGCACTTCGGTTACTTTATTTCTTATTTTAAAGGTTAAAGAACATTCCCAAGTAAACAAAAATTGCAAAATGTTTTGCTTTACACAACTGTTTTTCAAAGTCTTTGTTTGGGGCAGGGGAAAATGACTTGAGGGATGATTATAAATCTTCCCCTGAAATTTCAAGGCCTTCTGCTGAACTGGACAAACCACACGCACAGTCCTAACACACAAGGATGGTTTAGTAGCCTCATGCAACCTCAAATATTGTGCAGTATTGGTCTCCTTTTCCTCTTTCTATTTAGAGGCTCAAAGCCTTCCCAGAAAGAAGGGGCCCAGCACATAACACAGGCTCGCCTATGTCTGCCAGCATGCCTCTACAAACTGGGCTCCTGGTCACCTTGGGTTTTCACAGCCCTTTAGACGCCTGAATTAGACGCATAATCAGCTGCTTCTAACACTTTTAATGCATGTGTTCCAGCGTACAATATACCAGACAGATAAAAATAGTAAAACTTTGAGAAAGACAAAGAGTATTGGCACCACAATGTCTTTTCCAATGAAAAAAATTCACGGCTGTATTGGAGCAATTGTCCGGCGCCAACGTGAATGGCGTCATTTTGTTAGCTCCAGCATAATTCAATTACATAATTCTCCCAGCTCATGAACGCGTAGATATTTGGTTTTTTAATAATCCAATCCAATAATGATTTTTTTAATAACTTTCAGGCAAAGTAGTGCAAGAGATTAGGAAAGCACATATGGGAAAAGCCACTTTTAACCTACGTTTTATCCTTAAAACCCAAAAGTGGATTCAGTATTAAAATCAAAGCACTCCAAGCATATTGTGAAATATTTACAGCTGTTATTACGGACTAATTTATGTATGCTAGAAACCAGATTATTCAAACTGGTTTCACAAGCAATATGTTAGCAAACAAGATTTTGCTTGTTAATTATATTAAACATGTCCATATAAGCTTGGAATTAATTACAAATGGTATTTTACTGTACTTGATAAAAGCACTAAGCAGCAAGAACTAATGATGGCAGAAAGGTCTTCTCTCATTTTCAGTAAAGCTTTCCATGTGAAAATCTGTCAACATGAAAAAGTTACTGCTTGTAATTAAAACCAGGCTTTAGTTCAGTAATATGTTTACATGTTATGTTCCAGAAGAGGGGGGAAAAATGCAATTAAATTACTCTCCTTAAGCCCTGCGGTTCGCAAGCACACCATCAGCTCTGGGCATGCTACTGATGTCAAGTCCTTCAGCTTGGAAAGACAAAAACTTCAGCTTCATGAGACATCTGAGAGTTTTGTACTGCTAACACGGTTTGTTAAGAGTTTAAGTGAGCCCTCCAGATGTGTTCACAGCATTTTTGCAGTGGGTATGTCTACCCACATGAGGCATTTAAGCCCTACTCCTGTCAGTACTTGTACAAGGTTTCACTAATGGATCGATAATAGCAAAGAGGAGGCAGAGGAGGTTACAGTAATACTTTACCATACTTGGGAGCACATCAGTAAGCGACTAATTACCCCTGTTTCCGCTCTCACATTAACTTACTAAGTGACCCTTTCCCTGTCTCCACAATCGCTTTATAGCACAAGATCTATTTTCAAAGCAGACCTCAAAGTGACTTGTCAGACCGATTACCAAGCCGGGTGCTTCAGTGGGTCCCAAGACCACAGCATGAGGACCTCAGTCTGCTGGTCCTAGTTCTTCACCTGCCACAGTTTGTCTTTACCAAGCACGCACCGTTTTGTCGCCATAATTCTCAAGCCTTTTTCTGATACACTGAGATGGGCAGATGCTACTTGCCACACCAATATTTAACTAGGTTTTAAGGCCATAGGCATACAAACACTTTCACACTGCCATAACAAGACATATTTCCTAAACAGCTAGCAAATAACCATTTTTTCCCCCCCATGGAAACCCAGTGCTCTGCATGACAAAACACCTTACTGACTTCAGTAAAAACTTTTCTCAAACAAGGTCATAAAAAATTCAATGCTAAAGAACCGAGCAGATAAGCAGCTCTTTGCCTACCCTGCGTTACAGAAGCCTGTGTGCTAGATTTGTTAACCTAGCTTTAATTCAGAAATCTGACACTCTCTGTTTTCCCTGTAACCGGTTTTGTTCCCTGTTAATGCAACCAGATGGTAACTTCAGTTTGATTACAATTCTCCCTACATTAACGTGAACTCTTCATCTTACTACTATCAGATGACATTTGCTTTCCTTAATGTACATAGTTTTAGAAAAAACTACAGAAGTGCTATTGCTGTGTTACATGAAAAATTCCAATGTACATTTAGCTGACAAAGCATCAGCTGCTGTTTAAACTGGGCTTAGCTAATGGACTTTTAATGTCAGTGGGGTTATGTGCAGTTACTGGCTATTAGCGGGAACGGGCCCTTTCTATAAAAATCACTTTTCCTCAAGTGTGTTGTTTGAACATTCCTTCCTCTGATTTAGTGACTGTCACCAAATACAAAACAAATGCAAGGACGCTGGAATCTACTGTTATCTTTAAAGCCAACTTAACCTCAGCCCAGCCTCCATGAGTGAAATGTGTGTACTGTATTGGTACTGGTGGATATAAAACTTGAAAAAAAATGAAGTTTTCCTTGCCCTGCTCTGGTGAGTAAATCCCAAACAATCCAGTGAAACTAATCAGACAAAATTTGATCGAGGTACTACCATCAACTGATTTCCCTAAGACAAAGAATCTTTGCAATGAAACCAAGTACTCAAAAAACCAAGCTCATCAGTAAAACACAGCAGATGAATTGTCCGTGCAATGTCACTTTGTCATTTTAATTCAGTTTTCTTTGCAAATGTTTCTTATAAATGCAAATCTAAGACTTTCCTCTTGAGACTACAAAATGATAGAAATGTTTATAAAGCAAGTAAGTAAATTAGAACTTTAAAAAAAAAAAAAGATTTGGAAGATGTTATCTAATAGCTATGTTTACTACAAAGACTTATTGTAACATTTAGCAACAACAACAAAATCAACACGCAGAACACTGCAGGACAAGCAAAGGACAAAAGCTAGCAGGAGCTGAACACTTTTTTCCTTTTCCAGTGTTCATGAAAGGCACGTGGCACTTTGCATTCTACTGACTAAACCTGGATAATAACCGCTACCAGGCTGCACTCCTAACTCAAGCCGCCAAAGCCCATGCTTTTAGTAGTAAGAGGTCTCCAGTTCAAAAATCACTGATGTCCAACCATACATTTGTGTGTAATAGATATTTATGTGGATATCTGTCCACAGTTGGTGACATTTGGCTGTCTATGATCTTATCTGAAATAACGTGACAAAACCCAAGAGAAAACACACATACCTGGGAAAAAATCTCACCCCCATGTTTGAGTGAGACACTGGTTTAATCTCTCTGCAGGAAAGAGCCACATCACCACACATAGAGAAATGGAAAGCCTCAAAGGCATTCAAATTATTGATCTTAAAGATATAACCCAGCGAAAAAGGTGAGACCAATATCTGTCCATCCTAGGTCACACTTTACTGTGTCACTGTATTTTTAACACAGAGCCAGATCAGCTTCTGATTTGTGCTAGCTTTGAAATTAATGGAGCTATATTTGTTGGTGGTCATAACCTGGCCTTGTATAGTTTAAATCCCTCCTTGGTATAAGCACTAGGGCTTTAGAAAACAACACAAGAAAACCAACAAGAAAAGGAAACCGATAGGAAACTGACCTAAGAAATTAGGAAGCTCCTATTTGCACAGCACAGCTATTTGACCTGGGAGGTGAAGTTAAGAGGAAGAGAGGGGTACCCAGCACTTGCATGCTTGCCAGCAGAGATCTGCTGCCTCGGAAGATCGCTACGTTTTATTTGAGCTAGAGACCAAAAAAGTTACTCTCACCTTCAGAAACTGGTGAGGAAGCAGAAAGGAAGTCCCTAATGCTACATTTGCAACGTCTGCGTGAAAGGAATTTGTAATGGGTACGATGACTTGCCAAAAAGTAGTGCAGCTTTGGGGACAAAAAGCTTCGAGTGAGGAATACTAGTATTTCATGAGGCAATTTAGTGAGATTTTCAGTGAATAACACTGGTACAAGGGCACATTCTTCACCATTTAATTACAGCCCCAATCCTTAACCAGACTGATCCACAATTAACTCTGATTTTCAAATCTGAAGTGAGTTTAACACGGGAAATTTTACCTCCCCCTAGTTGAAAGCACCACTGAGTTTTTTCCTAATCTTAAAACTTAAAACAAAGGCTTGAGCAATCACCTTCTCCAACTACAGACAACCCAAAATTTCAGTGTAGACACCTCACTGTTACTCTGTTTGCACCGGCCATTCACTGCTTGTCACAGACACTCATCTTTTGCACATGTAGAGCTGCAGAGTAACCAGACTGACACACGAGGTTGTTGACATTATAGTGAAAGGTGAGAGAAAGACACCTGTGTTAATTCCACAAACAACTGGCAAAACTGGGAGATACATTAAGGAAAGAGAAAAATTAATTCAGTCCAGGCAGTGTGCATGTCTGTACTCTTGAGTTCCTCCCAGTAATTACCTGCACTACAGTCAGTGTAGGTAAATCCAATGCACATGAGAGCAGAATTAGTCTCGCTTGCTATTCTGTCCCACTTCTCATTCCTCGATTTCGGTATGACTGAACTGCAATTAACCTCATTCAGTGAGAACATACTATTATTTTTGCCCACTGTGTAAACTTTCCAGTATAAACACATATGTTGGGACTGGATAAGACAAGCGATGTACTTAAACAGTAAATACACCATATCATAGGAGCGCAGCGATTCACACTCCAGCCATCATTTCAGCAAATTTATGGTTGGAATATAGCTCTCCAAGAAGGTCTAATTTACTAATAATCCCGTGGTGATCACTTTCCACTGCCTGGTGTGAAATGCACTAAAATCATGTGAAGAAATGCCTGGGGAAGAACTATCAGATCAAACAAGTTTCCAAAATGGCTGCAATAGAGTCAACCTCTTTTGACAGATCATTCAAGGCTTACTTGCACCTCTCCTTGCATCCAGCTGATGAAATTCAAGATGTCTCAAACAATCGCATCCAGCACTCAGGGGACCAAGAAAAACGCAAGCTTTGCTTTTTCTCAAAGGATACACCGTTAATCCACAGAGCTTAACATTTCAACCTCTCACTCAATACGAGACTAAGAAATAAAGCTACTTTACTTCTTGAAAATAACTAAAAAGGGATTGGCAGGAGCTACCTAACAAGAAAATGCTCAGCTGTTGCCAGGCCAGTAAACCCCATCCGAGCTCCTTAGCATTGCTGCTGATA